>BPLT01000264.1:0-366757 GCA_019656295.1 Rhododendron mucronatum var. ripense
GTAGAGGCCCGTATTTTTTTTGAGGTCGTATTTTTTTTCTTTTGTAAAACGTACGGCCCGTCGAAATAGACGGTGCGGATATTTGGTATGATGCGTTCGTAGAAGGATATAAAGGTGATTATGTGAGAGGTGCACGTGTGAGTGTGTGGTGCGAGAAGCGGGGGATTGCACCCCACTTCTATAATTCTCCCCAGGAGAATAATTTCTCCCATTTTCCCCCTTTTTCACTCTCGGCTGTCTCTCTCTCTTTCTCGCCTCCGAAAACTCCCTCCTCTCTTCTCTCTTCGATTTCATCTACCTAGGATGTGATTCCGGATAAAACCCGAGTATTAAAGTTGCTATTCGGAGTACGGGCTTTCCGAACATACAAGAAAAATCATGATCGGACCTCGTGGAGCTACGGTTGACTTGGTCAAAGGGTCGGGTTTTGCTCAAAACCCTTGAGGTAGGGATTTCTTACTCTTGTTATGCGTTTATACGGTGTTTATGTACCTAAATTGTATCTTGCTTCGTTGTTTAAGCTTGTTCCTTCCAGTTCTGAAAATCAGCAAAACAGAGCCTGCGTTTTTGGGGTTTTATGCCTTCTTAAACTCATATTTGAATTTTGGTTCCTTCGTATGAAATAGAGTAGACTTAAAGCCCGTTCTAATTCCGCTAGAATCACCCGAAACCGTTGAGAATTGAATTTATGGTGATTTTTAGAATACCGGTCTGCAATCTGTCTCGTTTTTGGGTTTCAGCCCACTTCGGATGGCCATAACTTCCTTGTCCGATGTCCGTTTTATGCAAACTTTGTATCGGTTCGAAGGTCTTGAAGTTAGTTTTCATTTTCCACTAGAATCGTCTTAAAACTCTTAGTACATCGAAAGTTATGATCATTTGAGTGGAGATGTGTCAATCTGTCACGCAGATTCGTATCGCTTCGGTAAATGCCTATTTAACCATCCTTGGAGTGCAGATTTGACTACAGTTCCTTCATACCTTTTAAGCTTCGTTCAGTTGCGCAACTTTTGGGACTGAAATCGTTCAAAAATATTAAGAACTCGATTTATTATGATTTTTAGAAGATTGCCCTGTAATCTGAAAGTCTGGGCAGCGTACAGAGCTGTGTTTTTCATCGTTTGCTATGGTTAAATGACGTTGTTGGTTATGGGTCCTTATGGGTTTTAAAGATTGGTAAGTGGTGAACTTTTGGCGTTGGAATCATTGAAAAATATTGAGTATGGAATTTTTAATGAATTGTCGAACACTGACTGCTCTCTGGGACAGTTTTGGTCCGTTGGTGCTCGTTTGTCTGTTTTGACTCTCAATCACTTCTAACACATCTAAAACACCTTTGAACCATCCCTAAGCTTGGTTGCTTGTTCTTTGGTGATTCATTGATCGTTTCCATTCCCTAGGGATTTGTTAAGTATAATCTTAGTCTCGTCATCAACGGATGGGTACTTTAGAAACTGCTTGTGAGTAGCATGCTGTATAGGTGCGGGGATATATTTAGAGGTATGGTGAAGACGTTTGTATTTGCTAATTTGCGATACGGTAAATTATTGGTCTTGTAATGCCATGCGATCAATTAGATGGCTTTGGATTCGATTGTATGACTTGATGTTTGTGAAATGGAAAGTGGAATGAATGTGAATATCAAATGAACACTCAAGGCCTAACCTTCGAGGTAGGTGCTTGGCAAGGGATATCAGGGTCCCATAATTAGCCTGGCAGGAGTTAATGCTCATATTGAACACTCAAGGCCTAACCTTCTAGGTAGGTGCTTGGTAGGGGATATCAGGGTCCCAAAATTAGCCTGGCAGGAGCTAATGCTCAAAATAATTACTCAAGGCCCAACCTTCTAGGTGGGTGCTTGGCATGGGATATCAGGGTCCCATAATTAGCCTGGCAGGAGCTAATGCTCAAAATAATTACTCAAGGCCCAACCTTCTAGGTGGGTGCTTGGCAGGGGATATCAGGGTCCCATAATTAGCCTGGCAGGAGCTAATGCTCATATTGCACACTCAAGGCCCAACCTTCTAGGTGGGTGCTTGGCAGGGGATATCGGGGTCCCATAATTAGCCCGGCAGGAGCTTCGGCTCAAGACACACACGATGAGATGGCGTTGGACACATAAAAGGTGGGAATGGTTCTAGTGTGAGTCAACGGATTCCGGTATTCACACTTGAATTACGGAGCTTGACTCGCATTGGTTTGGTTTTAATTTTCACAAGTCATTTTGAAGTAAAAATGAAAGTTTTAAGGGAAAGAGAGTTGATATTCCGTAATGTGAAATTGTGATAGATTGTGGTGTTTACGCATGTAGTAGATGAGGTGGTTGAGAACCTATTGTAAGTTTGTTTGTTTGATGTGAACTTAGTATAGCTTTGAGTTTGATATGAGTCTGACAGGAATCACGATAAGATGCTTAGAACATAGAAGTCGATATCCATTTGTCTATTGTGGTAAATCCTTGTTGTTCGTGTAGTTCATTGAAACTTATTCATCGCTGGTGCATATTTCATCTCATTTTCGTATAGCCTGTGTAAAGATTTCTCTACTGGGCGCGTGTTTGCTCAAACCTATTATCATTTCAGGTACAACACAAGGGTAGTGACATGAAGTGCATGGAGTGCATCTTTGCATTAAAGGGGGTTTTTCAGGAGCTAGTTATATATTTGTAAATCAAATTGTATCATAATGTACTGGAATGTCTTAATTTGAAACGTTGTATTTGTGGACAAAATTGAAGATTTGGAAACAGTATTGTATTTTGGGGTATCGGCTGTACTATAGTAAGGATTTATACTTCAAATGGTATTGTTATTTATGTTTTAAATCGAGGGCGTGACATATGGTGGATAAATAAATATAGTTGGAGTAATTGGAATTATTTGGTTTGCTGCTGAATCGGGTCGAGTGTGGCAGCAGGTTCATAAGATTCTAAGACTTAATATTTGGAGGGAATTTGTAGTAATTAATTTAATTGGTTACTTATTTAAAGTCTTTTGAATTGAATTTTGTGTTGGTTCATAAACCAACATGTGGCAATCTAAATCAACGGGTGCCAACGCTTCATTTGCCTTGGCAACATGAAGTGTCTCTTCATTTGTAATGTGGAAATGGAAGTGAAGTGTTGGTTTGGCCAAAACAAATTCGGACAGTGGTGTCTCTCGGCCGGCTGAGACCACTCAAAATAGTTGCGTCTTTTTCCTAACACTATTTCGAACAGCGCCATTCTTAATTTGTTGGAGTGCCTACATCTCTATAAATAGGTGTAGAAACTTTATATTCATCTCAAAACCAAATAGCAATGAGTGGAGAAATCTTAAATGTTATTAAGTGATCACCCATTCCACTCCTAAGCAATGTGGGACTTTATTTTCTTAACGTCCCCCCTCACGTGCAGCCGCGTTTGAGGTCTGTCACGTGTGGCCACTTTTTGGGTACTATCATCGTGCAGCTTTTTTGCTAGTCTGTTATCGTGGGGTGTGAAATGTAAATTTTTAAAATGTGAGGTGGAACAGGCTCCGCTCTGATACTATGTAGAAACTTTATATTCATCTCAAAGCCAATTGGCAATGAGTAGAGATGTCTCAGATGTTATTAAGTGATCACTCATTCCACAACAAAGCAAAAAGGTTGTACTATGATAAGACTCAAAATTGGCCACACATGACAGATCTCAAACGCGGCTGCACGTGAGGGGGGATATTAAGGAAATAGAGTCTCACATTGCTTGGGTGTTCAATGGGTGATCACTTAATAACATCTGGGACCTCTCCACTCATTGCCAATTGATTTTGAGATAGATATAAAGTTTCTACATAGTATCAAGCGGGGCTCATTCCACCCCACATTTTAAAAATTTACAACCCATACCCCACGATAACAGATCATCAAAAAGGCTGCACGTTAGTAAAAATCTGAAGCGGATCCCGATTGAGTTTGCTAATCTAAACGAACTTCGCGAAATTCAGGTAAGGAGGAGCCGTCGCTCCGCGGAGGATTCTGCCAGGGAGATTCTGGAAGAGCGAAGAAAAACAAGAGGAGATGATGGTTACATAAATCTCTTGGCCAGATCTAATTATTTTTAATTGGACCACGACAAAAGCAGCTATCCATGCATTTCTCGTACACACCGGTTTTAATTACTGTCTATGCCAGTAGCCGAGTAGTCTTCTATATTACCAGCAAATTTTTAATTATTGGCAATTGTCCCTACTGTCGATCTCTTTTTTATCTCCCCTTCGATCTTCACTTGGAAGTTGGTTTAACTTCCATGTGCTCTTTCTTCTTTGTGCTTTTGTGTTGCTGTTGCAAATTTCAGAGTCCACTTTTGTGTTTCTTCCACAAGCTAAACATACACGGATGAAGGAAACTCCTAGTTTTCAATCGTCTTATGAGTTAAAGACTCTTGCATTAATGATGCTTTGTTTACTGTCATTGGAGAGCATTCTTGGCAGCCATCGAAGAATTGACATCCCTCGATCTTAAAGGCGTACCTATTGGCATGGCTGAGAAGAGTGCATTGGGCATAGGAGTATTGTGGGGAAGCTTCCTAACTGGAATCCTTTCTCAGCAAATGCCTTCTGTTTACCATCAACATTGAACGTTTTCACGTTTTTGTTCTTAAAAAAAACATTGAACTTTCTCACCTTCACACTTGGCCTTGCTAGCTTCTCAACCCATATTACATATGATCCTTCCAGCGCCTACTCTTAGGGGGAATGTTCGTTAGCATAATGCCATAATCAAAATAACCGTACCACATCTCACCTTGATTCTGCCCAGATCATTTTATTGGAAAAAGTTCACCTGGCAAAAGGGGCACTAAGCTAGGTCCATAAAGAAAGAGGCTCTCTCCGGTCCTTCTGTTTCATCAAATTCCCTATCCCAACACTACTAAGATTCACAACACTTAAAGATTCAAACTATTTCAGCTTACCCCATTTCCATTCCAATTGAATCGTCCAATATTTTCTTCCTTGATAGTGGGGCCACATTCCTTAGCCTTGGAATCCTCCCCCCCACCTCATGTTGCCCAAGTATGACCGGTCTTGTACACAGCTCACACCCAAGTGAGATTTGCCCTTGTCAGTACAACGAATTAACGGGGCATGTCTGTTGCTGTAAGAGAGTTCCAAATGCAACTCATAGCCCTCTACATTAACCATAGGGTTCCACTTCACTGAGCTACCAAACTCACCATCCGTTCTAAATAAGAAAAGTGGCATCCTTAGCTTTATTCTGTGATTGAAATCATAGCTTGATGGCATACCAACCGAGAGTAATGACAGTACTGGTAGGAGAACCAAAGAACTTCTGACTATCTAGTTAATAAATCAATATCAATTCAAGTCAAACATTGAATAATCCCAACATTCAAGTTTTCAAGAAGTTACATTGAAGAATCACAATTTACCATGTTTAAAGTCTTCCTTCGACAAAAAAAAAAAGGTCTTCATGCAAATGAAAATTTTCTTCCAAACACAACGAATCTTTGAACAAAAATAAACACATGCATTCTTGGAGATCACTTTATTCAAATAATCATAACTGATAAAGTTATTATCATGTTTGATTACCATCATCTAACATATGATCAAAGAGAGATTCACCAATTCGGTTATTTCAAAGGTGGAGGGCACATTTGGAAACTAAGAGTCTAGGAAAAATTATTGAGCATGTCGGATTTGGATTCAAAGAGGTATTTTCAACAAGTAACAGGTCAATGCAATTTTTCACTTTGGTGCCGTTTCGGGAGGAGGTGCTCCCCCAAAAAAACTCAAAGGCACCTATCGGCTGGGAGAAAGTTATAGGGGATCTGACTACTAATCAACTATTTTACGCTTTCACCATTTGATTTCAGTACGTTTGGAGCTCTAATATGTACTACATCTTCAAATCATCTTTGCCAAACCAAAGGAACCTTTCCTCAAACAGTTTGTATGCAGAGATTATAGTCGACATAGTGGGCGACATTTATGGACTGTGTCTTTGGAAGGGGGAAAGGGGAAAGTGTTAGCAATCAAAGGTATGGAGGAAAGTCGAATACCTGTCTTGGGCTTCTGTTTGAATACACTTGGGTTCATTTAACCAAACGGTTTAATTCTTATTTTTTTTGCGTCAATCATTGAAATATTCCCATCTTTGACTCTATACTTATACCGTTGGATCATTTATATAGGTGTGGGATCAAATGCAACCACCTTCTATGCCTTTGCTCTGCTTCTTTCGCCTCGGAAGGTGGTTTAGTTTCCTTTTTTGTTTTGATTCTTCCTTAGAAGTGGCTTCATCTTCATCAATTGCTATGCTTAAGTCATGTTCCTTAAAAGGAAAAAGGATGCTACCTTTCTTACTTTGCTTCATGAAACTGGATGACCCTTTGTGTTTGTACATGATTTTTTCTTTTGGAAATAAGGTAAAAGGATTGAGGAGGAAAATAGCATTTCAGTAGTATTTGATGAAATGGATTCTGTAATTGTTGTTTAGTCATGAGTTAAAGCAAGGCCATTGCTTAAAAGTTGCTCTAATGGATAACCGAACTGTATGATGGAATGCATGAATGAAATATTGATTTGAGAGTAACGTGATTATGAATACAAACCGTGCCTGGAAGGATATGGTGGTTCATTTTAGTTGTGTTCAAAACATAATGCAAAAAACCTGTACACGTTTGGCAAATCTTACAGGACTTCAAAAAACCTGAGCTCCATTGTTATATAGATGTTTGTTCTTGATCCTTTCTCAAAACTCGGCTGTGACGTTGGTTTATAAATTATTCCGTCCATTTACCCTTGGATCCTCGCGGATTTGACTTCCTTGTTTTACCATTCGACAACCAAAAAAACACCGAAAGAAGCAGAGCATATTCTTTAAATAAAACAAATGCAACTTGACTTCTCATCAACGATTTTGTGCTTGTCCAGGACTGGATGCCAAAAACAGGTGTAAACACATCTATATGCTGGACTTGGTTTTGACCCTTCGTCCAAGTTGGATAGCCTACAGACCTTGCATCCAATATGTCCTTGTGAGGAGTGCCGGAATTTCTTGGTAAGGACTCCCAACCTTAGGAAGCTAGGATTTTTTGGAGATCTAAGATCCAATAATTTCGTTTTTATGCTCTCCAACCTAGAGTTCTTGAATGCCTTGAGACACTCAGTTTTGTGCAACGCCCCATTCCGAACAGGACAAGTACCCTTCGGCCAGTGCTGAAGTTTCCTCCAACTGTTACGCAGCTAACTTTGAAGGGTACACGCATAATGTGGGAGGAGCTATCAATCCTCCAAACCTTGCCGAGCCTTGAGGTTCTCAAATTATTAGAGTGGGCCTGTCAAGGATCAATTTGGAACACAATTGAACTTGAGGAGGGGTTCTCTCAACTCATACTTGAGGTTACAAGGTCTGGAAATCAAAATATGGAATGCTTCCGAAGATCAATTTCCTAGACTTGAGGTCTTAGTGGTTAAATGTTGCACACATCTCAAGCAGATCCCGATTGAATTTGCTAATCTAAATGAGCTTCACGAAATTGACGTAAGGTGGAGCCATCGCTCTGTGGAGGATTCTGCGAGGGAGATTCAGGAAGAGCAAAAATATAGAAGAGGAGATGATGATTGCATGAATCTCTTGGCCATATCTAATGTTTTGTAGGGAATATCACATGGCAATCCAATCCGGCAGTACTGAATAATTTGCCATAGTGTGTATTTGGTTTTTCTTTTTTCCTTTTGTGGACCCTGTTGATCGAGTTTGCCATAGTACCGGAGTTTATGAGAAATGCATGGATAGTCACTTTTTATGAGGAGTCACTTCGTCGTCGCTGTCAGCAAAAACAATGTCTGTGGAACACAAGTGAACTTGAGGAGTGGTTCTCTCAACTCAAGTACTTGAGGTTATAAGATCTTGACATCGAAGATTGGAATGCTTCTGAATATCAATTTCCGAGACTTGAGGTCTTAGTTGTTAAATTTTGCAAAAACCTGAAGCATATTCCGATTGAGTTTGCCAATCAAAATGAACTTGGCGAAATTGAGATAAGGAGGAGTAGTCACTCTGTGGAGGAATCGGCTTAAATCACTTGTCCCAGACATTGTTTTTGCTGAGAGCGACGACGAAGTGACTCCTCACAAAAAGTGACTATCCATGCATTTCTCATAAACCCCGGTTTTAATTACTAGTGCATATGCCAGTAGCCGAGTAGTCATTTGGATTGAGCCTGCTAATTTCTGCACGTGCTCACGTGTGGATTTTGACAGTGTTGGTTCACTCCTGTATTATGTGATAAAAGTTGTAATGCCTTCGGACGTTGATATGAAATGGTATTGCCTCTTGTCAAAAAAACAAAAGTAGTCATTTGGATTACAGCAAATTTTGCAACTGGCCCTATTGTCCCTACTGTCGATCTCTTCTTTATATCCCCTTCTCCACCCGGAAGTTGGTTTATTAGATAAAACACCATTAGCCTATGCTCTATTGTCATTACTGTCGATGGTGAGTGTTTCTACTTTCAACTGGTCGATGAGAAACGTACGATCAGAAAAAAAATTCCATGCCCCAATGTGTTGTTCTTACATTTAAAAATACGAACTGTTATTGGAAGCAACCTCATAGATCTCAGTCGTATGAACTTTGGTTTTTTGTTCCTTGTTGTTGAGCAATGAGCTGGCTATGTTTAAATGTCCAAAATGCTTGCTCATGCTTGCTCACAGAGACATGAAATGGTCTGTTAACTATTGGAACTTACCTTCTATTAGCTATGGATTTGGAATTCCTATTAGGAATTTCTTGAATAGTATCGCAGGTGAATCGAATCCCGGAACATAACGCAGGACGGAACCAGGATTTTACCTTAGCAGTGGCGAAATGTATATTAAAAAAATCTAGTAGTGACGAGATTATATAAGTTGGGCAAAAATTTTTTTTTTTACATACAATAATTGCATTTTCTAAAATTCTTGTCGTGGCGGTCGCCGCCACTAGACCCCCCCTGATCCCATCCTTGATAGTGGCTACCTGGCAAACAGAAATACAAGAACTCTCCCTTCTAAGTCCCATACACCGACAGTGCGTGGAAGGGTTCACATGTGGAAAGAAAACTCGTAATTACATCGTTGTTTTAGACTACTCCCTCCGTCCCTTTTTAAATGTCATGTTTCGTAATTCCAACTTATTAAAAATACATCATCATTACACTTTTCACATCAACTTTTACCTTCACTTTCCCTCCTTACCCTCTATGAAAACATCATCATTACATTTTTACTCACCAACTTTTCAAAATGGAATCTACTTTTATGGGCAAAATGGAAAATTCACCAACTTTTACCCACTAACTTTACAAAATTGACACTTATTAAGGGACAGCCCAAAATGAAATATTGGACTTTAAAAAAGGGACGGAGGGAGTAATATTTTAAGCTAGAGTCATCGTGTGGTCACATTATTGAAGGAAAAACCTTGTTAGAGATCGTAATGTTTTTACTGCAAAAATGGGGTGTTACAACATACATATAGCTCACAAATCTCAACAACGTCTCCAGATCGATACATATTATAAGCATACATGAAGTGGTGAACTCGTTTGCGTGGCTTTATGTTGTGTGCACCAAGACCCAATGCTGAGGCCAAGCATGCCTAATGTTGTTGGCATGTTGGAAGGAGGATATCCAGTGGGTGTGCCGCCGGTTGAGTCCCTCAGCTTTCTGTGGTTTTTTGGCCAGACAAGGACGGAGGTATCAAGAATTGAAGCGCACAACGTGCAGAATGGGTCGGTGCTGCTTCCACAAGCAAATGCCCACTAGTTCTAATATCAGTAGTTCCTGCGGCTCACACAAATTGCTTTCCTACATGTCATCGCAGAACGTCTCAGGCCCTAGGCAGTACTCCATAATTGGTACATGCTCGTGTGAAACGATAGCTAATTGGATTTGCTTTGATTCCATGCTTGAATGGTGTTCTCTTCCGCAGAAAAGATAGTTTGAAGTTACTGTCGTTTCGAGGATCTACTCCCTCCGTCCCTTATTTATAGTCCAGTATTCCATTTTGGGCTGTCCCTTAATAAATGTCCATTTTGTGAAATTAGTGAGTAAAAGTTGGTGAATTGTTTATTTTGTCCCTAAAAGTAAATTCCATTTTGAAAAGTAAGTGAGTAAAAGTATAATGATGATGGGTAAGTAGAAAAAGTGAAGGAAAAAGTTGATGTGAAAGATATAATGATGATGTCTTTTTAATAAGTTGGAGTTACGAAGAAGGACACTTAAAAATGGATGAATGGAGTATTTTTCTAGTAATTTCGTGAAAAATCTTGGTGTTACCTTACCCGTTTATTGACTACATGAAATTAAGTTCTTGCAATTTGTCTTGTCAAATAAAATGAACCGAGGAAAAGTAATTGGCTCATTCACTTGCTCACCGGTCACTTGATTAAGCACTTGCCTTGTAAGAAAGAAACGCAAACAGGTGCAAGGCAAAAGAAGTCGTTTCAGCAGGGTAAGCAGGCTTAGATGTGGATCCTTACCCTTCGTGTGCTCAACTGGAATGGTCCTGGCCAAGGTGGGGGTAATTGTATTTAATTTTTTTCAATGGATATTGTTCCGGAATTTGGTTTCGTTATCGCTCTCGGTCCTTAGAAGAAATTGTGGTAACAATCTTTGAGAGGGTGAGATTCCAACGCCATTTCACATACAATGAAGTCTCGAATTATGGCCAGAAACCATACGTCCGCCTATTTACACAAGTCACATTCCGGCCCTTGTTTAGTTGTTTCCATAAACTATATTCTCTGTCAATCCAGGCCGGGAAAGGAACAAGTGGTACACGGAGAGACAGATTGCTTGGAGTTGAAAATTACAGTTTCAGTGCCGCTACCCCTTCGCCTCGCACACCGCTGCTCCTCCGCTGAGTTGCATGGACTATTGATGGAGTGTTTCAACACCGCTGTGGTGAAACTGTGTTGATGCATTGCTGCAATTTGGGTGCACCCTTCCTTCTTCACTCGTGTTTTTCTCCCTCCATACTACTCTGAGAGGCCGAAGAAAGTAATCCCAGATATCATTGCAAGTTTAGAGACTAAGTTAAGACCCTGCCCTGAGTATCTGAAGAAAGTTTAGACCCTGTTCTGAGTGTCTGAAAAATTGTTGCTTTTACGCAAATATTTTTAATAATATCGAAGAAAAAGTTCAACAATTGACTTTTTGAGCTATTCTTTGAATATTTTCCAAAATATTAGTGTAAAAATCATAATTTTTTACTTTTTTGATTTCTCTCATCGAAACAAACCAATATCTCATAAAATTTGGCACAAAGCTAACAAATGCAAAAAGAATTAGAATAAAGATAAAACCACTGTTGACTGGTTCAGAACTTATCAATTAGCCCAAGTCCCTAATTAGTACGTAGGGGCAAATCCCTGTGAATTCTGATATGATTAAGCAAGTATAGGGCCTAGGGGACAGGTGGCAGCCTCTTGAGGCATACGAAGGAACATTCGTTATTCTTATGATAGACTCTAGTGAAACCATATTTATAGCGATGTGGTTCGTGATTCGAAAGGGAAGTTCCTGAAACAGTTCCCATCATCGAAATGGGCCTGGAAAACGATGTCTGCCAAACCTGGGGCAGCCCTATGAATTGAATAGAGCTGAAGAAGCTCTCTTTCGTGGAGTGCTTTCCTCAGGTATCATTTGCGTGCAAGCAAGAAAATTAAAACAAGGAAGCTTCCTGCATTTTGACAGATGCCTATGAACAAGATGAAAAACAAAACCCAAAGCAAAGCCCCAACTTAAAAGATCCAACACACTGCCTTATGACTTCTCATGTTAAGTTTCCAAAAAACAGGCAGTAGGCATTTCATTCTTGCTCTTCCCTGCTCTGGCTTCCTGCATTTTATCCAAATTTGCTAATTGAGAAATAAAATAATGTTAAGAACTTGTAGTCTTGTAGATTGATCTTAAGACAACAGAATAAGAATTATCTAAAATCTCGCAGACATTTGCCTTTTTAACTCGTCCCTGAGCCTGGATTTCTCATCCTTCGGCCTCTCACGCACCCTCCTTTCTCCGCCAAAAGAATATAATTTTATCTCTAAAAGAGTTTATTTTACTATTATCATTGAGCTGACATTGAACTGGACATTTCAACGATATGAGAAGGTCCCAACTATACAATCCACAAACAACATAATAAGCCCCAACATTCACTAATACAACTCTAAATAAAGGGAGAAAATTGAAATTTGTTGCCAGGTCTTTTCCTTCTAAATATTGTTGTTTCACTCAAATATTCGTTGCTAATGCATTAATGCCTCTCGTTATTATCTGGCACCAATTATATTTTGGTAAATACAGCGTTTACAGCTGGTGTAAGTAATATTTTGCCCCACGCTACAACTCCTTGGCACCATTGTGGCCGCCACCATCGAACGCCTCCACAGCTGGTGCTGCAAGTACAAATCCACCTCACATGGCAGATTTAACGCCACCGCAAACGCACACGTCATCCTCACAAATTCGCACGGGTAATTCGAAGAGAAACCCAGTTATACAAAAATTCGCAAGGGCTCCTCCCGCCACCCTCCGCCGCTCTGCCTCTCACACAAAAATTCGCAGGGGCTCCTCCCGCCACCTTCCGCCGCTCTGCCTCTCACTCCTCTATCCCCACCTCCTCCTCCAACGTTGTTTAGATGGATAACCAGCATCCATTAGGAGTTTTGGATGCTAGGTTGTGTGCAAGGGTGGAATTTAATTTAAGCAGATCTCTACGGGCTGGGGTTAGCTCTATTGTTTCTAATGGAGGATGGAAATGGCCTAGAGCTAGGAGTAGTGTAACAAGGGAAATTGTGGCCCTCACTCCTCTTGGGTTTCTTCCTAATCCTTCTCAATCTGATAAGTAGTTTGTCTGACCTCAAAGTCTGGTTCTTACCTACAAAATCTTCATGGGAGGCTATTTGATTTTCAAGCCAAGTACAACCCTGGTGGAAGATAGTCCGGTGTGGAACAAATGCACCTAGGTGGGGTTTTATTCTTTGGCTTCCCATTTGGGAAAATTTTGGCCACAAGGGACAGGCTAAATGGATGTGGTGTGTCTAGCGAGACTCGGTGTGTGCTATGCACGATGAGCATTTTTTCTCTAATTCCCTATGTCTGTGCTTGTATGGCAAGAAGTTTTGGACTAAACCTCTTTGAAGGATGGGAACAGTTGGGTTGCAGTTTAGGAAATGAAAGTTTTTGGTGGACTCACTTTATAAGTTATTGTCTTCTAATGTGTATTGGTTGTTGAGGTAGAGGAATTCAAAGGAATTCTCCGGGTAACGGGGTAAGTGAAGTGAATGCTTCAACCTTGCTTGCGAAAAGTGGAGGAGGAAATCAGGGCTAGAAATTTCGTGTTTGCAGAATTCTAAAGATACTAAAAGGATTTGCTGTGCTTTGAGGATCCAAGTTCTCCCGTTCAGATGCTTGTTTGTTGTATTGTTCTGTTTGTCTTGTGTAGCTTGCATTTTTGGTTGGGAACTACTCTGCTACTGTATTTTGTAGTTTGTTTGGTTTTGCCCCTAGCTTTTTGTAGGTTTTTTTTTAACCAGTTGTGTTTTTCCAGGAGGTACTGTGAGTTGCAAACTTTTATGTATGGTTGTTTTCGTATGAAATGAGTTATTTACCAACAGAAAAAAAAAAAGAGGAAGAAAAGACAATGCACACACCACATTGTTATAAATGTCCAGTTTCTTTCTAGGATATATACAATAATCCAATAGTAACACGAGGCATTGTCTATAAAGTGCTGCCACACAATGATGGAACAAACAAATTTTCCCGCAATGTTAATCGCTTTTGTTAGGTGGTTCCTCATTGACAGGAACACCACTGGATAACGCTACATTACAGGTTGGAATATGGAATTCTTTAAAAATTACCAGAATTTCATAGTGGTCATGGCACTTGCGTACGTGAATTGTATCGACACCATATCAAATATGAACTTCACTTGATCAGGAGCGGCAGTCTATGTTAGCACAGCTTCAGCAGTTGGAAGAAAAGAAAGTGGTGTCAGTAAAAGAATGGGAAAAATTCGAAAGAGAACTCGAGGAAATGACAATGGAGATGAATAAATGGAAGGTGGTACTCCCTCTGTCCCGATTTGTTTGTCTACTTTTTACTTCTTTTTTATTTTTATGAACTGGTTTACTTTTTTAATTTAATATCTAGAAAAGTGATGGGCATTTGTCTTTTTGTGTTGTAGGCTAGTGAGGTGGAGCCCATATCTCTTTCGGAACCATGATATTTAGGTGTTAATATGGAAGGATTGTTGGAGCAAAATAATGGTTTCTATTTGTGTGCTGTTTTTTATGAGAGGACCTGGAACTCTTTGCCATAACTTGTTTAATAGAAAATTACATATCTAGGTAGACATAGTTCATTTTGTTATATGAGCTAGTTTCCAGCATCCTTTTTTTGATAATTCAGGTCACATCCGAGCCAACCTTGGCCTTGATAACATGTTTTCTAGTAATTACAGAAGTGTTGGTGCTTGTCCTTCTGGTGATTGATCTTGGAGTTCATCGTGGTAACAACACTGTTTTGGTTGTTTTGGTTGTGGGACGTGGGCTTTTGCCCCATAAAGCCCGGTTGGGGAATTTATGGCCTTGAATGTTGTTGCATTAAACATCAGCCTAAAGGGTAAAAGAGAAGAAAAAACTCATTGCTATACTACATAGGGATTATTACTGAACCACCGATTGAAGTCCACCTCACAATCAATTGTAAACCACATTACACAAAATGATTGGCCGGTAATCTGGGGTGTTTGCTTGTTGAAATTAGGGCTCAATTGGATGCGGTATGAGTTTTTGGTGTATTATTTATAAAGGGAATAAGATAGCTGGGGGTAGACAACATTCAAGGCCATAAATTCCCCAACTGGGCTTTATGGGGCAGAAGCCCACGTCCTACAACCAAAACAATGTTGTTACCACGATGAACTCCCAATAAAAGATCAATCCAGGAGCAACCCACCAGAAGGACAAGCACCAACACTTCTGCAATTACTAGAAAACATGTTATCAAGGCCAAAGTTGGCTCGGACGTCGCCTAAATTATCAAAAAAAAGATGCTAGAAACTATACCTCCTGTAGCTCATATAACAAAATGGACTCTTTCGACCTAAATATGAAATTTTCTATTAGACAAGATATGGCAAGGAGTTCCAGGTCCTCCCATAAAAAACAGCACATAAATAGAAACCACTATTTTGCTCCACCAATCCTTCCATATTAACACCCAAATATCATGGGTCCCAAAGAGATACGGACTCCACCTCGCTAGCCTACAACACAAAGAAAAATACCCATCATTTTTCTAGATATTAAATTAAAAAAGTAAACCAATTCATAAAATTAAAAATTAAAAAGAAGTAATAAGTAGACGAACAAATCGGGATAGAGGGAGTACCTCCTTCCATTTATTCATCCCCATTGTCATTTCCTCGAGTTCTCCTTAGACTTTTTCCCATTCTTTTACTGACACCACTTTCTTTTCTTCCAACTGCTAAAATTGTGCTAACATAGACTATCGCTCCTAATCAAGTTAAGTTAAGATTTGATATGGGGTTGATACAATTCACGTACTCAAGTGCCATGACCACTGTGAAATTCTAGTACATGTACACGCACAATTTTTAAAGAATTCCATATTCCAACATGTAATGTAGCATAATCTAGTGGTGCTCCTGCCGATGAGTTACCACCTAACAAAAGCGATTAACATTGCAGGAAAATTTGTTTGTTCCATCAGTGTGTGGCAGCACTATGTAGACAATGCCTCGTGTTATTATAGGATTATTGAATATGTACTAGAAAGAAACTGGACATTTATAACAATGTGGTGTGTGCATTGTCTTTTCTTCCTTTTTTTCTGGTGGTAAAAAACTCATTTTATACGAAAACAACCGTACAAAAAAGTTTGCAACTCACACTACCTCCTAGAAAAACACAACTGGTTAAAAAAAACCCTACCAAAAGCTAGAGGCAAAACCAAACAAACTACAAAATATAGTAGCAGCGCAGTCCCCAACCAAAAACGCCAGCTACACAAGACAAACAACAAACAGAACAATACAACAAACAAGAAACTGAACGGGGGAAGTTGGATCCTCAAAGCATAGCATATCCTTTTATTATCTTTAGAATTCTGTAAATACGAAATTTCTAGCCCTGATTTCCTCCTTCACTTTTTGCAAGCAAGGTTGAAGCATTCACTCCACTCACCCTGTTACCCGGGGAATTCCTTTGAATTCCTCTTCCTCAATAGCCAATACATAGGGGAAGACAATAACTTATAAAGTGAGTCCACCAAAAACTTTCCTTTCCTAAACTGCAACCCAATTGATCTCATCCTTCAAAGAGGTTTAGTCCAAAACTTCTTGCCATACAAGCACAGACATAGGGAATTAGAGAAAAAAATGCTCATCGTGCATAGCACACACCGAGTCTCGCTAGACACACCACATCCATTTAGCCTGTCCCTTGTGGCCAAATTTTCCCCAAATGGGAAGCCAAAGAATAAAACCCCACCTTGGCACATTTGTTCCACACCAGACTATCTTCCACCAGGGCTGCACTTGGCTTGAAAACTTAATAGCCTCCCACTAAGATTTTGTAGGGTAAGAACCAGACTTAGAGGTTAGCCAAACTACTTATCAGATTGAGAAGGATTAGGAAGAAACCCAAGAGGAGTGAGGGCCACAATTTCCCTTGTTACACCACTCCTAGCTCTAGGCCCTTTCCATCCTCCATTAGAAACAATAGAGCTAACCCCAGCCCGTAGAGATCTACTTAAATTAAATTCCACCCTTGCACACAACCTAGCATTCAAAACTCCTAAAGGATGCCGGTTATCCATCTACACAATGGTGTCCCTCCCATCTCCAATCACATTGTCCCGCAGAAAAAATTGCTTGCTCAATCGGTGTGTGGGAGCACTATGTAGACAATGCCTCATGTTACTATCGGATTACTGAATATGTACTAGAGAGAAACGGGACATATCTTAGTACTAAGTAAACCAAGCCCGAAGCCAGTACATGAAGAGATAAGTTGCAAATAAACCTGCCAATTCCTAAAATCACAAAGATTTAGCATACCTCTGCATTTTTCTATTGTTGTTCCTTTATCTTCAAGCGCTATTCATAAACTTTTGCATGAGACCAACACACTTTTTGGAAAGCATTTCCGGCAACAGCTTCTTCCCTATCAAGATGCAGCTGAAGAAACAAGGAATAGGCATAAGATATGAAAAAAAAAATAGTCAATTTTGTGTTGTATAGATAATTTGTATTAAATCAACATACAAAAATAATCTCATTTTCTCCTTTACCTTGAAAAATTCAAGATCCAAACACGAGTTTCTATCTCTGAGTATACATTATTAGATTGGGCCATACCAATTATTGACCCTAAAACAAATATGGGACTTTAAATATGACATACACCCACACCTACTCCTTTTTTTCCCTCCTCTCCGGATGGAAGATGTTAGTAGCTAAGTTGGTTAGATGACCTCCTCCATCTGCTCAAATTCCAAACCTCACACCATATTAGTGGCGTAACTGACAATTGAGCGACGGCCTAGTTGTTAACACCTACTTGCAAAGAAGTAACAAGCTGCGCTTGAATTAGATGCACAAAAGCCATATTATAGATCTCTACCGAATACAAGCTGCATTTAATCACTTTTTCTGGATACATGGAAATGCACACTATTGTTGGTAATGGCTCCTAATGGATCCAGCCAATACTGAGAACATCAAATGCATATGGGCCATGGAAAAAGGGAAAAGCGATTGGGGAATATTATAGACACCACTCAAGATAATTTATATCCAAACCAACCAAACGATTCAAAGGTGCATTTGACCTTTATAGGGTTGAATACCTTGGCCCTGCAACCAGATTTGGAGAACCTTCGTCGAACTGTTCAACTCAACTCAAAACCCTTCTAAATTGAACATAACTACAATGGTTTCCCACAGACGCTAAATATGCAAACCCAAAGAACAGGTGTGAAAGCAGATGCCGGAACCAGGTCAATGGTTACACATATGAATGAGCGATATTGCTTCGAAGAGTAGCATGTCGGTAACTAAGAGGTACTGTATTAAGGCAGTAACTAAGAGGTACTGTAAAACGAAACCAAATTGCGAATGTACCTTCTGCCTATCAAAAATTCTCTTCGCCTCTGCGATATCATCAACTCCATCGACATTGAAGTCGACGTTGCCGTCCATTGACGTCCGGAAATGAGGGGAAGCGACGGAGAAGTGGCGAGTCTGTGCAAAAGACTCGAAACCCTGATTTAACTATTGAGAAATTTTCATCTCGCCCCTTAACATTTATCCAAATGTTCCACAAGCACCTATACTTCGTTTTATTTCCAAATAAATACCTGAACTTACAAAACCCCCTAAAATAGGCACCCGCCGTCTAAATCTGTCCAATTGCTAACGGAAACTGCTGACGTGGATTTTCTTTTTCTTTTCTTTTTTCATTCTATGCTGACTAATTGCTGGCTCCCTCTCACATCCAAAAAAAAAAAAAACCAAACCACCTCATTTCCTCTCTCTGTGGCAACTGAAAAACTCTCATTCTCTCTCTACCACCACCACTCCCCACTACTTATTACCACCACCACCGAATCGATACCACCACAACAGTCATCAATCACCACCACCGGTCACCTACAACATGCACGCCACAGCTGAACCCACTCCCGCTGCAACCCTTAATTACAACCCCCATCACCACCTCAATACTACCCCACAAATCACCACAAACCCTGACCCCTAATTCACAGAAAATGTTGGAAAATTGAAATTTAACCGAAGAGAATTTGGTGGGACTCACACTTCGCAAGGTGGGCCCAAGTCGGTTTTAGAGCAAGGGGTTAAACTAATGAAAGAATAAACTAATTCTATTAAGAGATGAATGAGAAATTGTCTCTCATAATGGGTAAGTTGAGAATGTGAAAAGTCACCTAGTCCCACGTTAGTTTGAGGAGAAACCATAGATGGGCATACACATGCAAAAAATGCCTAAAGGCTGGACCTTTTGGGGTACCCAAATTTTTTGAAGGAGGGAGCGCATACGCTATGCGGGCTTTAGGCTTCAACCCATAAACCACATGTGTCTGCCTTATCTTTGTGCATTTCCTTATCTTTTTAGAGCCCAGAAGTTTGTGGTTTTTGGATATGGGTCAAACCGTTTGGCATTTGGATCAACAGTTGTGCGTGGCTGACTGGTCAAAACTAGATTGATTACCAGACTCATTCCCCATTTTTTTAATTTAATTCTGGATTAATGACTAACGGTTTTTATTCTAGAATTGAATATCGAGATTCAATTCTCCCCCAATTAATTCCTAGAGTCTCCTCCTCCTTCATTGTAGCATTCATGGCAAAGACTCCTCCTTTATCAAACAGAGCCTAAGGATATCCACAATGCTATAATCAAAAATTGATAACCAAAAATTGCCACATCAGCTTTTGATTATTCATTTAAGAGATTGTTAAGGTTAACAATATAGATATCTACAATGGCATAATCAAAATTGGATACTCAAAATTTGTCATATCATCTTTTTAAATTATAAAAAACTAAAAATCGTGAACATGTGGGAAATAATTTATCTAATTGAAACTAATAAAAACTATTTACTAGAAATGAAAAATAGTTTTTGAAACTTTTTTTTGGAAAAAAAAAACTTTTTTTAAAAAATTGTTTTCTAAAAAAAATTATTAAAATATTTTTTTTTCCGAAAATATTGTTCAAAAAGAAAGAGAGGGGAAAAGGGAAGAAAGATAGAACATTTTTGTATAATGATTGGTGTATTTGATTGAGAATATGTAGGGTATATTAAATTTGATTATTGTCAAAAGATTGTTAGTTTTGGTTATCCAAAGCTCAAAATTTGATTATTTCTAAGGAGATTGTTAAATTTGATTATAGCATTGTGAGCCATATTTTGCATCAATATTGTTAACTTTAAAAACTTTTACTTTTGATTATAGCATTGTGGATACTCTAAGTAAATAGCTTTTGTGGTGTTTGTTTTCTAATTGCCCTATTTTATGACTCTAACCTATGTTTGGATCATCTTTTTGTGTCCATCACTAAGAGCATCCGCAATGATAATAATCAAAATCAATAACCAAAATGTGCGCGTCAGTATTTGATTATCCATGTATCGCAAGGTTTAGAAATAACTCCCCTTCAATGATAAATACTCCCTCAACCAATGAGTATTTTGTTATGTCAATTTTTTATTGTGCTACCAAATAGATGTGTTTTTTTTTTACCCCACCGCCGTTTGACATGAATATTGGGGATAAGAGTACCTCATACTCATCCCGAGTTACTAAGCAAGCGGTCCAACACGGATGCCTTCACAAGGTCTATCCATTTTGTGACATGAACTCTCAAAGGGAGAGTATCACCCCCCAATTGTCCGGTACTCGATGAACGCCCGGATAAGCATTGAAGTCTCATGAATAGTTTTTTTTCAATAGAACCAAGAGAACACCGTATCCAACCAAGATGCCAAAAGGTCAATCGCCGAGGAAACAAAATGAGACATACTCATGGACACGAGAACCAACTATCCAATCTGAATAATCTCTCTAATCCTAACGTGTAAATGTGGCGATCAAAGAGTCATAAGACATGGTGCAACCAATGTCCGAATACATCTCATGAATGGAGGTTCAACAAGAAGTGTGCATGCATCTGGGGGGAAAAAATGTGCATTTATGTGAATCCCATGGTTGACTGCTCATACTTAAAAAAACATGCTACGCCAAAAAGTGTAGAATAAACCTAGGCAACTCACGTGTATCTTGAGCCGATCATCCAAACTTGTGAAGGATTACCAATGTTTTCAAATTGGGATACGTATCGTGTATCATTTTTTCACTTATATAGTTCGTATCGAGATACGTATCGTGTATCTTGAGATATGTTTCCTGAAAAAATAGGAGTTTCTATTGTATAATTGGACAATATTTTTTGAAAAGGGAGAGTATTAAAGAAAAGAGGGGGGAAGGAGAGTTGAACTCAATTTTTTTTTGACTTGGTACAAAATAGTTAGAACTCATCCCTATTTATACTACGCTATGGAAGACTCTAGTACAAAGATATTTTCATACAAGATAAACTTTGAGGTAATTCTAAAATTACACATGAGACTATTTTTCACAAAAAAAAAACTCTAGATATTTCACAAAGATATTCTAGAGCTTCTTGAGCTAGATATTTTAGAATTTCTAAAACTAGATATTTATTATATCTTTTTCGATAATATCTATCATATTTGGGTTTTGTCAATTGGAGCTTTGTCAAAATACTAAATATAGTTTATATTTCAATAACGTTAATCATAATTAAGAAGTAGATACACCTATTAACACCAACAAATTATGCTTACATTTAAAAAAAATTAAGATGCAAAATTTCATGTCTCTCAACTGGAGCCTATTACATTAAGGCTCTATGTTCTCTTTGTTAGGAAAAGAAAAGTAAGACAAAATACAATCGAAGTATAGTTCTTTCTTTTATACAAGACCTATATTAAGGTTGAATTTCTATCAAAGGGTTTGAAATATGTCATAATTAGATCAAACGATTTAAATTAATGCATTTGGGATTCCGCTTCTTGAAATAAGATCTGACTTTTTTCGAATAAGTAATCATAGGATACGTACAGAATTAAAATATGCGTATAAATCATACGATACGCAATCGTATCGTAGGATTTTTATACAAAAAGGATACATGATAAGATACGTATCGTTCTCCGAAGGAAATGATATAAATCATAAGATACGTATCATGTATCGTAGATTTTTAACAACTATGAGGATTACTAAATCCATTGGACATGCACTTAACTAGGTCATCTGACTTGGGGGAAAAACATAAAATTCTGAGCAGAAGTTGTCACCAGCTTTCAAAGATTCTCATCTCAAGTGCTTTCGAAGATTCTGATCTCATGTCTGATAAACCTCCTAGTATTCTCTGCTCAAAAGGTTAAGTTTCAGAGTGCCAGTGTTCCATCTCCTTCCCAGCTATACGAATGCATGATTGCACCAATCCTCAAAAATTATGTTTCACCCCTCGATGACGATACATGTGGTAAATAAAAATCATGTACGTATGTGTTAATGCAAACAAAATCGAGAAGTTAGAAATCCGATCTAGCAACATCTTCGAAGGAGTAGTTCAATATTTTAGGAAGTCCAAAGATGTCAGAATAATGCAACGTTACCTTTTTTTTTTGGGTACCACGTTACTTTTAACAATTCACAGTTACTTTTTTTCCTTTTCTGAATGGCAAGAAAAAATTCATTAATCTTGAAATTATTACAAGACTAATAGGAGCAAAAAAACAATATCATGTTTGGAGAATAATCTTTTTTAAACAGCTTCAGAGAACAATCTTATGCTAAATCTGAGATACAAACCTAAAAAAATTCACAGTTCACACACCACGATGATTGACTCAAAAAAAATTACTTAAAAAGAGACTACAAGTGTCAAACATCAAAAGCAACTCCACGTGAAAATGAATGATCACTTAGTCTAATGTTGCAACCTCTCGTCCACCGAGTCTAAAACTTTTGGGTTGAATCCAACGTTTCTACATATCAAACTTTTTTTTGCCATTTTTTTTTTTTTTTTGTTAATGGTAAGAAACAATGCGGATATTTGGTTATCGAAGTTTGTTCCTTCAAGTATCAATTCCATTGATACTTCTGAATGCAATTTTTTTTTTTTGTCAATATAACTTTATTATAGTAATCTACACACAAGCTGTTCCAAAAATAAGGTCAAGGAAAAGGACTAAATGGGTCAAAGACAAAAACAAAAAGAAAAGTCAAAAGAAGGAAAAAAGATCCTTTTGAAGTACTATGTTTAATTAGTTTTGCTTTTGTAATGATGTTTACGCTCTCCTTTTTTTTATATAAAAAAAAAACTCCCTTTTTTGCTTTCTTGTAATGTAAATTTACAAAATTAACATTTAATTTATACTAATATTCTTTCTTACTTGGTTTGTTAGATGGATAACATTGTAAATTTGCATCACAACAAAAAGATAAAAGAGAGTGTGATTATAATAGAAAGGGCCCTTGCTTGCCTGGATCTTCACCGCAAGTCCCAGATTAATGACGTAATATAGCAAAATTCTCAGGATTTCTGAAGAAACCGTTGGACAGGTGATTCTGCTCGAGTTTTCCAGAGGATCAATCAAATGATTTCTCGCTCTCTCTCCCTCTCCCTCTCCCTCTCCCTCTCCCTCCCCAAGTTTTTCTGTAAATCTCTCTCAGTTAAGCATGTGCACAAGTGAGATATTCCTCTCTCTCTCTCTCTCTCTCTCTCTCTCTCTCCTGCCTGCTTGAAACAAATAAAGTCCGCCCACAAAATGGGACCGCCATGAACAATTCGGCTGAAACTACCAGTCTTTAAAATAAAGGACGCGTTGACCATGAATTTCCCATCAGTTTTGTGGTTCATTTTTTTGCTGGTCAATCACGTGAGGTTTTAAGGAATAAAAAGATTATTCTTAATTGATCTAACAGACGAAAATATATCGGAAACATGAAGGCACACAAATCTGTTAGGAAGTAAGAATACAAGAGGTGAGCAGTAAAATATATAGGTTTCAATTAATCATCAATTTGTCGGGAGTACCAAGTGGATAATGCTACATGGTACTGTCGGAATACCTAATAGTGTTTGTCCATCACCACCGTTACTTTCGTGTGATACTCCCAACCATTGGTCCATTACTTCCATTAGGTATCAGAGAGAGGGAGAGCGCATGTTACCAAAAAGAGAGAGAGATCGCATGGCCCCCTCCCTCTCTCTCTCTCTCTCTCTGCATGGCCTTCTCTCTCACCTCCCCCTCTCCCTCCTCATCCCACACCTATAAGTGCGTGATTCACATGTGGAATGTTTTGTTCAAAATTCAGGATCCGAAACTCTGAAACAAAATGCAAACGTTGGATCAAACAATTATTGCTATCTGATTGGTCTGAAATCTTCCAGAGTTATTCGAAGAAATATTTAAAAAATAATCAACGGTTTGGATCATTTGCGTGGACCCCACAATTCGTCAGTACCCCGTCGGATTACTCCCCGTCGGTCCCGTAGTGTTTTCGTTCTTAAATCACTGTTTGTTGACTTTGGACGGAAGTGGCAGATGATCATTCACTGCGTTGTCCATTTCCCAGCTATACCAGCACCTCATAACTGTTAGGGGAACCTAACATTCAACGAGCAGAGACACTTAGATAGGAAAGTCAATTCTTTTACTTTTAGCCTCTCATGTATCACAAGCTACAAAAAGGGGAAACCTCAATTCTAGACCTTTTCTGTAATTTTGTTCGTCCTCTATCTGATCTCTAACTCCCTTTTACCTGATCAATCGCTTGTTGGAGAGAAAGAGATGGGTGACATTGCTGTTGATGTTTTTCTGGAGACCTTGAACCAGCTTATAATGAGCTCCACGGTCGAATCAATTATAAAAGAGAAACATCAGCTCGAATCTCTTGAGCAAGAGATAAAGTATATGAGAGGATTCCTCAAGGTTACGGAGAAGAAACGCAATGAGCATTCAGAAGTGATGAATCTGGTGAGGCAGATCAAAGACGTGGTATCTGAGGTAGAGAATATCATAGAACTATTTGTAGCTCAAGCTTTTAAGGCGCATCTGGCCCCTTGTTTTCCTCATCGTCAACATCAAGATCATCTTTCCCTTGACCTTGATATTGTCAAAAAAGAGATCAAGACTCTCACAGCTGAGGTAAAGCAAATTTACGACAAGAACATGGGCGACTTTAATGGAGTAGAAGGCAAAAAGCCCGAGCACTCTTTTTCCAAAAATGAAGGTATTGGTACACTTTTACAGTATTTTAATATTCAAAAACTAGTTAGTGTTTTATGTTTTGAGTTTCGGTTATGTCAGGTCTTATGAGGATAATGTCATGCCACAAATATGAACAGATTTAAATTTTTATTACCCTTACTATGGCCTATTGGATAAAATGTATGCGATAGGAATTTATGGTGAAGTCATACTTCTTTGTAATATTCAGCAGCCAAATCCATGAAATTAAATAGATATAGAAAAGAATAGAAAAACTAGTGGCTTAGGAAGGATACCCCCTCCGATCTACATGGGGTTGGACCAGGGCCGGCTCAAGGGATTTGGATGCCCAAGGTTAAATTGTGGGATGGTGCCAGACGTATTTTTAGAATTAAACAACAATGATAGAAATGTTTCTTTATATTACTACTTTAGACTTTATAATGTATGTTAATTGCTTAGTTACCAATGGCCAAAGTGGTTAGCTTGAATTCTACTTGACTTGGTTTCTAAACCTGGACTAAAATCAACTTACCACTGAACTAGCAAAGATATTTGTGTTATAAAACAAACAAATAATTTCTATACTAATTTATGAATAATATTGGACTGCACCTAAAATTTAAAATTTTTTGGATGCCCGAGGCCCAGGCCTCTTGGGCCTAGGCCGGCCCTGGATTGGATGGTACTCTTTTCCCAAGATACAACGAACTTCGACTTCTAATCTGTGCACCAAATTAAACTCACGAACATTGTAGTTTCCGAACACCCTAAATTTTATGAAATCCAGCAGCAAATATATATATATATATATATATACAGAAATCTTCAAGTAAGGACCTTAAAATGAGGACCTTAAATGCGGACCTCCCATTTCTCACCTTTCCCGACCTGTTTTCGATGATCCGAGCCGCTCAATGTGTTCAGAACGTGATTTCAAGGGTACTTGCGAGAAATCGGCAAAAAAAATGACCGGGAAGGGCTTGATTTGAGCAGTTTTTATTTGAACCGTTAGATAAAAAACAAACAAAAACTGTTCGGATGAAGCCCTTCCCGGTCTTTTTTTTTGCTGATTTCTCGCGGGTACCCTTAAAATCATGTTCTGAACACATTGAGCGGCTCGGAGCATCGAAATTCGATCGGGAAAGAGAAGTCCGCATTTTATTAAAATAAGGTAGTCCTTATAAGAAGGGGACTCATATATATATATATATATATATATATATATATATAGACACACGGAAAATGGGGTAGAATCCGAGTCATACATGACACAAAAAACAGTAATTATAGACTCCGAGCCATACATAAAACAGTAATTAAGAGGATATAAAACAGAGCAAAGGAGATGGTGTGTGAAGGAAGAATAAGAGGAGTAAAATACTGTGATAAAGAAGGCAGTGAATTAGAATGCAGAAAAACTAACCTGCTCATATAAACCACAAAGTTGTATATTATTTATAATCAAAGCCTTAGAGCACTGGGTTATGTGTTACAAACCAATCCTATTATTTTGCAACTGTAATTAGGAGTACACTACAACAAAAATCTTAACTCGCGACGAAAAAAATGTCACTAAAGTATCAAAATTCGTTGCTAATTGGATAGGCGATGAAAAGCTTTATCGCCGAATGTTTCACGCCAAAGACCCTTCTGACAAAAAAAACATTTCGTCGCCTATTATTGTTTTTAGCAACGAATTTTCTCGTAAAGTAACTAATTCCCTATCTGCTATACCTTAATTTTTTTGCCCACGTCGAGTTATGAACTCGCGCGAGCAGCCACCAAACCACAACACACTTCATGTACATATATCAAAACTTTAATATATATATACACACACACATATACAGAAATCTTCAGGTTAGAACCTTGAAATATATACACACACCTTTTATAATTCTGTTTCCCAAAAAAGTACATTCACTCTTTTTTTTCTTTTACAACAGTCTTCTTACCCTTTTGATTCTCAAAAAAAAATTATATGATGTAAACTAAATTGCGTTTGGAAAGAATGATCGAGATCGTTGATTACTTTTTCCATATAACTCCGATTGGGTTGATTCTTTTATCTATAATCTTATTTTCTTTTCTGGTTATCAGTTTTATTGTTTTTCCCCCAAATTTCTATAATATGTCCGTTTTGGGTAATGATCTTGATTTCCTGATTAATTTGTTAATATCACATGCATACTTGTTTTTTGTTTTCAAAAGCAATAATTAATGTTCAAATCAATTAGTAGAAGGCTAATCATAGCAATCTACAATGGAGATTGTTATTGAAGATCAGAGAGAAAAGTGTTTAGGGTACTGTTAATCAACCCTAACACGAGCGAGTTTTATTTATATTATTGGGTGATTAATTACATAACCTAATCAACCAATGTGGGACTTAGTCTAAACTTTATTATAACACTCCCCTTCAAGCTGAAGAATAAATATCACATAATCCCAGCTTGTTACATAACAACTCTAAACGTGATTTAAATAACGGTTTGGTGAAAATATCTGCCAACTGAGCTCCTGTAGACACGAAAGTGGTAGCAAACTCGTCACTATCTAGCTTCCCCTGAATAATATAACAATCTACTTCAATGTGTTTAGTTCTCTCATGAAATACCAGATTCGAAGTGATATGTACCATTGCCTAATTATCACAATACATAAGAATATGTAACTGTATGTCAAACCCCAACTCCTCAAGCAAAGCTCTCACCACACAACCTCGCATGTAGTATGAGCCATGGCATGATACTTTGCTTCAGCACTGGACCAAGTAACAACAGTTTATTTCTTCTTCTTCTAGGTAACTAGATTCCCACCAATAAAAGTACAGTACCCAGTTGTTGACCGTATATCAGATGGTGATCCTACCCAGTCAGCATCAGTAAAGGCCTCAATACGTAAATGACTATTTTGAACGATAAAATAGGCCACGTCCAAGATGAGCTTTGTGATACTTCACAACACGAAGACAAGCTTCTCAATGTGGAAGACGAGGAGCTGAGATGAACTGACTTACCATACTGATAGCAAATGAGATATTAGTCCGTGTATTGGTGAGATAATTCAACTTGCCTACCAAGCGACGATAACGGCCTGAATGAGAAAATATCTCCCCCCTGATCAACACACAGTTTGACGTTTGGATCCATAAGAGTCTCCAAAGGTATTGGTCTTAACAAACCAGTCTCCTCTAGAATACCCAACGTATACTTTCTTTGGGATAGACTGGTCCCTTCCTTGGATCTTGCTACCTCAATACCCAAGAAATATCGTAACTTATCCAATTCTTTGGTGTAAAATTGACACAGTAAAAATTATTTTAGTTCATTATTACCATTCTAATCATCCCCAATAATAATGGTATCATCAACATGCATAATCAACACTTCTTTCCCCGATCTGACTGAGTAGAGGAGACAGAATGATCAAAATGAGAGCGACACATACCAAATTGCAATACAGTATCATTACATTAACCTATCAAACGAAGCTCAAGGTGACTACTTAATACCATAGAGGGCTTTGCAGAGGCGACACACCTAAGAACCCCCCTGAGCAACAAACTCAGGAGATTGCTCTATATACACCTCCTTGAGCAGGTCACCATGTAAAAATGCATTCTTGACATCTAGCTAAAACAATGGCCAACCAAGATAAACAGCCATAGAAAAAAGAACCCGAACAGAGGTAATTCTGGCCACCGAAGAGAAAGTCTCCGCATAATCAACTCCATACGTTTAGGTATAGCCTTTGGCCACAAAACGGGCCTTGTACTGTTCGATCTTACCATCCAAATTATACTTGATTGTAAATACCCGCCAACATTCAACGGTAGACTTTCCTCACAGAAGAAGAACCAACTCCCAAGTGCCATTGTCATGACAAGCAAATATCGCAGTCCCGATAGCTATCTGCCACTCAAAAATAGATAAGGCCTCTTAAACAGTGTTAGGAACAAAAATGAACAAAACAGAAGTAGTAAAAGCACGAAGCGATGGAGAAAGATGATCATAGGAAACAAACCGAGCAATAAGATGAGAAGTGCAAAACCGAATACCTTTGTGAAGAGCGATAGGAAGAGCATGTGATGGGGGAGGTGGAGGTGACGAAACTGGATCTTAGGATGGAGGAGGCACGATGGCAAGCACTGGTGGGGCTGTTAATACTTTCTGCTGACGAATATATACCTACAAGGGTGGCACAGGAACAGGGAAAACATCTATAGGAGTTACATACTCAGACTCAAAAAGTACATACTTAGACTCAGGTGTACCCGAGAAGAAGGGCAATGGCTTATTAAAGGTGACATAAGCACACACAAAGTGACAACGAAAAGAGGGTGAGTAATACTTATACCGTTTCTGAGGGCGCAAATAATCGAAAAAGACACTAGATCGATCAGGGGTAAAGTTTGTCCCAATTAGGATCTAATGCGTGAGCATAGCACGTGCACCTGAACACCCGAGGGGATAATGAATGGAGAAGACAACTAGAAAATAAAACCTTGTGAGGTATCTAACCACAAAGAGCAATAGAGGGCATACGGTTAATCAAGTAATAGGCTGTAAGAACAACATCACTCCAGTCAGACCTGCATTTGTGTTAACATAGCACGCATAACCGTAGATAAATGTCAGATCTAGCACTTGGCTGCCCCATTTTATTATGGAGTCCGAGCCTAAGAAGACTGGTGAAGTATCCCATGATCATCAAAAAAGCAAAAAAGAGCATTATGAAAATATTCGCATGCATTATCTGAATGGAGTATACAAATACAAGTATCAAACTGAGTCTTTATTTCGGTATAAAATGACTTAAAGATAGAAGACAACTCTGATCTCGTTTTCATTAGATAAAGATATGTAACACGAGAGAAATCATCGACAAAAATAATATAATACTGAAAAGGACGCGGAACACAACGCTCAACCCTAGGATTAAAAGACATTCGACGGTATTTACTAAATTCACAGATCTCGCATTGTAAATTCTTAACATTACTATATGATGGCACCAGACGCTTTAAAATTAGAAGAATGACCCAGACGATAATGTTGTTGATATGGTGATAGTGATGACTGAAGAGCAGCAGACGTAGGATAGATGTCATCAGCAACATAATATAGGCCACTATGTTCAGTACCCCCACCAATCTTCTTCCTCATCTTCAGATCCTGAAACACACAACCATGAGGAGAAAAAGTGACAGAGCAGTTTAAAGACTTTGTAAGCTTACTAACAGACATAAGATTAAATGAAAAACAAGTAATATGTAAGACATAGTCCAGAGTAAGAGAGGAAGTAACAGAAACAGAACCCAAACCAGTAACCTCAGTGGTTGAACCATCAGCTAAAGGAACACGAGATGGTGTACCAACAGACTAACGACTAGCAAAAATAGTAGAAGTACTAGTCATATCATCAGAAGCACCAGAATCAATGGCCCAAGGATTTGAAGAACGAGAGGATGCAATACAAACAGCGGAAGAACCTGTCTGAGCGAACATAGAAGTAGAGTATGAAGCCCGATTTGACATAAGGCACTGATACTCCTCTTTAGAAATAGTCACCACATTGTCGACAGTTTAGGGAAGCGGCTCAACGTCCTAAAAAATAGCAGCCTGATGAGCCTGAGAAAAACCATAAAGATCATAACAAGTTTCCACGGTATGATTAATTCCCCCACATTAAGTACACAATCGGGAATCACAGCCATGATCACGGCCACCTCCCCCTGACATGCGACCTCCAAAACCACGAGCATCAAAACCAAAATCACGACGACCAAAACCACATCCACTAAACCCAAAATCACAGCCACGACCACTAATCCCAAAATCACAGTCGCGACCATAACCAAGGCTGAATGAAGTACTAGAAATACCAGAAACAGTGGAAGCCAATGCTGAACGATCAGGAGGTGGTGCTGACATAGATACAGAAGACTGACAAAGGCGACTGAAAACCTCATTGAGAGGATGTAGATTGCGAGACCCCAAGAGCTAATTACTAATAGGGCCATAAGAGGATGATGCACTAGATATAAAGTAAGCAACCTGCATATGCTCACACTGGCGCCGTATAACTTGAACATCATAGAAAATCGACTCACAAATATTAAGCTCCTCACAGATACCATAGACCTTAGCATGATAAGACTCCAAAGACAAGTCACCCTATGAGATAGAAAGAAGGACCGATGAAGATCATATGTGCAACGAAGATTGTTAACACCAAAATACATTCCCTAAGCATGTGTTCGTACTTGTTTGGCAGTAGGTAAGAAAACCAATGTGCTAGCAATTCCATAAATCAAACCAAATATTGGCATCCACTACCCATGCCTCATACGTGGAAGTAGTCAACACAGGTGGATCATTTGTCAAGTAATGATAACGTTTCTGACCCACATAATAAACCTCAACTGCTCTAACCCAAACAGCATAATTCTTACCATTCAAAAGGGTGGAGGTAATGGACAACTTCTCACGAAATCGAGAAGAACTAGACAAACTACCAACAATAGTGGAGCTAGAGGCGGTGCCAAAACTAGACTTTGACTCATCCATGCACCAAATCAATACAAACCAAGCAGAACTACCAAAATCAATTAATAGAAATAACTTCCAACTATACCAATGCGAATACCAATAACTACAGATCAACAAGTCAACTGATCAACCTTGTTTACCATGAAGCCAACACACATCAATGAACCACCAAGCAAAACATGTATAGACCAACGATAGCTTATCATGCCACAGCTGTGAATACCCAACAGATTGTAACTAGGTTGGACATAATAATAATGTATTCCAACTCCATAGATGAAATAGAACCACCAATAAATAAGCAAGAGAAATCGAATACTGTCCAACCCAAATAAACTAAACAAAACAATTCCGAAATATCCAACTTACATCAACGTTAAGTAGAAATCAGACTAGACATGAGCAGAATTGCTTGGAGAACATCGAAATCGCACGAAATCAGATATCAAGCAGCAACAAAACACAGAATCATATACCAGAAGGGTCACCGAAGTCAGGCAAGGGTCACCGAAGTTAGGCGAGGGTCGCCAGAGGGTCACCGGTGAGGCTCGCTAGTGTCGTCTACGAGGGTTGCCGTTGACTGGGCTATGGCTCAAATGACTTGGCTATGGTCATTTTCAATTGTAAAAGTGAGAACGATGGGTTTTGGGGGCTAAAGCTTCCACCGTTGCTGTAAGGGAGGCGATTTTTTAGGGTTTCGGCAGATGGATGATGGATAGTGACGACAGACGTGGTGTTAATGGGTGGTGACAGATGCTAAGGTAAATCTATGGTGGGTTACACTCTAATATCATGTTATTAGAGAGAGAGAAAAGTGTTTAGGGTGTTAACCAACTCTAACACGAGAGAGCTATATTTATAGGGTTATTTACCTAGACCCCTCCATGTTTACCCGTTTTTCATGGTCACCCCTTCTACAAATTTTCGCTACGGCCAAATGCCCTCATTAAAGTTTTCATTTTGATGACCTAACTCCATTGGACGGGATAAATAAAAAGACCATTTTACCGTTACATATATACTCACAGCCACACTTCTCTCTCTACAAATTGAATACCCAAAAATTTGCCCCAAATCCCATACTCTATTCCCGACCACCATCACACCATTTTAGGCTGGCAACCACCACCATCTCTCTCTCTCTCTCTCTCTCTCTCTCTCTCTCTCTCTCTCTCTCTCTCTCTCTCTCTCTCTCTCTCTCTCTCTCTCTCTCAACCCTTTGAAACCAAAAGAAGCCATAGAAATCAATACCTTCCCATGGAGGAAAACCCAGATGATGCAATCATTGAAGAGAAGAGCTTATGGTATCACCATCTGGTGGAAAGACATCTCACAGACCCATGCAAAGACGGATTCAGGAATATAGCCTAGTGGGGCACTTGTTAATCATAATGGCAAAAGTTTATTTTTTTTAGTCAATTACAAAATTAAGGTATGCATTACTAGCTACAAAAGTTTATAACGCGTACTTTAAGTTAAATTAGGTAAAAATGAGCACAAAATTTTAGACAAAATTTAAAATATGTTTTAAATGAACATCTACGAGTTTTAGAAAGATCGAGCTAGTTTTGTTAATGACTTTATTTTAATATGTTTCTTCTAGACAGTTAAAAATAAAGAGAATCAAGAAAGAATAGCTCCAAATAGACAAACAGTTCGTAAAACAACAAATATAAATACACCATATGATGAAATTCAGGCATAAAACTAATTTTATATGTGTATTTTCAAGATATATGCAAGTGTATATGTTTATATATTAGCACACGTTCATAATTATGCTAATTTATACAAAATATGTTTTAAAAATATTTCATTTCGAGTGAGGGGCACGTGCCCCCCTTTAGATCCGTCCTCGGACCCATGGCCCCCATTCCCTTTCCCTAACCCGAAGAACAACCACACCTCTACGTTTTTTAACCAAATTTGAAATTCAAATCGGGAAGAACCAGAACAGCCCATCCCTGTCTTCATCACCATCGTCGATTTCCTATTCTTTAACAGCCCATCCTCGTCTTCACACTACAAGAAATCTTGGCTTTCCCGGCATTTATAAAATGCCGGCTAAAGTGAAATAAACGCCGGCAAAAATCTTCCCGGCGTTTACGTGCCAAGTTTGACCACTTGCCGACGAAGTCGAAAGTGTACTTAACGTCTCTCTCTCTCTCTTTCTTCCTATTTTTCAGGCTGGATTGGGCAAGGCCTCCAAGAGGTTAGGTCGAGGCCTCGAGGAGTTTGTAACTCTAGCCGAGCACGGCCATGGTTGGGACATAAAGCTGGACAAACAAGTTATTTTAGGGAATATATTCAAGAACGGGGCAATATTGGAACATTTTACCACTTTTAGGTGAAAAAACTAACGGTTCTAGACGGAAGGGGTCTACAAAAAAATGTAAACTTTAATGAGGGGTCTAGCCATAGCGAAAATTGACAAAACGTGGTGACCATGAAAATAGATAAATGTGGAGGGGTGTCTAGGTAAATAATCCTTATTTATATTATGTGGTATCTTTTTCTTTTTTTTTTGAACGGCGAAAATTTTTATTAATCTCTGAACTATGTGGTATCTAATTATATAACGTAATCAACCAATGTGTGACTTAGTCTAAACTCTATTCTAAGGTAAGTATTCAGCTATTATTTGCTGATTCTTCTAAACAAGAAGGACTCTTACATTTATTATGAAAATATTTATTACATTTGTAACAGTACATATTGGCAACAAAACTGTGATATCGTCGCCTTTCGTAACAAAATTGGCGACGAAATTTATTTTTTGTCACCAATTAATGTGCAATATTTGTGCCGAAATTTTCTTTGTCACCAATTTTGTTACAAAAGGCAACAAAATTGTTTTCATCACCAATGTGTACTATTTGCAACAAAACAAATTTCATCGCCACAATTGATGACAAAATTACTTTTTCATCGCCAATGTGTACTATTTGCGACGGAAACCAAATTTGTCACTATTTTTCGTCACCTCTTACTTGATTTCTTGGAGTGACTAGTAGGATAGTGGCTTGATTTTGTTCGAGTAAAAATATGATGCTAAGTCAACTAGGTTTTCAACTAGTCCCACGTCAAGTTAAGTGATTAAAATCCATCAATGATAGATCAAATAATATATATATATATATATGTGTGTGTGTGTGTGTGTGTAATATACTGTATTATAACAAGAAGGCCCTCAAAGTAACTTTTGGCTTCGTCCTTGATCATAACCCTTCTTTTTATTTTCCAGCAGTAGGTTCAAGTTCATCAGAAGGGAGCAACACATCCAAAGTGACAGAAGAGATGGTGGTGGTTGGTTTCAAGGAGGAGGTACAGGCATTAATGGGAAAACTTCACGACCGTGGAGAAGATGGACGACTGGAGATAATATCAATCGTCGGTGCAGCTGGAGGCGGCAAAACTACTTTGGCCAGAGAAGTGTATGATCATCCTTGGACGTCACATATCTTTAAAATTCGTGCATGGGTCAATGTTTCTCAAGAGTATAATAAGACTATGAAGAGGAATTTATTGCTTCGTATTTTGGAATTAGCTTCCCTAGGAAAACATGGAGATTACGAGAAGAGTAGTGAGGATAAATTGGGAGAAGACATACACAAATACTTGAAGGGTAAGAAATATCTCATTGTCATGGATGACATATGGGGCATTGAAGCCTGGAATGATATCCAAAGATCATTCCCTAAAGATTGCAATGGTAGTAAAGTGTTGTTCACTAGTCGACTACTTGTTCAACCTAACAGCATCCATTGCATCCATCATTATTTGGCTCCATTATCAAAAGGTTGCAGTTGGGAGTTGTTACAAAAGAAGGTATTTGTCTAAAAAAAAAAATTAGTATACCTAGTATAACTTAAACATAGTTATTTGAACGTATGCTTCCAATTGGTTCAAGTTTTATGTAATAACAATTATAGACATCTAATATTGCACTCATATATATTCAACAGGTATTCGGGAAGAAATGCTGCCCACCGGAGTTGGTTGGCATTGGTGAGCATATAGCAGAAAAATGTGAAGGACTCCCACTCGCGATTGTCGCAATCGGTGGCATTCTTGCAATGGAAGACAAGACACTCGACGTGTGGGTGGAAGTTTCCAAACATTTAAGTTCGATTATTGCCAAAAAACAAGACGGTTGCATGGAGATACTAGAACTTAGTTACAATCACCTGCCTCTTCGGTTGAAAGCATGTTTTGTTTATATTGGAGGATTCCCCGAAGATTTTGAGATTCTCGTACGCGAGTTGATATGCCTATGGATCGCTGAGGGATTTATTCAACAAAGTGAAGGTGATAAAAGCTTGGAGGACGTAGCAAAAGAATACTTAAGCAGTCTTATTGATAGAAGTCTCATAATGGTAGCTAGGAAAAGGTCATTTGGAGGAATTAAAACATGCCGTATCCATGATCTTTTGCGTGAATTATGCTTGAAAAAAGCCGAGGAGGATAATTTCCTTGTGCGAATTTACGGGGATGATACTTCTTCACATTCTGCTACAACTAAGCATCGTCGCCTCTTCATTGGCCGCCAATTCTTTCATGAGTTTTCCTTAAGGCCTTGTACTCAAAACCTTCGATCTTTTCTATGCCCCAGCTTGCAAAATTCCACTCATTTATCGTTTGACACAAATCTGTCATTCTTTGTTAGAAACTTTAAACTTCTCAGGGTGTTGTGTTTTATCTCCGCTCAATGCCGAGTAAAAATAGGAAGAGGACATCTAGTTCATTTGAGATACTTGGCACTTCATTTATTAAATGACACATTTGTCGACTTTGTATTGCCATTTTCCTACCTCTCCAACCTAGAAACCCTTAACCTTCAATGGGGTCATAAAAGGTATGGGGCATATATTCCGTTGCCTCGCGATATATTTAAGATGGTTAAGTTGAGGCATCTACAAGCTAAGGGAGGGACATTCATATATCATCTTGATTTTGACGGTTCATCCAAGTTGGATAGTCTACAGACCTTGCATTCAATATGTCCTTGTGAGGAGTGCCGAAATTTCTTGGTAAGGACTCCCAATCTTAGGAAGCTAGGATTTTATGGAGATCTAATATCCGATGATTTAGTTTTGATGCTCCCCGACCTTGAGTTCTTGAAATGCCTTGAGACACTCAGTTTTGAGACCTACGGCCTCCAATGGGACAAGGCAACTACCCTTCTGCTAGTGCTGAAGTTTCCTCCGACTATTACTCGGCTAACTTTGAAGAATACGGGCTTAAAGTGGGAGGAGCTATCAATCCTCCAAACCTACTTGCCGAGCCTTCAGGTTCTCAAATTATTAGATTTGGCCTGTAAGGGACCAATTTGGAACACAAATGAACTTGAGGAGGGATTCTCTCAACTCAAGTACTTGAGGTTACAAGATCTGGACATCGAAGAATGGAATGCTTCCAAAGATCAATTTCCGAGACTTGAGGTCTTAGTGGTTAAACTTTGCATTAATCTAAGGCGGATCCCGATTGATTTTGCTAATCTGAACGAACTTCGCGAAATTGAGGTGAGGAGGAGCCGTCGCTCTGCGGAGGAATCAGCCAGGGAGATTCAGGAAGAGCGAAGAAATACAAGAGGAGAAGATGATTGCATAAATCTCGCGGCCATATCGAATTTTTTTTAATTGGAAACATGACAGAAGTGGATATCCATGCATTTTCTCATATCCACGAAAAAAGGCAGCCATAGCCGCGAAGAAATACAAGAGGAGAAGATGATTGCATAAATCTCGCGGCCATATCGAATTTTTTTTAATTGGAAACATGACAGAAGTGGATATCCATGCATTTTCTCATATCCGCGAAAAAAGGCAGCCATAGCCGCGAAGCTTTCTGTAATATATCTTTCTAGTTTGTATGTCTGTCGTTCTGTTCTATTGGATTCCTTCTCTAGCGTACACTCCCCACTCTCGATCTCCAACTGAACTTACGGTTTCTAAATTTCAACAATGCATTTCTGTGTTTTGCCCCGTTATCTCGATTACTTTATCTATGTATGGAGATGATATTATCGCATTGAGGGATTGGAACTATGTTTTCTTGTAAATTCACATGGCAATCTATGACGAGTGGCTCATATCTTCGTGGCCAAAGTGATTTTCAATTCGGAAGGAGCAAAACGAATCGGCCCAGGTAATACCCTCACCCTTGTTTTAAGCCTTTCAGAAAGGCAGAAATTTCCTTAATCGGTCAAGTTTTTTGTTGAATAGAAGTCCCATCTCTACTGTATGTCCACTCTCCATTGTGACAACCATATAAAGAATAATATGTGCTTGCTATTAGCTTCTGCTTATTTCTGCTCAAAATCGATCTTTTATGTGGTTGCCATTAGCATCTGCTTATTTCTGCTCAGAATCGATCTTTTACAATCTTCGTTCTCAATCACCCAACGCTTCATTATTGGTTGTTATACTATGTTTGTTCTTGATCCTGTCTCAGAACTTGGATGTGACGTTGGTTTATTAATTAGACGGTATTATTCCGTCCATTTGCCCTTGGATCCTCGCTGATTTGACTACCTTGTTTTGTAGGAAAAATTCTCTTCTCCACCATTCGACAACCAAAAAAACACCAAAAGAAGCAGAGCATTTTTTTTTTTTGAAATAAAACAAATGCAACTTAAGTATTTTGTTTCATCAGATCAATGACTGCAGTAGGAGCATCTGTTAAACCGAACAGCATGACAGGAAGCTCATTATGTCCATGCTTGATTGGGAAAGTAAGTTCTCCCTTCCTTTGGAATGGTAGTATTCCGATCGCAAAATCAATCTTAGAGAAAACTCCGCACCTTGTAAACGATCAAACAGATACAAGAAACAAACAATACTGTTTCATAAGTTCACATTAATTCCCCTCCAGAACACAAATGAAATGCATGAAGTCACAACATTATTGAAGTACCCGTGCTTCATCGATTAGGAGTTTTTACTTTGGTAATGAGCAACGTCTGGAGAGTTTCGTGTCCGACGTCTAGTATTCAAATAAATTCTTAGTTGCTTCTGCACAAATTCTTAATGGAAACGGCTAATAAATTTTATCAAACACCTACATGCGGTATGATTAAGTATACTTCAGTTGAAGAATAAGAGTTTCACACAACCGTGAAAAGCTCTCACAGATTTAAGATTCATCAAATAAAATGTCAATATTCAAGAGGAAAGAGCAGGAGGGAATAAAAACCAATCAATTCCTTCATTTATTCATTCGATGTGGCAAAGGAGGAAATTGGTAAACGAACATGAAATTAACCAAGCGATGCTATAATTTTGTAAGCAACTGTAGCTAGTTGTATCAACATATTATTGTCAGCTGTCAAGGGCGATTTACGCACATCCGGCTCCTCATTAAATGTATCCTCACAAGTAAGAGCACCAACAATAACTTCATCTGCTGCAAATTTGCTCAAATTCTCAATGGCTTCAGGGATCTCATCATATATGGCATCATCGTACTGCGAAGCGCAAACATCGAGACACGCTTTCACAACAGGATCCTTAGACTCTTTGGATAAATCATTTGCTCGGTTGAGAGTAGCATTCACTTTCACAAGTAAAACTTTTAAAACGATCCGGGCAAGCCCCTTGACATCTGCAGTTTCGCTGAGAGGGTCGGATCTTAAGGTTGAGATGCAAAGTTCCGGATAGTCAGTTTTCTTGCAGGTGTCAGCTATTAAATCACAACGCGAACAGCAGATCAGAGCGAAGAGGACCGAAAGAAAGAGAAGCGCAGTCCCCCTCGTGGTGATATGCATCCTCGTTTCTTTCCAAGGGAGCCTTGCAAAGAGAATTAAGCGAGAAATTCAAATGATACTACAAGGAATAATGATAGCACAAGGGAGAAACATAACCTAGGATAGCTTCTGCTATATAGGCTGGTATCTAGGATTAAACAAGAAAGAAAAACGGACTTTATACTACAATACGATTGCCATAAACTCAGATTGCATTGATTCACCTATCAAAAACATAAAGACCTTAGAGCATCCACACTAGGATCGCTTCTTCTCATCTGAGGCTACAACAGCGAGCAAATGTCCAAAACTCTCAGTTCATCAGTCTCGCTACTGATTTGTAAAAAATAAAATTGCTACAGTCACTAGCCTATTGCAACGAGGCACTATTCATGGGCTAAGTAGTATTTTATAATTTTTTACTCCATGAGGCACTATTCAACTGTGTATCACCTGTATTTACGGCTTTTTTTTTGTTTTTTTTTATAAGAAAGAAATAATTTATTTAGCGGGATAATTTTAATATAGAGAGTCTGATGCAGTTGACATTTTAAAAGTGGATAGCTAAAGTAATAAAGTGACTTTTTAAGGTGTAATTTGGTTCAAAATTTGGAGAGGCTGGTGCGGATGCTCTTAGAACGACTTCTTGTCTCCCTTTATTAACTCTAAGAAGTAAACAAGAACAATCCAACCCTTTTCTTACATTTGACACATTATCATCCTAGATTTGGTATGAAATGTATAAAAGAGAAAATATTGGTTTCAAGTAGAGGTGGCAAACGGGCGAGTTTAAGCGGATTGAAACAGATAGTGGGTCAAATATGGGCGGGTCGAATATGGGTCAAAAGGTAAACGTGTTGAAACAAGTCGGGTCGAATATGGGTCAAGCCAAACCCAAACCTGGCCGACCCAACCCGTTTTCCTCTTATTTTTATTTTGTTTTTTGTTTTTTCTATCCTTGTTTTTTGTTTCCCTTCCCCTCTCTTCTCCCCAAACCCACCCGACCTTTTTTTTTTTTTGTCTCTATTCAAATTTTTTTGTATTTTTTTGTTCTGCAACACACTTTTTATCCCTATTTGTTCATCTCGACGAGAGAATCGAAAAAGTAAATTTTTTTTTTTACTCTTATGCCAATATTTTTTGTAATATTCAAGATAAATCCCAACGACCGGCTTTTTGGGCTTTATCTTGGATGTTTTCAAAAATATTTGGATAAAAATTATAATTTTTTACTTTTCTGATTAGAGCGAATAAAAAATTGTAAAATACTTGTCGCAAAATGACAAACACGAAAAAAGCTGAATAAGGACAAAACCAAAAAAAAATCCCAAAAAGTTGACTAGGTTCAAAGTGGACTTTGCCCTTTTCCGTTTGGTTGCACGGAAAATGCAAGAAAATTAGAGGAGGACTGGAAATCATAGCAAATCCGTGGTCTTTTAATTCCAACTCATATTGAACCCATTTTCAACTCATATAAACCTATGTAAATATGGGTTTGCATGGGTTCAACCCATAACGACCCATTATATAATATGGACAGGTTGGGTTGGATTTAAGTGAGCGGATTTAAAAATATGAGTTGTAATTTTCAACTCTAGTTTCAAGGTTCAAATAAGCATATTCATTACGAAGTTCAAGTTACATTTGACTCATTATTATCCTAGACTCACCAAAAATTTTAAGGAAGCTAAAAAGTATACATTTGCACGAAGTTAATTACAAAGTATAAATGTTAGTCCTCAATCTCAAATAAGATTACATGGACCTATACCAGAAATACATACACAAAATCAGAATGATATGTGGTCTCCTTGTACTAACACCAAGAAGTAAACAAGATAACAATGCACCTCTTTTGAATCATTAACATCACAGATTCGGTATCAAAGGTACGAAAGAGAATCTTGGTTTGAAGGGTCAAAGAAAAGTATTTAATTTCAAATTTTGAATTTCATTTGACTCGTTATTATCCAGGACTCACCCCAAATTTAGGAATGTAATCAACTATCCATTTGCATACAGTTAATCGATAATTGTTAGACACCAATCTGATTACCATAAACTCCGATTACATTGACTCACTTACCAGAAATAGAGACCAAATTAATTAGAACAATATCTGGTCTCATAAAACAATGCACCTTTTCCCCCCAACATTTTTAATCATTATTATCCTCCCAGATTTGGTATCAAATGTAAAAGATAAAACCTTGATTTCGAGGGTCAAATAAGCGTATTAATTACAAATTTCATTTGACTCTTTACCAGCGGCGACGGCAAGTGTTAGACTGTGGGGTCAGGCGACCCCATAGGAATTTCTGGATGATGTTTGTCGTGCTCGAGAAACGTGAAGTATTCTCGTTGCAAAAATATGTTATACGTGCTTAATCCGAGCATTCATTTCCTGGTATAAATCTATGTTAAGATCCCATAACCGAAATAAGTCATGCAATTTTTAAATACTTACAAAATGAGATTCAGCTTAGCTTTTGCAAACCTAAACCAAAATCGGTACTACAGATCTGAACTAAAAAGTCAAGCTATACAAATGAACGGTCCTGATAAACGAGGGGGAACTCTGTATGAACTCCATACAAAGTGGGTAACGTTTAATCTCTTTCGGATGAACACAATCACACTCAAGATAAGTTTTAAGATTTCATAAGTTGTATCCCTCTAAGTATGTATCTACGGTTTAGCTTTTCGGTCCAGTTGTACCCACACACATTTTTACACAAGATCTCAGGCATTCATTTCAATTCTACCCGCACACATTTTAACACACATTTTCACACAAGATTTCAGCCATTCATTTCAACCGCTGAGATTAGAACACTATACTCCCCCTCCTCCCTTTCTACCTCCTCACCTAATACATCCCTCTCTATCCTTTCCCGCTGGGCCACCACACACCCCCACCTTTCCCAGACCCAACTCTGGCCGGCTCCTCCTCCAGAAATCTCATCTCCGGCGACCCAATTTCTGGCAAGAAAACCCAATTTAAAACAGCCAATGAACCCAGATTCAAAATAGTTGACGAAATCCAATTGAAAACAAATCACATGCTGCAGATATATTTAACTCAACTGCAACCCTAAATTTACTAATTACTTGGAAAGGAAAATGTAATCCTAAGTTCGGAAGAAAAGGGAAAAGGGAAAAGCTATTCAATTGGGGTCAAAATTTAAGGGCTCATGGCCATGATCGATGATTCCACGCACTATTTTCTCACCGTGAAAATCGGATCAGAAATCACACTTCTAGGGAAATCATGTGGCAATGTGCGAACAGAGATCCCAAAGCCGAAAGAATGTGTGCGCTTAATTTTTAGTTCTTTCCGCCGGTGAAATCCCGACGAAGAAAGACTCTGACAAAGATTTTTCTTTTCCGGAGGGAAGCTATGGCCCTACTTCACTTATCAAAAACCAAAGGCGAATTTTGAGGTCTTTATTTATGTGCTTAACTGATAACTCAAACGGCCCCTGAAAAAAAATCTCTTGAACTTGGGTGTGGAAACTTTATGTCCATCTCAAAACCAGGAGAGGTCCCAAATGTTATTAAGTAATCACCCATTCCACACCCAAGCAATGTGGGACTCTATTCTCTTAACATCCCCCCTCACGTGCAGCCGCGTTTGAGGTCTGTCACGTGTGGCCACTTTTGGGTCCTATCATCGTGCAGCCTTTTTGCTGGTCTGTCATCGTGAGGTGTGGATTGTGAATTTTATAAAATGTGGGGTGGAACGGGCCCCGCTCTGATACCATGTGGAAACTTTATGTCCATCTCAAAACCAATTGGCAAGAGGTCCCAAATGTTATTAAGTGATCACCCATTCTACACCCAAACAATGTGGGACTCTATTCTCTTAACATTGGGGATCACCGGAAATCGGGTCGCCCTAGATGGGATCGCCGGAGAAGGAGGAGCCAGCCGGGGTTCGATATGGGAAAGGTGGGGGATTGCCGGAAATCGGGTACTTGTATTTACTTTTCGCTATGGATATTTTTCCAAAATTTGGTTTCTCTGTCCGTCTAGGTACGTAGAAGAAATTGTGGTAACAGTCTTTGACAGAGTAAGATTCCCGCGCCATTTCATGACATCCAATGAAGTCTTGAATTACGGCAAGCAACCATACATCCGCCTATTCACACAAGCCACACATTCCAGCCGTTGTTTTGTTGCTTCCATTGACTGTATTCTCTGTCAATCCCAGTCTCTGGTAACAGGTTGGAAAGCTGCTGGACGTAGTATCGAAACCGTAAGGGGCGTTTAGGCTAGGAGCCTGAGACTGAAGGTCTGATAGTACTCATCCTACGTAGCCTTCTTATTCTCTATCTCTTATCGATTCCCTATGGAGAAGAGGAAAATAACATACGAGCATTCATTAGTTGGACCCTTCATACTGCTTCATGAGTGTCATGGCATTGTAAAGGGGGAGAGCCTATGCTGGAAAATGGAGCTCGTAACCATGCATCTTCACTGACCATTCTTTCGTGTTTTTGGGTTATTGGCCTTCTGCCGGCCCTTTTTCCATAAAAACTCCGGTTGTGGATACCTGACAGACGAGCACCAACCTTTATTTTCCCTAGGGAACCATATGCATTTGACTGTTTTGAGTTCCTTTCCTTGACAAGGCTATCCTTTCAAGGTAACTTATCTCTTGCATTAGGACTTTTCTCTTTTCCTCCTCTACTTTAAGAACTGCTGAGGAAATTCTCTGAGCCAATATGTAACTGTCACTTATGATGGTTCTGCTCCCATCTTGACATCATGAATTCACCACCCTTTGTTCTTGTAAGAGTCGTTGCCAGTCTAAAGACCTGAATAATTTTTCAACGTACAGAGTGAGAAGGGCGGGGTGGTAAGGCAAGGTGTTAAGTGAGTCCCTGTAAGAAGAGGAAGAAGAATCAAGAGCTTCAGAAGCTGATATTTCCTCTTCTGGTGTTTTCATCTCTCTGAAAATGCTACTATGTTCCTCCCCTGTCATCATGGAAAACAAAGACATGCACATTAGTAATACTGATAAGAACAAGGACAACAAAGCAAGATATGCAAAGTTTTCCCTGTTTTTTCGGTAATTAATGCTGGTGTCTCAACCCAGCTTGCGAGCACCTAAGACTAATCTCTACGGCCCTTGCCAGAGCTGTTTCAAAAGTTACTGGCAATGAGAATCAAAAGTTTTCCCCGGTGTTAAGTTGTGCCTTGAAATTGGGAAGATGATATTATTTCAATAAAATGAATGCACATGTTTCTGTTCTCTTGAGGGATTGGTACTAGGTTTTCTTGTAAATACACACGGCAATCTATGACAAAGTGACTCATATCTTTGTGGCCAAAGTGATTTTCAATTCAGATGAAGCAAGACGAATCGGCCTAGGTAATACCCTCACCCTTGTTTTAAGCCTTTCAGGAAGGCATAAATTTCCTTTATCAAGTTTATGTTAAATAGAAGTCACATCCCTACTGTCTGTGTTTATACCCGTTTTTGGCACCACGGATCGGGCTTGCCGTGATCGAAATTCTTTTAATTAGATTGGGCCGAGAGTTAATTAAATTGATTTGGGCCCAAAAAGCACATAGCCCATATAGAGAATTGCAGCCCAAGACCTTTTGGAGGTGCAGCCCATGTTTAATTATGGCCCGAGGCCCTTTAAAGGTGCAGCCCACGGTTTGGCTCATGAGAGAAATGTTGGTTCGATCCATGGAGTATGGCCCACGGTTTTAGGCTTGCAATTTGGTGCCGGTTTGGTTGAAAGAACAAGACCCATGAATGTAGGGAGTTGGTTGTGTTCTGGCGGTTATCTTCCTCCACATTCAAAGGCCAATTGACCAAGTCAATTGGCCATGTGGCATGGGAAGCACAAAAGAGGGGGGAAGTTGGGAGATATTTCTACCTAGGCATGGGACACATGTCACCACATGAGAAGCCCACTACCCATGATCAAATGTAACTGCAAATAACCGCCCATGATCAGTCGTGCATGAAAAGTGGAGCGGTTGAGGGACATGTGGCAGCTTGTGGTGAAAGACTGAAACCGGATTCAGGCCTGAATCAGCATACTGCAGTGCCTATAAATACAAGTTCACAAGAAGAAAAACGGGTCCAACACCAATCAAAGCTCAACGCTTACAAACAAAGCCTTCCCAGCGAAGCAAACTTTCCTACTTTCAGCAAAGTAGATTATCGAATACCCAGTATTCACCCCCATTCGAACTCACTTCATCAAGTAGTTTGAATTTTATTTTCCTTGTAATCAAACTTTATTATCACGGTGTAATAAAGTCTACGTTTTTCACGTTCCATTTCCTATACGACTAGGAAATATTAAGTCCACAACCGTGTGGCAAACCACGAACCTTCTTACGATCTTCAACCTTTGGGTCGTACACAGTCGTTCTACGATAGAAGTCAAGATTCACGGGAATCTTCACAACAAGTTAGGCGCTACAAGTCTTGGCACGCCCGCGCACATCGCATTCACGCCTGCTGCCAAAAACGCGAGTTTTCAGTCTGTCCACTCTCCATTGTGGCAACCATATAAAGAATATTTTGTGCTTGCTATTAGCATCTGCTTATTTCTGCTCGAAATCGATCTTTTATAATCATCATTCTCGATCACCTAGCGCGTCCTTATTGGTTGTTACTCTATGTTTGTTCTTGATCCCGTCTCAAAACTCGGCTGTGACGTTGGTTTATTAATTAGATGGTATTTTTTCCGTTCATGTCTGAAAGGCCTTGTGCTATTGCCATTGTCTCTTTAGGCACAGTCATCCGCTAGTTATCAATAATATTCAAAATCGAGTATATATAAACTAAAATTTTTAAACTCGAACACTCTGGGACCTAGGGCTCGGGGAACATAGCTCAGCCCCTGGTCGTGATAACTCTTAGCAGGCATCATTGTTTTCCTGAGTACCATCCTCAAGTATAAATAAATTTACTAAATCTAGGGATAACGAAGAGCAAATTGTTCGTTTCGTTTCAAAGTAGAATTTCTTTTAATTGGAAGAACTCCACGGGCAAAGCACGTGCACATCTACTAGTACAGTTCAATGACAGCTATGTAATATATGTGCGGTGGATACACTTCAACCCTTTGATCTCTGAGCCACACTCTTTTTGAAATTGTATTTTAGTGGGGTGTACACCCTTGTGTCTTGTGGTAATATTGTAGGAGTAGATTAGTCTTAATTAGGGAGGCTAATTCCAATAAAAGAAATCAACCAACTTGCTCGACATGTACCAAAAGCATTGTAAAAACCATTAACATCTTTATTATGAGTTTCAGTGGGTTTATTAAACAATAATGAGTTAATGTATAAGTAACAATTAGCTACACAAAGGGGATTTGTTGGTGAAAATTCTTTTAGCGAGCAAACTCACTGCACGAGGCTCCCTCCATTACGGGATTTGGAGAAGGGTTGATGTACACAGTCTTACCTCTGCAAGCAGAGAGACTGTTTCCGCGACTCAGAACCGTGATCTCCAGAACACAATGGAGCAACTTTACGGTTGCATCAAGCCCGCCCTTCTAGTGAATTCTTTTAGTAGTTGCTTAAAATACTTAACTTTTAGGATTCATGTTGATGATAGGAATAAAAAAATGTGCAAATAAAATAGGGTAAATTTCACTTACACCCCCTCGATTCTATTGACATCACACTCGCATCCCATTTAATGGCTGTGATTGACCCATTTTACAATCTAACGGTCTATATTTACCAAGGGTATCTTAAAAAAATACATTTCTGTGAGACCGGTGATCTGAGAGAATTGGGGAGCCGAAAGATTGGGCCCTTATCTCGATAATTTTGAATAACTGAAAGAGTGTTTGTTGTCTAAAGAAAATTATTTTGCACTCCATATTTTCGTGAATGCACTTCCAAGTTGTCTTTTAGTGTTTTAGATTAAACACTCAAAAACCCACTATAACACAAAATTTGGAGTGCACTTATATAAAAGTGAGGTGCAAAAATTATTTTCCCAAACTAAAGTTTGAACTAACTTGATTTATTTTTTTATTTTGAGCTAGACATATAAAAGAATATGTGTAGAACTTAAAAGAAATTCAGAAATGACAATATACTGCAAAAAAAAAAAAGTTGGGTTGAATTAGTTTTGTCTTCAGTGAAAATTTTATTTTTTGATCGGATTTTTACTTTTTAAATTTCCCTCCTCGTTATAGATGACTAATTAAAAAAATTGACACAAAATTAGCAATCTAGAAAAAAAAAAGACAAAATAATTAATATTGTGCTAATGGAGGCTAAGTTATGGTGCCTTCTTGAAAGTCGTGGGGTGTGGTAATCACACAAAAGTTAGGTAGGTTGGTAGAGACTATCATTAGGTTAGAATGGTGGGGATGCGTGGAAAGAGAAGATGAGATGATGAGAAAGTGTTCAAGAATTTATTAATTTCTTGTTGCTTTAGTATTTGTAAACTAATTAAGTATAGGGTTCGTATATAGAGTCCCCTTCTAGAGGAAATATACAATATATATATAGAGAGAGAGAGTCCCCTTATCCTAAGGACCACCTCATTTTAATAGAATGAGGACCTCTCTTTTCTGATCGAATTTTGATGATCCGAGCCGCTTAATGTATTCAGAACGTGATTTTAAGGTTAACGAGAAATCAACAAAAATAAAAATCGGGAAGGGCTTCATCCGAACAGTTTTTGTTATATTTCTATAGAACGGTTCAAATAAAAACTGCTCAAATCAAGCCCTTTCCGATCTTTTTTTTTTTTGCCGATTTCTCGTGGGTACCCTTAAAATCACGTTATAAACATATTGAGCGGCTTGGATGATCGAAAAATAGGAGAAACGGATAAAATAAGGATCTTCTCATTTGAAAATAACTGTATATATATATATATAGTCTCCTTCTCCTAAGAACCACCTTAACTTAATAAAATAAGGATCTCCATTTCCCGATAGAATTTCAATGATCCAAGCCGCTCAATGTGTTCAGAACATGATTTTAAAGGTACCCTCAAGAAATCAACCAAAAAAAATGACCCGAAAGGCTTCATCCGAGCAGTTTTTGTTTGTTTTTATCGAACGGTTCAAATAAAAACTGCTCGGATGAAGCCTTTCCGATCATTTTTTTTGCTGATTCCTCGCGGATACTCTTAAAATCACGTTCTGAACACTTTGAGTGGCTCGAATCATTGAAATTCGAACGGAAAATGTGAGAAATGGAGAAGTCCTTCATTTGAAAATGACTATATATATATATATATACACACACACACGCACAAATTGAAGCAGAAGAGTCATAGGTTAGAAAATTCATCAGACTTGATGCACAGGGAAGTCTTTCTTTAACGTTTAGCCTCCACTGGTTCGCAACCTCCAAAAAGGGAAGAAGACCACAGTTTTAGACTTGTTCCATCATAATTTTGCTCGTCCTCTATCTGATCTCTAACTCCCTTTTGCCTGATCAATATCCGGTTGGAAAGAGAGATGGGTGACACTGATGTTGATCTTTTCCTGAAGACCTTGAAGCAGCTTATAGTGAACTCCAAGGTCGAATCAATCATTAAAGAGAAACATCAGCTCGAATCTCTTGAGGAGGAGATAAAGTATATGAGAGGATTCCTCAAGGTTACGGAGAAGAAACGAAACAAGCATTCAGAAGTGATGCATCTGGTGAGACGGATCAAAGACGTGATATCCGACGCAGAGGATATCGTAGAACTGTTTGTAGTTCAAGCTTTAAAGGCTAATCAAAATCAGGATCGTCTTTCCCTTGACCTTGAAAGTGTCAAACAAAAGATCAAGACTCTTGCGGCTGACGTAAAGCAGATTTACGACGATAATATGTTTGACATTTATGGGGTAGGAGGCAAAAAATTCAAGCACTCCTTAAGTGAAGGTATTGGTACATTTTTTCAGTATTTTAATATTCAAAACTTGTTAGTGTTTTATGTTTATAGTTTCATCTATGTCGGGCTCTTATGAGGATATATAATATCATGTCATAAATATGATATAAGCAAAGCAAATTTCTTTTGTGACAAGCTCTGAAAAATGGAATATGAGAAATTGTTCTATTCCAAAACACAGATTTAAATTTTTGTTACCCTTACCATGGCCCTATTGGAGAAAGTGCATGTGAGAGGAATTTATGCCAAAATCATAATTCTAAGTAATATTTATCAATCAAATTCACGAATTTAGATAGATAGAGAAGGAATAGAAAAGTCTGTGACTTAGGAAGTATACACCCCATACTGTACGGAGTTGGATTGGATGGTGCTTTTTCTCCAAGATACAACGACGTTCGAGTTCTCCTCTATGCATCGAATTAAACTCACGAACGATGTAGTTTCCTAAACTGTATGAAATCCAGCATCCAATAGATACGGAAAATATGATAGAATCCGAGCCATACATAAAACAGTAATTAAGAGGATACTAGAGCAAAGGAGACGTCATGTGTGAAGAAAGATTAAGAGCAGTAAATACTGTGGTAAAGAAGTGAGTGAATACTCGTCTAAACCACAACGTTATATAATTTTGCAACTGTACGTTATACGAGTAATAGTAGGATAGTGGTTTGATTTGTTGGTGTAAAAATAGGAGAATATATACTCCTCTTTTTATTTCCCAACAGGAGGTTCAAGTTCATCTAGAGAGAGCAGCCCATCCAAAGTGGCAGAAGAGAAGGTGGTGGTTGGTTTCAAGGAGGAGGTAGAGACATTAATGGGAAAGCTTCACAATAGCAGAGAGGGTGGACGGCTGGAGATTATATCAATCGTCGGTGCAGCTGGAGGCGGCAAAACCACTTTGGCCAGAGAAGTGTATAATCATCCTTTGACGTCACATACCTTTGAAATTCGTGCATGGGTCAATGTTTCTCAAGATTATGATAAGACTATGCAGAGGGATTTGTTGATTTGTATTTTGGAATTAGCTTCCCTAGAAAAATATGGAGATTACGAGAAGATTACTGAGGATAAATTGGGCGAAGACACGCACAAATGCTTGAAGGGTAAGAAATATCTCATTGTCATGGATGACATATGGGGTATTGAAGCCTGGAATGATATCCAAAGATCACTCCCCAAGGAATGCAATGGCAGTAAAGTGTTGTTTACTAGTCGACTACTTGTTGAACCTAATAGCATGCACTGTGTCCCTCATTATTTGGCTCCCTTACCAAAAAGTTGCAGTTGGGAGTTGTTACAAAAGAAGGTATTAATTTGTTTCAAAAAGAAAGAAAGAAAAGAAAATTAGTATACGTAGTAGTATTACTAAACATAGTGATTTGAAGATATGCTTCCTTGTACTTTTGTCATATGTCTCCCATTTCTAATCTCTTTTTTAAGAATTTCCATTTTAAAATAATTTTTATTCTTGTCATATCATGATGAATTGTTAAACTCCTATTACTTGGTTCATGAATTTTGTAATTACAATTATAGACATCTAATGTTGCACGTTTATATTGAACAGGTATTCGGGAAGAAATGTTGCCCACCAGAGTTGGTTGGCATTGGTGAGCATATAGCAGAAAAATGTGAAGGATTACCAATCGCGATTGTCGCAATAGCTGGCATTCTGGCAGTGGAAGACAAGACACTCGACATGTGGGAGGAAGTTTCCAAACGTTTAAGTTCGATCATTGCCAAAAATCAGGACAGCAGCTGCATGGAGATACTAGAACTTAGTTACAACCACCTGCCTCGTCATTTGAAAGCGTGTTTTGTTTATATTGGAGGCTTCCCCGAATATTCTGAAATTCTCGTATGTGAGTTGATATGGTTATGGATCGCAGAGGGATTTATTCAGCAAAGTGAAGGTGATAAAAGCTTGGAGGACATAGCAAAAGAGTACTTAAGTAGTCTTATTGATAGAAATCTCGTAATGGTAGCTAGGAAAAGGTCCTTTGGAGGAATTAAAGCATGCCGTATCCATGATCTTCTGCGTGAATTATGCTTGAAAAAAGCCAAGGAAGATAATTTCCTTGTTCCAATTTACGGGGATGATACTTTTTCACCTTCTGTTGCAACTAAACATCGTCGACTCTTCATTGGCAACCAGTTCTTTCGCGAGTTTTCCTCAAGGCCTTATACTCAAAACCTTCGTTCTTTTCTGTGCCTCACCTTGCCAAACTCCACTCATTCATGGTTTCAACCAAATCTATCATTCTTTTTTAAAAACTTCGAACTTCTCAGGGTGTTGCATTTTGTCTCCTCTGGATGCCCAGGAAAAATACGAAGAGGACGTCTAGTTCATTTGAGATATTTGGCACTTCGGTTACCACATCCACTAGCGGACTTTGTAACGCCATTTTCCTACCTCTTCAACCTAGAAACCCTTAACCTCCAAGCTCGGCCGTATGCCTCGTCTTTTAGAACCATTCCGTTGCCTCGCGATATATTTAAGATGGTTAAGTTGAGGCATCTATATGCTAAAAGAGGGGTATTCGAATATCATCTTCCCTGTCGTTATCCTAACGTAGCAGCTGGATTTGGAATTGACCATTTGTCCAAGTTGGATAGCCTACAGACCTTGCATTCAATATGTCCTTGTGAGGAGTGCCGAAATTTCTTGGTAAGGACTCCCAATCTGAGGAAGCTAGGATTTCGTGGAGAACTAATATCCCATGACTCTGTTTTGATGCTCCCCGACCTGGAGTTCTTGAAATGTCTTGAGACACTCAGTTTTAACCAATGCCGCAATATTTCGTACTGGGCGACTACCCGTTTGCCAATGCTGAAGTTTCCTCCGACTGTTACACGGCTAACTTTGAAGAATACGGGCTTAAAGTGGGAGGAGCTATCAATCCTCCAAACCATGCCGAGGCTTGAGGTTCTCAAATTATTATACTGTGCCTGTGAGGGACGAATTTGGAACACAAGTCAACTTGAGGGGTTCTCTCAACTCAAGTACTTGAGGTTACAATATCTGCACATCCGAGAATGGAATGCTTCCAAAGATCAATTTCCAAGCCTTGAGGTCTTAGTGGTTAAAGAATGCAGACGTCTAAAGTGGATCCCAATTGACTTTGCTAATCTAAACGAACTTCGCGAAATTGAGGTAAGGAAGAGCAGTCGCTCTGCTGAGGAATCGGCCAGGGAGATTCAGGAAGTGCGAAGAAATACAAGAGGAGATGATGATTGCCCAAATCTCGTGGCCATAGATAATGATTGGTAGTTGGAACCATGAAAAAAGTGGCTATCGATGAATTTCTCATAAACCCCGGTTTTAATTACTGTCTATGCTCTGATCTCATCACTGTCAATGGTGGGTGTTTCCAGAACATGGTCGATGGGATGCCTAGGAAATTCTTTCATGAAATTTGTTGTTTTTCAAAAAAACGTTCATGCCCCAATGTGTTGTTTTTTCATGTAAAGAATTAATACAAACTTTTATTGGAAGCATCGTTTGTAGAACTGCAGAAGCATCGTTTGTAGAACTACTAAATTGAGATAAAGGCTCACATTTTCTGGCTAAGTAGTTGATAGCCTCGTTTTATGATGATTTCTGTAGTTTCTGAGAATGACATTTGGGTTTGTTGAAGTGCTATTCAGCTATTCTGTGCTATCTCAACAACGTAGCCGCAAGCTTTCTGCAATAAATATTTGTACCTTAATCTGTATGTTTGCTGTTTTGTCATTTGATTCCTTCTCTTGCATACGCTCCGCACTCTCAATCTCCAACTGATCTTGTAATCGATGACTCTCAGTTTTCATAAATTTTAGTCGATCAGAAAATAGTTTATTGGCAGAAGGTTGTGGTTGTTATGATGCGGGTGTACGGAATAAGAAACAAACAAAAAAAACCAGGTACATATTTCTTGAAGAATGTTACGTAACATAACTAGCTTTGTTGGATCTCTTCAAAAAGAAACTTTTGAGTTTTGACTAGCAATTTTGGCTACTAATTGCTGCACATGCTATTAGATCAACGCGACAAGTCCATTCTGCAAGTATAGCGATTAGATAGGTGGACATATCCTCCGTAACAAATACATACATAGCTCACAAATCTCAACTACTCCAAATCAATAATAAGCACAAAGTGGTAAACTCCTTCGCATGGCTTTATGTTGTGTAACACCAAGACCCAATGCTGAGGCAGAGCATGGTTAATGTGGTTGGCATGTTGGAAGGCGGATATCCAGTGGTTGGCAGCGGGTTGAGTCCCTCAGCTTTCTGCCATTTTTTGGCCCGAGAAGGACGGAGGTACCAAGAATCGAAGCGCACAATGTGCAGAATGGGTTGGTGCTGTTTCCACAAGCAAATGCAGTTCTAATAGCAGTTCCCACGGCTCACACAAATGCTTTTCCTGCATCTTGTCCTAGGTAATCCCTAGTTGGTATGTGCTCGTGTAAAACGATAGCTAATTGAAGCTTTGAATCCATGCTTGAATGGTGGGTGCTCTTCCGCAGAAAAGCTAGCTTGATAAGGCGGTTGTCCCTCATGTGCATGAGCTGTCATCCACATGCATCCGTGCCTATCCCGTGCGATAACTGCTTCAAATGACGTCAAGTCTGACGTGTTTGGATAACATAGTTAACTGTGCGAGAGCGAGCTGGCATGAATCAATTAAACAAACCACCTGGACAAGCCTCGGTGTCCGAACGACGGGAAGTTCATCGATCCCAGACTGGATCGACTCATGGGTCCTGCTTAACTGAGCGTTGGTAGGGCCGAACCTAGAAGTCCGGTAACCTATCTGACCCAGCCAGACAGAATTGAGGGACCTGATCCAGCCTTCCGCCGAGCGTAGTGACCATGACCTAACCATCGTATCCAGCCCACTACAAAAAGCAAATAAAAAGGAAAAGTATATGCAGAATGCTCCACAGAATACCAAGCTAGAGAAACAAATATAACTAATTGTCAGAGAGAAACTAACAAGCTCAACCCATGAAGCAACAACACTCCTAGAGTCCACCGCATCTGTGTCCGACACACAAGAGGTGACAGGGAAAAAACATATGGGACACGCCATGTGGAGACATGACAATGGCTAACTACGGAATATCTAATTAATTGGATTAAATGTCTTGCGTCAACTATATTCGGTTCAAAGTATAATATGATGTACATCTGAATTCTGATGCTTCATACTTGTATATGACTATATTTCCCCTGGATCAAAATAAATACTACTCCCTCCGTTCCTTTTTAAGTGTCCTGCTTCGTAACTCCAACTTATTAAAAAGACATCATCATTATACTTTTCACATTAACTTTTTCCTCCACTTTCCCTACTTACCCATCATCATTACACTTTTACTCAATTACTTTTCAAAATGGAATCTACTTTTAGGGACAAAATAGACAATTCACCAACTTTTACCCACTAACTTTACAAAATGGACACTTATTAAGGGACAGCCCAAAATGGAATACCGGACTATAAATAAGGGACGGAGGGTGTATTTATTTAGTAATGCCGCGTCCCCCATCATGTCTGTGTCCCATTCTTGTCCATGTCCATAACTGTATCCCTATCAATGTACGTATCCGTATCTGTGCTATGTAGAGCATAACTAAATTTTCCAGCTAGCTCAGTTGAATATAACACATCAAAGTAAATTAAAAGCAAACTTTTCTTGAATAAACAAAAAAACTCACCTTGTTATCAGCACAATCAATCCATAATTGGTTTGTTAGAGGTTCAGATCAAATAAAATCAGCACCCTGCATCATCCCATATTCATGTAAGTTGCATTCAAGAGGCTAGATGAAATGTTAACATGGAAACAAACTTAGAAAGAACATACCCGATCTTATACATTGAACACAAAGCAAAGAAATTATATTTCATGTTGAGGACCCCACTAGATGAAGCCTCCTTCCATTCGTTGTTATTAACATGAACAAGAGGCCAATGAGAATGGCATACTCAATTTCATTAAAGTCATTTCCATCACCAGCCGAGTATCTGATAGGCATGCGAGAAATTGTGAATACATTATCCTCCCCAACCACACAAGGGGCCGTCAAGCACAAAAACACACCAGGAATTCTGAATGTATAATCTAGCTGCCCTCAAATGTATCTTGATTTTGGATCCAACTGATATCCTGCTGAAGTGGAAATTTGTAAGTTTCAACCAATACGTCGACTTAAGTATGGAGTGGAAAGGAAATAATAATCATCCTGGCTGGGCAGAAATTACATATACAGTTAAGGTTTCAGCAGAACCACCAGTTGATATTATAGCTTCTAAGCTTCAAATGAGAGAGAGAGAGAGAGAGAGAGAGAGAGAGAGAGAGAGAGAGCATTCTAACAATCTATAGGGGAGAAGAAAGCATTCTTACAATCTATAGGGAGAAATCCATTTTACTTCCACTTGGTTTTGGAATGAAGGGTAATCCCATGCCTCCAGCAAGTTGTGTTCTAAATCCCTTTTTAAGAAGAATTTTTACGATCTATAGGGGGAAATCCATTTTACTGCCACTTGATTTTGGAATGAAGGGTAATCCCATGCCTCCGGCAAGTTGTGTTCTAAATCCTTTTTTTCTTTTTTAATCAACTGTGTTCTAAACCCTACTTGCCTCAACTATAAGGATATACCGGAAATTCTAGTTTTCGAGAGACTTCCCAAGCTTTTCATAACCAAACCAAACCGAGCCTTAAGTCTCAATTGGGGTCGGCCTTCCCAAGCTTTTCATCCAATACAATATTCAAAGTAATGTTGCCTCCAGAAATCACTTTCCAATCCACTTCACTAGCATTGTTCCCATTCTTTCCACGGGGAAGACATATATCTATTGTTATAAATAAAAATTTTGAAGTTTGGAAAAAATTAATTCGCAATTGTGAAAAATATAGGGAAAACAAAGCAAACAAGCCAAAAAAGAAAAAAAAAAAGTCGATTACCAAAAAAAAAACAAAGAGATTTCTATTAAATTCTTTGTAGTTTGTACAATGAAACCCCACTCCCCAAAAATCTGTTACTCAAAATTCTCTCTCTCAAGAGTGATTTTTAAAGTTCTTGTTATTTGAACACCTCATCAAATATGTGAAGGTGTGCATACATTCTCTAAAGTGAGTTATAGACAAGGGTTAAAGTCAACGCACCATATTGCATACACTGTCTGAAAGTTGAAGTGCTTCACCCCACCTGTTTACCATAATAAGCCCCTTAATCAGGTAAAAGAAGACACTTAAATCAGGTACCCCGCCCCTCCTCATCATATCCCCAAATAACTCGAAGGCCTTATCAACCTTGCACGAAAGAGAAAGGCTTTCAATCAAAGAGGAATAAATATTCCTGTCAGCAGACATAAACGATGAAGACGACAAAATCTCTCTGTGCAGCTCAAGAGCAACCTCCAGTCTTCCCGCCTTGCAAAAGCTTTCAATAAGAATTCTGTACACAGGAGTAACTGGCACAGATTCATTCTCATTTATCTCATTTAGAAGACCAAGATTGATGATGAAGTCCTTGTTAAATCCTTGAATGACCTTACGATAGCTCACCATATTCCTCGGCCAATAAGTTTGTTTCATCTCCTCTAGAAGTTCGTGAGCCTCATCCAAAAGGCCAGAAGCACAGCAATGGTTAATTAAGACCCTATAAGTGACATAATTTGGAGCACACCCTTTGATACCCATCTCTCTCAACAAATCAAGGCTCTTCTTAACTTTACCTGTTTTCCCATATCCATCAATCATGGCAGTATAAGTCACAACATTTGGAGGAATTCCCTTTTCTTCCATCATGAGCATAAGTTTGTGGGCTTCATCAGTCTTTCCAGCTTTACAAAGTCCATCAATCATCACTGTGTATATAATAACATTAGGAGAGCAAGAGTTCTCCAGCATTTTAGACAAGACCTTCAAAGCAAGATCCAGCCGTTTGTCCTTGAACAGTCGATCAATCAAAGAGCTGTAAGTATATACATTTGGATTATAGCCACGTTCTGACATCTTAGTAAATACCACTTGTGCTTGATCTAGCTTGCCCTCCTTGCAAAACCCATCAATAAGAGCATCGTATACAATGTGATTTGGCTCACAACCTTCTACTGACATTGCAGCTAATAAGTCGTGAGCATCTTCAACCTTGTGTGCTTTGCACAAACCATCTACTAAAGCTCCATACGTAACAACATTTGGCTCCTGTGCATTGCTTTCAATCCTAAAGTACATGTCCACAATGGAGATATCCCCACTTCCCCTCATTTTGGCATATATTTGGCAAGCTTTTTCAATGTGTCCAGCTTTACAGTGGCCATCTATCAAAGCAGTGTACGTGACAACATTTGGAGCGCAACCTTCTGACAACATCGTTTCAAAGAGCTCATTTGCATCGGACACCTTTCTTGCTTTAAGGTAGGCATGTATAAGAGCAGTATAAGTCACCACGTTAGGGGAACAACCGTCCCTTACCATTTCGTCAAACCAACTACGAGCCTGTTGAATAATGCCAGCTTTACAAAAGTTATCAATTAAAATTGTATACGTATATACATCTGGGACAATACCATTTTTCTTCATTTCATCAAACAATCGGAAAGCATGTTCTACTTTCGAGGCATTACACAGGAAACCAATCACTTTTGAGTATGTATTGCAGTCGGGTATAAACCCCTTACTCATCATTTCGCGAATAACTTTATATGCTTCATCAAATTTACCAGCCCCACAAAGGCACCTAGCAAAATTGCTGACATTCACTTTATTAAGTACAATCCCTGCATCCAGCATTTCAGCATACGCATTTTCGGCCAATTCTAGAACCCCCTCTCCTGGTAACTCTTCATTGCCACAAATACCACCTATCAATATGTTGTAAACCACATAACCTGGTTGATAACCACAGTTTACCATTTTGTTGAGTAACTTATAAGCATAAGAGTAGTCTCCCGCTTTGCAATATGCATGCACTAGCGAATTAAATATCTTAGGGCTTGGATAACAACCTTCTATCAGCATCATACTAAGTAATCTCTTACACCTACCCAGCTTTTTTTTATTTAAACAACTACAAAGCAAAATCCTGTATGTTACAACATTAGGAACGCAAGAACTTGAGCGCATCCTAGTGAGGAAATCCATAGCTTCTTCAAAAAGCGAAGCTTCACACAATCCAGATATCATTTGTGTATAAATTATTGTATCAGGAACGAACTCTTCCTTCTCAATCAAATCTAGCGCTTCTCTCCACTTACCAGCCCTACAAAGAGAATGCACAAAGCAACCCAACGTCTGATGGTCCATGCGAAAACCTGAATCTGACATATCCCTATGAACCACATGTGCCGTGTCCAATCTACCCGCTTTCAAAAACACGTAAACTAACGCACTGTAAGTAGCTCGGGAGGGCTTGTACCCGAACTGCTTAAGCCTCTCCAGCTCTTCCAGGGCCAAACTCCACAACCCATTTCGGCAACACTTCCTAATCAACAAATTAAGCAACTTCCGGAGCACCACCTCATCCTCGTCCCTAATTTCTCGAAGAAAACGTTCCGGCACCTTACCGTCCTCCCTGTTACATCCTAAAACATCTAACAAGGCATCGTAAGCAGGCGCCGTGTGGCTGTACCCAATCTGCCGGCCGGCCCACAAGAAAAACTTGACACCAAGTTCAGCATTATTGTTCTGTACAAGCTTCAAAACATCAACTACGAGAGACTCATTTAATTTCTTCCTAAACTGCCTAAGTAGCACCTGGGTTTTTCCCCCAAACCCATCATTACTATTCTTAATCACATTCCATACTAATAATGCATCGTTTGAGCACTTACCAGATTCTGAAGAGCTGCATTCAGCAGTGTTGTCCACCAAGGAGTCACGCAGAAGGGCGAATTCTTCGTCCAAATCGGGCTCGGCCCTCGGGTTCGAACCGGTTGGGTTGAAGTCAGGGTCGATTAAACCCTCTACGGTGTTGGGGGAAGGAGTGGTGAAGGGTCTGTGGAAGGTTTGGAAGGAATTTGGAGGGGAGGTTTTTCGGGAGAAGAGTTGAGTGAGGTGGAGAGAGTGGGTGATTGATCGGGAGATGAGTCTCCCTTTGCTCATTCTCTTGTTCTTTGGTGAGAAGCATTCAAACAAATTATGACAGTTGGGGTTTTTGGGTTTCCATTTGTAGGGAACCGAGAGGGCTCGCCATAGGTAAGGGGGCTTTTTTGGTTAAATGATTTAAATGGATTATTTTTTGTTTTTTATTTAAATAAAATTTGCATTTATTAGCTTTTCATCAAAAAAATTTATATTATTGCTTTAAGCGGCTTATTTTTGTCTTCATTTAAGAAAATTTGGATTTCGATATTAATTTTTAAATTTGTAGATTACTCTCGTCATAACGAATTAATAATTCACCAAAAATTGATGAAAAATTAACAAATGCAAAAAAAAAATTTGAATAAGGACAATTAACCAAATAAAAAAAGCCCTAAGAACCAAAGATAGATAGTCCATCAGGGAGAACACCCACAGAGATTCGAACTCATGACTTCCTAGTAAAATACAAAAATCTTAGCCAACTGAACTAACTCTAGTTAGTCGAGTTGTTGGGCTTAGTTCTCTTATAGACTTCACAAAATGTAGTGTCTCGGATGAGTTGTTGGGATTCGTTATCTCGTAAACTCTCACAAAATGTAGCGTCTCAAATTTGTACATTACACTTCATATGTTATGTAAACAGTAAAGATTGTGGTACAGCAAAAGCTGTACAGCAGCGTGTACAGATGTGTTTTTCTCTCATCTCGGGTCCCGCAAAGATGATCGGAGCCGCTCATTTTGTTCAAAACATATTGTTTAAGGTCTCTGTAAAAAATCATTTCAATCCGATATCGGTAAAGGCGTTTACGAATCGTCCAACTTTGCTTCAAAATTTACCTGAATTGTAAATTAAAGTTGGATGATTTGTTAACGCCTTTGCCGATATCGGATTGAGATGATTTTTTACAGGGACCTTAAACAATATGTTTTGAACAAAATGAGTGGCTCCGATCATCTTTGCGGGACCCGAGTCGGGAGAAAAACTCATCTGTATACGCTGCGGTACATCTTTTTGCTGTACCATTAGCAGCTCTCTTATGTAAATGATCTCTTCCGCCAATTGAATAAAAAAAGGACTTGGATGTTTCATAGCGCCTCAAATGGATTCTACGGTCCAGTCCGTTTATTTGTGGACTCTAATTTCCCGGTCCATCACGGCAATAAATTGTTCGCTTCTTTATGTTTCATCGACGATACCAGTCACGTAAGAACTTTACGTTGATCAAATGCTAATTGTTATGCCTTAAAAAACGTATCCTTACTAAGGCTATCCACAGTGGTATAATCAAAAATGAATAACCAAAAGTTGACACATCAAATTTTGATTATTCATTAAAGAGGTTGCTAACCTTAACAATATTGAGGCCCACTATAGTCACTTCTAGTCCATAACAAAAATAAGGGGTCCACTACAATTTCACACTCTACCCCCCATTATGTTTTTTTTTGGAAAAAATATATATCGATTTCCTCCCTTATTTTTGTGGAAAAAATCGGTGACTTCTTTCCCTCCTCTTATGAATTTTTTGGATAATCGAGAGATATGAACTTCACTTTTTGAGGGAAAAAAGAGAAACATTTTGTGGGTGAAGAGAAGAAGATAACAGGCGAAGAAGAGAATAAGAAAATACCAATTGAAGTACACGTGTATCCACATTTTGGAACCAGTTAACTTATGTGGGGTGGGGTCAACAAATTTTGATTATTGAAAAAGGTTGCTAATTTTGGTTATTTAGAGCCCAAAATTTGATTATTTCTAAGAATATAGCTAACTTTGATTATACGATTGTGAGCTATCTTTTACACCAACATTGTTAACTTTAAAATCAATTGGCTTTTGGTTATACCACTGTGGATGACCTAGGAGAAGTAAATTATGATTCATCAAACCGTGCACGAGCAATATATTTTTTGACACGGCTCGCACTGTCGACAATACATGAAGCGGTACAGTTCTTATTACTTGCATATTGAACGTATAACGCAATACCGTAAAAGAAAAAAAAACCCAGATAACACATAACATTAAGAGCCTTCATTATTGCGGTCGAGAAAAGGTCTGTGTTGTGGTTACCTCCTCATGATCGTTAACATAGTATTTTGGAACTTACAGGTTTGAGATCACTGGGGTTCCTAAATACAATGTTGAATTTGATTGGATGGCCCTGTAAGATAGGCTTCCCACTGTTCACCAAACAATAATCCCCTTGGATTTTAAATATTGCAGGATCCACAGGCAAAATGGTGGAAAATGCTGTGCATTTTAGTACGACATTTGATTGTGGGCATTTGCAGTTGTTGATGATCAACACGTCCCACTCCGGCAGGCCTTCGACGACCTTTCCGTTCCTCGTGAATCTGGAAGTGATTGAAGACAAACTACAAGGCTGCACGAGACCTGCGTACGCGAAATTATTCATTCGTCACATACAAAATTAGAAGAGTAGATGTATGTTTTGTAAAGGCTAAAAAGAAGGTAAAATAACTTCTCCTACTTGATAGAGTAGTAGTTGACCATCATCTTTTCCTAAAATCTATGGTTTTGTTGAATCACAAAGAAGCTTTTGTTTGAAGAATAGATAGTACGTACTTTTTACTATTTTTAAAATCTTAAGCTTTTTGCAAAAATCTTCTTCTGGAAACAGAGAGATCAATGGCCCAATCTCCATTGATGAGGATGTCTTCCTCTCCATTTGCTTCAGACCAGTTCGGTCCATTTTTGTGCATCCGAATGGACCAAACTGGTCAGAAACGCAAATGGACGAGATCTGCCTAGGGGTTCCCTAGAGCAATTGAGGTGTAAGCGTTCCATTTATAGCGTGTAAGAAAATAGACATAAGTTTTGGGTAGCCTTGAAGAGAAGTGATCAATATAAGAAACTTAATTGGTCCACTACTTGAGATTCGAAAACACTTGTGATTCACAGATCCTTCGGCTAACTTATCGATGTGCGGTCGCCTCTGTCTAACACAATTTTAGAGAGTAAGGAAAATACATTAAGAGGACAATCTGACTAGTATTGTAATAGTAATAGTACTGGATGGTTTTTGAGTGTGTGATAGGAGGGAGATTCTGTCATTCTGATGATGAATAACTGACCAAATGTACTAAATTACCTTGTACACTGATGATCAAGAGGACAACTAAAAGGGTAGAGAAAAACTTGAGCAATGCCATAGTAATAGTAGCTCCCCTCCCTTGTACCAACTCTTGTTTGAGGTGGCTTTTCAGTGATTCATATGGTTGCTTCTCTATCTCAATATAAAGGGCGAGAAAACTAATTAAGAATTTGGCATTTCAGGAAACATTGTTCATGATCTTGGATTCTTTTGATTAACTAGGAAAGTAATTTAAATCCCTTGCCAAATTTACAAATTGAGTACATTTCTACCGATTCGTCCATGGCTTCTCATTTATTATTATATTTAATGTGTTTCTTGAAATGCAAATATTTCCTTTTTTAACTGGGACTAGCGTCAGGTCAATTTGATGTGCCTGTACAATTTTTGATTTTTCCGTATCACCAGCTACATGGTTAGTCATTTACTGTTGAATACTTGTGAAGGTAACAATTAACAAAGGGTAGTGATTTTTGCACTCCCCAAATTGTTAAATCGCACTCCACTTGAGAGTGTGGAAAATTAATTTGGGGAGTGCGAAAAAAATCACTCCTCTTAATAAAGAATAAAAGGAAATAATACTTGTCATGGACTCCAATATAAACCAGTACTATAACCTTATTTGTTTCACGTATATCTTGATATTCCCTGCTAGAATAAATGGATATAATAAATAAAATTGTGATCTTGAGATATACGTGAAACAAATTGTTAAACCGCACTCCACTTGAGAGTGCGGAAAATTAATTTGGAGAGTGTGAAAAAAATCACTCCTCTTAATAAAGAATAAAAGGAAATAATACTTGTCATGGACTCCAATATAAACCAGTACTATAACCTTATTTGTTTCACGTATATCTTGATATTTCCTACTAGAATAAATAGATATAATAAATAAAATCGTGATCTTGAGATTGTGATTTGATTGTAATTAGGATGATTTTCTTCCATAGTTAATTAATATGATTTCATTCCATAATTAGGCTCCCTCTCTCATATATAAATAAATGGCTCATTGTAAGGTTTCATGTATCGAATTCAATAAAACATGTCTTTCATATTTAACATTCCCAATAACCTATGGTGTTTTGGTTCCCTTCAAGGTCCTAATAATATTAATTTAGCTCTCTCAAAATTGGTTTTTCTTAACCATAACCCCTCCAAATTCTAAATTAATTTGTATACGGTCCTACTTTGGGAAATGGGAGTCTACCACTGAATGAAATATAGTTGATCGACCATGTTATGGTTAAAGATTATTGCAGGCGATTATGAAAACGGTTATTTCTTTGCACAAGTTCCCGCGGCACTTGGTGTACTAAAATTTTCATGTTCGACTGCAAGGCTGGCCCTGATATTTCAAAGGCTTAAAGCAAATTTTAAAATGAGACCCTAGTTCTTCCAGAAAAAAAAAAATCAACATAGGTGGCTAATATAAAGTAAAAAAAGATTTAAAAATTTATATTTTAGCTTCATAATTTAACTAAAAAAAACTCTAAAAAATTTACCCCATTATAAATATATGAATCAAATATGACAAAATAGCGCACATATACTGCGTTTTCTCTAACGAATATTTTGAACATTATATTATCAAAGTTTGTTGACTGAAAATAAATGATGATGGTTTATTTTAGTCGATTGGGTTTAATTTGTGAATTTCACATTAGAAGTTAAAAACTAAAATTAAAATTAAAATTAAAAGCACTTATCAAAATATTCTTGAGTTAACATCTACAATCACTAAAGCATAATTAATTTATTATACTAGAGGTACAATCACTAAAGCATAAGGAATGGCTACAAGAGGGACAAAAGCCGTGTATTATCTACTCCATATGTACACCTAGATAAAGATTAAAAAAATGGAAAAAAATAGTAAGTCCAAAACACTAAAACGATCTGCTTAGAATCGAACAAGGGACCTTCAAGTGTAAGAAATATGCTTGAACCACTGAGGCCTGAAGTCAGTTAATGCTAATTGCGGAAACTTTAATATATATTATATAATTTTGTTATGGGAGATGAGGACCGATTTTTGCATAAAATCCGGAGGTCTAACGTGGCCGCACCTCAGGCTTTCACCTCAGGGCCGGCCCTGCTGTTCGAGTCAACCAGTGCTCGAACGAACATGCTATCACGATTTCCCCTGTTTGTTGGTTCTTTTATGATTGTTAGTCTACTGGTTTTTAATCACCTACTCATCGAGACGAAGAAATCGATCTGTTCAAACTAAATAACTGGACCGGGTGGGGCCTGATAAATGGGCTCGCAGATTGCGGACGTGATGTGCCCGCAAGCCCTGCTCATACCCCTCTGCTAAGTTGTGGTACTGTTATAGGCTCAACCAGAACTCTCATGAATTTTCATTAAGGAGCTCATCTGAGTTGAAAAGCCCACCAAACAAAGGCCCAGCTGAGATCTGATACCAAGTTGAAAGCCCCGCCCACATTACTCCTTAAAACTTAAGTGTTAAAGAAGAGATAAACTGAGACCTTATTGGGGCATTTCCACTCAATGTGGAACACATTCCAACAATTTGAACTAGTTCAGCTTCTACAACAACAACCTGTAAGAGAGAGAAGATTTACCTTGATTCGCTTAGAGGCTGTGTTTATGCAAGCATGTTCATCTGCCCCGCGTAGAAAAATGAATATAAGAAACATAATTGCTTCCATTGCCATTAAAATCTAGCCCACTTAAAATAACATTCTTGGGTAATCATCATTTTCATAATGTGCTTGTTTTATGTAACACGTAGAATAAATTTAAAAAAAAAAAAAAAGAGGAGAACAAGACTACTTGTTATCCAGAGCTTTGGTCTATCACCGCTCATGCTAGTTTGCATTCATGAGGCAGGCCTTTGGGAAAGCGCTTGATATCGGTGCAGTAATCGTATACCATGAACTTCTGGCGCACCCAATGCAGCTTTGTTTGGCCAACTCTGCCCAGAGTTTCAGTTAGCCAAGATTTGCGGGAAGGTTGGTTGAAACAAGATGAGGAACGGGACCATGTGCAGGCCTGGACATTGAAGTTTCGGTATGAGGCAGTGAATGGGGCTAGACTCCAATCAATCTTGATGCGCCCTCCTCTTGTTGCCCAATCACTAGCCTCCCAGAGTGAGCACTGAATCTGCATCTGCTGGTCCTTCGGGTAAGGTACGCCTCTCGATTCAAAATTCTTGAACTGTCTAATGGGAATCTCATCTACGAAAAATCTGAATATCACAAAAATCGGGTGAGTGATGTATCTTTTATGGACTGAGAGAGAGAGAGAGAGAGAGAGAGAGAGAGAGAGAGAGAGAGAGTACAAACATGATGTTTTGACTGTTCCAGAGGATGGTGTAAGTGTGGAAATCCAGTGTGGGGTCGAACCACAGATGGAACCTCTGCTCCTTGTTACCGTCCCCGTAAACATAGATATTGGTCTGCAGTGTGTAAAGCTTCCCGCTCACATCCCCAAGAAACTCGAAATCTATCTCATGATGTATCATCCCCTTCGTAATCATCTGCAAAAATTTTGTACAGGTTATGGTAGAAATCAAAACACAATGGATTTCCTTGAATTTTGGGCAGATGAGATCAAATATATACACCATCTAGCCGATAGAAGCAGCTAGCTTACATAAAACGTCGTTACTGTACCCGCCGAGTTACCATGAACGAGCTTTATTTTCATGTCGGCTCTAGCGAATAAATACAAGCTCTTAGACACCACAGCTGAACCCGACGCTCGGTCAAGTGACAGATAGAGAATCTGCCCATTCTCTAGTATCTTTGCCCGCCACTCTCCGTATCCGACGCTGAAATCTTCGAGGAAATTCCCAGCAGATGCAGCTTCCAGAAAGGATAATGTGATCATCGCTGCCATAAACATCTTTGTGGAAACCATGGTTGCAGTTACGGCTGCAGCCTGCAGTTTGTTTTGGGTGGACTCCGAGCGGTATTGTATATAGTACCTCTCTATCTAATTCTGTGCCTGTACGTTTCTCTCTCTGTATGATCATTTTGTGTGCATGGTGTAAAGACCAAATTCCATAGTTTTAATTGTTTTGGCAATTCCGTATAGCAAAACACGTATTTTCGATCTGAGTTGTAATTTTATTATTTTTTATATATTAGTGAGTCTGTATAGAATTAAAGTAGAAGAAATCACTATTATATGTATTCGAGAGTGAGCGTTTGGATGAAAAAAAAAAAAAAAAGGCAACTTCAGCGAAACGATATGGCGAAGACAGATCGATGGATGGAGGGATCGCATCAATCGGAACCTCCTGTTCAAAGATGTCTACACTATATGGACTTGGTCTTTTTTTCCCTACGTTGGGACCACATCCTTGTGAAAAGGAAAGGACGCCAAAAGAACAAAAAGAAGAAAAAAGGCCATACAGTATGAAGAAGGAAAAAAGCCCTATACTTACTTCATTTATACTTACGGTTTTAATGAAAAGATAGGGGTGTGCGGCAGGAGCAAAAACGAAGCAACTGTTCTTTGGGAAATGCTAAGTGCAAAGAAAATAGGCAAAGAAACGACCCTTAAAGTGTACATGAACGGCTCAGATGCACTGCACAGTGAATCTGGACCGTTCATGTACACTTTAAGGGTCTTTTCTTTGCCCATTTTCTTTGTACCTAGCACTCCCCCGATCAAAATCACTTTGTACGGTGTACATGTGACTCGACAGGTAATACTTAGAACGGTGTGAGGATTTACTTTGTTTAGATAGGTATATTGTAACTGCACGATAATTATAGTGATTTGATTTATTCTCGTGATTTTTACCCATTCAAGGGTTTTCCAAGCATATCTTTGCGTTGTGAGGTTGTTTGTTTGCGTAATTTTTGCTGATAATTTTACTTAGTGATTAGCGTTCATTAGGATTTTCTTATGGATTATTAGAGAATCCTGATTTTTCATATGGTGTAGGCAACCTCCCTCTCTGCTTACAAAGATAAGGCTGCGTATATCAATCTTTCCTCAGACCCTGCGATGGCGGGAGCCTCATGTATTGGATTTGTCCTTTGCGCTTTTTTATGGTGTAGGCAAGATCACTCACTCTATTTATAAAGATCAAGGATCAACCCGAGAGTTGGCTTGGTGGTAAAGGCCTGAATTTCGCAAGTTCAGAACCTCACAAGTCATATCGATCAATTCCTCTAGGACCAGTTCCTCCGAGGTTTTGCTCGAGTTTTAATCGGGCCCTTCTTGGAAAAGATGGAGTCGGTCTCCTAAGATTATTTGAAAATGCATGTAAACGGTCCGGACACCTGAGTTATTAAAAAAAATAATCATTGATCGATGTGCATAATGACGCCAATGATTATTCATTAGGCATTCTCTTAATTTTTTTTTAACATGGAAGGGTGAGAGTAATTCCACTGACTACCTCTACTAGGTAATTAATGACTATGGAGGAATGTGAGAGCAAGTTTACCCTGTGGGTATGCATACTACCTTATGAATAGTTCACAATTCTATTTTAGCTATCAATTTCTTCTTTCGCAATTACACCAATACTATTTATTTTATTTAATACCAATTAAAATATACTTCATTCGTCCCATTTTTAAAGTCCAGTATTTCATTTTGGGTTGTCCATTAAAAAGTGTCCATTTTGTAAAATTAGTGGGTAAAAGTTGGTACATTTTTTATTTTGCTCCTAAAAGTATATTCCATTTTAAAAAGTTAGTGAGTAAAAGTGTAACGATGATGTCTCCGTAGAGGGTAAATAGGGAAAATGAAGATAAAAAGGATTGTGATTTTAACACTCCAAAAATTGATGGAGGGGCTCCAAAACTGAACAGTTTTGATACACAAAACGACGTCGTTTTGGAGCTCCTCCATCAATTTTTGGGGGTAAAAATTGATGTGAAAGGTGTAATGATGATATTTTCTTAATAAATTAGAGTTACGAAGCGGGACATTTAAAAAGGAACGGAATGAGTACATTTTTCCACTCTTTTCCTATTATCTTTATCGTTTATTTTGATTTCCCCAACTGGGTTGCAGAGAAGAACAAGAGAGTGGGACGGAGCAGAGAGAAGAAAAATATTTTAATCCTTACCAGGTGAATAGTTGTTAGGTAGAAATAACTATCAACTGTTCACAAAGGAAAAATAGAGCCATGTTTGTCGAACCTGCTGCAAGCTTGTTTTGGTGCCTTATTTAGGTAAAATAGTTACAAATATTGGTTTTGCTGCTCTGATGTCCATGCTCTGAGCCAAAATAATTGATGGTACAACAGTTTGAGCGTTTTGGATACGGACCCTGGCGGCCTGGCTTAACTTAAAAAAGCAAATTAATCAATGGATGCATGATAAGAATTCTTTCCGGCGTTGAGGGCACTTTTTTTTCCTCTCTCTCGTGTACAAGGCAAATAAATCTAAAGAAAAAATAGGTACACTATATTTTTACACTACATCTTATGTGGGGTCCATCTCGAGCCCTACAAAATTTCAGAAAAATGTCCAGAAATTTTAAAATTTTATGGGGCTCTGTAAAAAAATCAGCTCGAACGAATACCAATAAGTATTACTTTTGGATTCGTGAGGGTGAAAATGTTGAACTGCGTATTATATCGAATTGAGCTGATTTTTCATGGGGCCACTCGTTTTTTTCTTTTTAAATTATTGAACGGCTCAAATCATCGGTACGGATCGTCGGTACCAATCGGTATGAAGTTCATCGGTACCGATCGGTATGGAGTTCATCGGTCCCCTGACTCCCCTCAGCTTTATCTAATAAGTAGAGGTGGCAAATCTCCCCCTTTTTTTTTTTTAACAGAGATAAGAATGTTTATAAATGGTATCGAACCGTGCACGAGCAATATAATTTTTAATATGTCTCATGTTCTCAAATATGAAGTGGTACTTACTTTTACAATTTGAATTCTGATAGTTTTTACTAATTTCTCCATGAAAGAGGTTGTGGTTTACATGACAGCACAATTTTAAATTACTTGTGTTCTGAATTTTTTTTAACGTTTTGTTGTACAGTATTTTTGAATGGGATAAGGTAAGATAGAAATATATTTGGATAGTAATTTCTACTTTAGTTTCTTCAAAATCATATCAATTGGTTGAAAGGCTCGAGAACATAACAACATTCTCGTTGCATTTGACGACGTCTCTGTTATAAAATATATTTTCATATTGGAAAAAAAATACAAAATAAACAAATTAAGTTAAGGGTTACGATTCAGATCATAATAATAAAAATTTTGATGGAGGACACCGAGGCACCATACGTACCCATAGTGCATTAGCGCACTGCAAAAACCCTTGGCCCCTCAATATACACACTTTGTAAGTATTTGAGCTTGACTAACCAACCATGTCCGACCCTTGTCACCCCAAATCCTATATAATCTGTCTAAAATCGCGACAAGTGGAGTGTCAGCCTAGTGGCATGGATCAATGCCCCCATGCACTTTGGGTGATGTTCAAGTTCTACGCACCCCATTCCCCTTCGGGATCCGCTCTAATTTGTCCTGAAATTCCCTTTCGGATCCGATCTTTTTTGTCCTAAAAACTCTTTTACCAAGAAATTTTCTAGCCGTTGGATTGTGTGATTTTGTTTTTATGTTTTAAATCCAACGGCCGAAAAAATCCGACAACATAGAGGCACAGAGATTTCGGCACAAAGGATCCTGCCTCATTCCCTTCCGTCCCAGAACTAACATCAGACCCACTAAACGATTTCTCATATCAAAAAGAAAAGAGTCTAAAATCGCAATACATCCGAGTAGACACAGAAAACACGACATTTTTTTACTACCAAATAGTCTTTAAGCAAAATTAGTTAACACAAGTGAACCAATATCACTATTGGTGGGTGAAATAATACTACGCCGACGGCCCGACCTACCCTCTTGCTCAACCAAATTCTTGGGACAAAATTTCATATAACCACTCATGCCGTCCCAGTTTTCAGCAAGTTACACAACTGACTTGGCATATTTAAACACGTCTTTTTTGTCAACTCATTTCCATTCAACAAATTGCTAACCAACATTGCTCATTTCTAACCTGAAAAAATACAACATTGCTCATTTCTAAGCAGACTGCCCAGGCAGGATTGCATGTAACAGAACTAGCACCACTCCAGTTACTGCATCAATTTGCTGCACGTGAAAGCCCTCCGCAAAGCTTTTCAGGTGAAACAAAGGAGGAGGAAAAAGGAAACTGAAATGTTCACAGTTTAGAGAAACATGGTTTATGTCTCGAAAAAACGAAGCTCTATCATAAATTCTTTCTGCTTCGGTGAACACCAAGCAACAGCCTTTGCCGAACCAACGACTTGCAATGCAAATTCAATGGCGAACACGGGATCATCCACACTTACGTGCCATTCATTGTTCTTCAGATCGAGTGACACTCCCGAATCAACTCGGAAACTGAAAGGTCCAACAATCTGCATTGACAACACATAAAATATTAGAACTGCCCTCTGAAATGGCAGTAATTGGTAAATGTCAAACTGAAAGTAGTGCAAAGAAAGATCTGAATAATTTCCCGGTTTTGCCAAGGAAGATTCAGACACAAGTGAAGATTTTGGCTCTCACTAGGCAGGTATAGTATGTGTAATAGACTAGAAAAGAAAAGCAATCTAAGGGGGGAGAAAAAGAACCAGAAAGCAAACAAATAAACTCTGAAGGTACTCTACGCTATTTAAAAGAATATTGTGTGATAGTCAAAATTAGAACACCAGTTTCATCACAATTACAGACAAGGGGACGAAACCACAAAGGGTTAGTTCATTACCGAAGCATTAGGGTCAATATGACCAAACGTTTTCCTCATTCTGTCGAAAATTGATCTTACAATATAGATGCTAATGACCTCCCCCTCTATGCCTTAAACACCTGTTTGGAAGTATGGTGTGTATAACAAACCCTCTTTTCTGTGATACAATGGTCAATTCAGCACCTCTGAAGTTAAAAATTATGCCTTGAATTTGTTATTGTAAGAGATTTGTAACAATAATAACTTTAGGAGCAATTCTGAGAGAGTCTAAGTTCAGAGAACGAGATAGTGAACACATACTGTAACCTTAAACTGCAAACATTCTTGTTGGCTTATATATAGTGTACAGCGTCCAAATGAACATGAGATACTATTCATTTGGAACCTTAGAATATTCCAACAGAAAGCTGCAGTTCCATCATCTACTTTCAAAAGAGCTATGGAGGAAGAGCAGATTTAAGCTGTGTGCTTGGAGGTTGTTGAAAGACACTGAGTCAAATAGGCAATAGGGTGGCTGGAGGCAATTGCCTAGTAAAGTTATTTTGCATTGATTATTTGTCTCCTTGATTGTAGCCCTTCCCTTGTTTGGGCTTTGCAGTTCTTTTTCTGTTTGTCTTGATCGGGTTTAGTTTTTCCCGTGTAGGAGCCTGGGAGGTAGAGTTGTGTCCATGCATAGTGTGGATTGGCCTTGGGTGTATCTTGTTTGGCCTTGTGGCCTTTTTGTTGCAATAAAATTTAGTTACCATTTAAAAAAAACATGGGAGTCATAGAAGTAGGTACCTGCTGCTGAAGTGAAAGGGTGGCTTTGGGACAAATTGTTCGAATTGCTTCCGTACTTGGCTGACGAGAATTATAAATATCTAGAGCCACTTGAGTGGCACCTGAAAAAAACTTCGAGCCAGAAGGAAAATCCATGCGGGCATAAACTCGAGTAAGATCTAGGAATAACCTCTGGAAGTTTCCATGCTGCACAGAAAGTGAGATGGATCCAAATAAATCAGTAAAAATGGAAGAATTCACTCCTGGAGCATGAAGACTAAGACCCTCAAAAGGGAGTGATTTATCTTCGATTTGTGATTTGACCAAGTTATTTCCAATACATGCTGTTACAACGGTACCTGTAAGGATAAACATTGAAACCATATATAAGGGGTCAAAACATCAGGCAAAAAGAAAAATTCAGGATTTCAGGTATTATATAGACTTGAATGCTGCACAAAGACAAAATAAAAGGAATATACTCCGTAAGCAATTCAATTGACTGTCACAGCTTTGTAACTACGCCAAAACAGAAAATGACTTTGTCAACAATTGTGTGCCAAACCACTGCAACCAGGGATCCCCTGATAATCTAAGCTGCTACAGAAGAAAGGTCAAATGTTCTCACACTATTCCTCCTAAGAGCAACTTGACCCAGTGTAAGTATATAAGCAGAACATTCTAGTGAACATGATTTGAAAAGCCAATTACAGTTCTCCATAAAACTGGGAGTTTATGAAGCAAGTCCTATGCGTATTCAAGATAAGTGGTCTTCTCAGAATAGGGATCCAACGAGTTCCACTATCAAACCAGTGATTGTCTGGTCTCTACCAATCGTGTATGCCTATCGGTTTCTAAAGTGGTAGTCAGCAAAACAAATCCTCCAACCACCTCTTTCCAGATACGTAGAAATAGCCATTTTCTTAGACAAAACTGAAATCTTTGAGACATGAATAAATGAGAGGATCAGTTGTTCGATAAACTGCACGATAAATAGATACAGCACAAAATCAACTAGACATATAAGTCCATCTCATTGAGTAAATCATAGTGACTTGGGAAGTGAACAGTACGTATCTTACCAAGTATCCCCGATGCCGTGATATGAGGATTTGACAAGAGCATGTCAAATGGTTGCACCAGTTTCAACTTGGGAGCTTTGCTTCTCCAAATGTCGACATTCTTCTTAAAGGAAAATGCACTTTTGAAGGATAAACCAGGCAAAAGAGTTGTGGGTGCTCCTCCACTGGTGGTTTGAAGTCCATGCTGCTCAGGTAGGCCCGCATTATGATTGAGGCAAAAATGATAACTTCCACCAGAGTCAGAAGCAACTGAAGCCAAATCTATAGCCATTGAGAATGGTACATCCCAGTAAGTACCACTGTTGTCAACAAAAAGTTCTGGGCTTGCTGCCTCCACTGTTAGGTTGTGATTCAAAAACTGCAGGGGCATAAGTATCCAATACTTGTCAAGCAAAGTAGTATGATACATTTCCAATACAATGTATCTGCAAACCAAGTATAAACTGGGAAACAAAAGCATTTAACATTCAGGGCCTGTTTGTTTGGAGGTAAAACATTTCCTCAAGAATGTTTCTGTCATTTTTTTACCCTTTGGCTGCACAAACAGATGTAAAATCTTTTCCAAGAAAATATTTTCACTCAAAAGCCCAAAAGTGACTTGCATCTCCTATTCCCGTATGTTTTTGAAACCACTCCACGGAACTCATATTGTCCTCCCACCTTCTAATTTTCCGTCATCTTCTGATCTAATCCACCAGCTATTAGTTGGCTGATATACATCCAATTAACGTCTCTCTCTCTCTCTCTCTCTCTCTCTCTCTCTCTCTCTCTCTCTCTCTCTCTCTCTCTCTCTCTCTCTCATAAATGACTTTTTTCCACTTAATCAGTATAGAGGCAAATGCCCTTTCTTATTTATGAATGCGCTCACACTTAATCAGTGCTTGAAAAACGATTAAGGGTAACTTAAGAACAGAAGAAAGTCTGTTTTAAAACTAATTTCCAAATGTCTGCCAAACACCGAAAACTAGCACAAAGTTGGGGTTTTCGGTAAAATTTATTACAGCAAATATTTCTGATCTAAAATATCTAGTCTGAACAAACGAGCTTGAGAATAGGAAATAGTTAATGGCCACATAAGGTAGCAGATTAGAAGTACCCACTAGATTAGGCTAAGAAAAAACAATAAGAGATCCAAGAAAAAAGAAAGTAAAGATGGATAAGAAACACTTTTCTACCGTTCTTTTCCACTTTTCCACCTAAATACCAACCCAATTCGACATCAACAGTGAATACATAAGCAAAGAAATTCAAGTCTCAGCACTCATCAGCTTAACATCCGAAGCACCATACGTATTGTAATTGAGGTGTTCAGGAATCCTTACCTTGTGATGAATAACTGCCTTATGTCGAGCTTTTTTCTCATTCCCGTACCCTTCTTTGCTTAAAAGCAACGTATCATCTGGTGTTATCAATAACTCTGAACAGAAATTTAGGGCATAAAAGGATTTTTCGCAAAATTGTCTTCCAATGCTTTTCAGCCACGAAGATTCTGGGGATGGTGTCAATCCATTCTCTTTGACAGAGGATATAAACTTCTGCAAATTGAACTGACCGAGCAAAGTAACGAACCTGAATGACTTCTAAAAACATATCAGTCAAGATCACTAGTAATGGGATTGGCACGATTGCAAGACCCTCATGGCTAGAGTGTAAGAATGAATATAAACTTGGATATGTAGCGCTTTCCTCACCAAAAAAAAAAAAGGATAGCTTCCATCTAGGGGTGGGTAATAGGTAATTTCGTGTCAGTTTCGTGTTATATATCAAAATCTTATTTATAAAATCCCACAATATTTTTCAACTTATCAAATCTTTCGTGTCATGTTTGGGTCGTGTCATTTTCGGGTTGTGTTGTCATGTCAAAAAGTCCTACTTTTTGCTAAATTTTTATTTTTTTTAGTTGACAGTTCATCAAACTAATGTCCAATGTATAGAATTACCCATAAAAATGTTTATTTTTAGCTCAGTTATATGAATTTATTTTGTTTTTCGTGTCAGACATGCCCACCCCTCGCCGCCTTCCACTGCCTTTTTATTCATTTTATCATTTTTCCCAACTTCAATTAGATAACTATACTTTTCCAATTCCTAAGATAAATCCAAAAAAATGGGAAAAAATTAAACAAATTTTGTTTAAATAGGCATCTCACAAGGAGGCCAGGAGTTCGAACGTCCCAAACGCAGGTGGGTGTTCATCCCTTAGTCCTTTCTTTCTTTGTTTCTTCCCTATGATGGGTTTATTACTTGTATTGGTTGGAGTGTTATGCTATCTCGTGGACAGTTGATGTAGAGTCTCGGGTTCGGGTTAGTACCTTGTACTCCATAGTGTAAATGATCCCTTCTATCAATTGAAAAAAAATTAATCCAAAACCCCACTAAAATACAATTGTTATTGCAAGTAGGAGAGAAATTATTAGAACAGTGCATACCGGTGTTCACCAAGGGGGAGAGAGAGAACGCGGTGGAGAGAGAAGCCGTTGGCGGCGGAGTAGGAGGGTACAAAGGGCATGGTCATGAACCGCTGGAAGAAGTCAATCTGCTTAGGCCTCGACAGTCTTGCCCCTCTCGACACACCCAACGGCAGACCAAACCCGGGCACCGGCCGCGCAACGCCGTCGACGGTTACCGGCGTCGACACGTCCACGTCCCAGAAAACGCCGTCCATTGCCCAGCGCAATTTCTTCATTACTTCTCCGCCCTTAAACGTTAAACCCTCTTCCTCAAAACCCTTGTCCTACTTCTGTTTCCTCTCTCTCTCTCTCCCTCTCTCTGTGGCTGAACATGAGAAAAGAAATGGAAGAGAGGGGAAATTTTACAAAAATTCTCTTCCTTTTGTTTGGTTTCTGAACAAAGAGAAGAGAAATTTTCAAAAAACAAATTTAACCTTTCCTTCAATTTTTCCTCCCATTTTCTTCTTAATTATTTTCTCTTCTTTTCCACTTCCTTTCCCAAGTTCCAAATAGAGCCTTATATATTGCCGGGCAATGATTTTGCATCCATTTTTTTATAAATGTATTCTATAATTTGTCATTTACTGCTTCAAATTACTCACAACGCAATTTTTAAAGTGAAATTATTAAAAACAGGTACAAATATTATTTTTCTTTTTTTGGATACTCCTTCTGTTTGATATTGATAGTCCACTTTCACTATTAAGTATCTCTCAAAAAAAATTTTTTTACGTAATCCGTGTTTAGCTTTTGTATTACATACGGAGTAAAAAAAATAGGAACAATCATTTAAATCAACGAAATGATTCAAGAAAATATAAAAATTGAGCCAAATAAAGCTTTTTGGAATTTAGTGAATTCGATTGTAGACTTCTCCCATTGAGATTTGAGACGAAGGATTAGTTCAAAAAAATTAGCATGAATTCAATAAAATTTTAAAAATATGAAAATAATACTAAAACAATAATAATTTAGAAAGAAATGAGACAACATCTTATCTGTACTCATTAACTTTTCAGTAAGTATTAAATTGAGAAAATCTCCACGAATCCCTTAATAACCACTATCATTAAATTCTCATCATACAAAAATTACAAAGATATGGAGTACAAAAGTTTGCCATTTTCCTGATTTAAGGCACTTATTTTTTGGGAGTATTTCTTAGCTAGTCTTCTAATAATAAAAAATTTCAGTCGAAATACCATGGGCTTTTTCGTCATTCAAGTTTCCTATCCGATCGCTCCCCTATATAAGATCAAGGCTACGAAAATAGGGTATAAAATCCCCAATCTCTCTCCCTCTCATTCTCGCTCTACCCAACCTGAGGGGTCACAATTCACAAACGGAGCCAGTACCCCTCTCTCCCTCTCTCTCGCTCTCTCTCTCTCTCTCTCTCTCTCTCTCTCTCTATTTTAACATCCTCACCTCAATCATCACTCCCTACAGATTTCAATCGAAGCACCTGTACACTTGTAACCGATACACACACATCCATGTCTACAGCTGCTTGAGAATTTTATTTGATTTGCAGTTTTCGTTTTAATCATTTTATTTTATTGTATTTGCTTGGTGGGTTTGGAGTTTTGAAATTGATCGATTCTTGACAGATCTTGATTTGGAAAAGGAGAGAGAATGGCAACGTTTGAGCTGTACCGTAGGTCCACCATAGGCATGTGCTTGACCGAAACACTGGACGAGATGGTCTCGAACGGGACCCTCAGTCCCGAGATCGCCATCCAAGTCCTCGTTCAGTTCGATAAGGTATGACATCCGGAGCTGTTTCCGTTGCGTTACGTGAGATCTAGATGAATGCAAGTGGTTGTTTTCTGATATCGGCTTTGTGTTTTGTGGTGGCGTTTTGTTGGATTTCAGTCGATGACTGAAGCTTTGGAAACCCAAGTTAAGAGCAAGGTGACGATTAAGGTAAATGGTTCTTTTGTTTCGTTTCAACTCTGTTATTATATCAGTTGATTTATGGATCGCCAACCGTGAAGGGATGGGAGCGGGTTTTGTTTTTGTTTTTTTGGGGTCCGGCGATAGGATGCTAGTATTAGTTAGTATATTACTACGAGGTGTGCGTAGGAGTCGAAGCTAGACCGCACACTCCAAAGGAGCGACACACAACCACTGGGTCAAACTCCAAGGCTTAAAATTGAATGACTTGAGAATTGAATGTTAGGGGAGAGTTTAGAAGATAGTGGGTATTTTAGTAGTAAAAAATATGCTCAGTAGTTGTGTGCATTTCAGTTGTTGCCAAAAAGGGCAAACTAAAATGTACACTGGAACTAGGTGTCTGTAGTTTTAGTTTGTCTTCGATGATTGTGTAATTTTGTATTCCGGGTTAAGGACTAGTCGTTTGGCAGTAATTCTCATGCAATTGAATAAATGATTGACCTTTGGGGTACCCTATACTGGAGTAGGAACATCTTGTTGCTCCTGTATGTTGTATACAATAAGTATCCATCAAACCTAACCTTCTTAATAATTTTGGAAGACGCGTGTCATTTCACCGAAACTAGTAGCATGCTTGCTTCATGCGCTCATAAAACCAAAGCATAAGGTGGGGATGTGGATTGCAGGATTGAGTACTTTTTTATGTTGATGCTTTCGGTCTTTGAAAGGGATTGAAGCCTTGTTGAATTCTGGTTGCATCAACATTGTGCAGTTTACTTAGAAACCAATTTGCGCTCTTTTTTCTGTTAAGATTATAAATGGTGCTTTTTCTTCTCAATTCATGGTGGCAATATATCAAATGAACTTGACGCTATGGAAAGAATTCATAGTTGTTAAAAGCGCGCGCCTAGGCAAGAGGCGAGGCGCACCCCCATTGCCTTGTATAACCCCAGGCGAGGCGAGTTGAATAAGGCGCAAACTAGGCGACAAGGCGCGAAAAGGCATGCTTCTCTCAAAATCGATCCCAGACCTAGGATACCTAGGATTATGTTATCAAGGTTAAATTTTTACCTTTGACCGTCGATCACAAACGAAACAAAAGGGCAAATCAACTAGTCCTCAGTTGATCAACAGCCAATCTTCTTCAGTCCTCTCATCGATCTCTCTCAATTGCATCAATCAGTCGTCTAACTTGGAGGAACTTCAGTCGATCAGTCATCTCTCCTCTGTACCTCTTCTCCTCTCATCTCTCTCAGTCATCTCTCCCCTCATCTCTCTCGATCTTCTCTTCTCATCAACAGCCAACAACACACGGTCAAGGTATTCTGACTATTCTCCCCTCTTTTCCCTCTCCCTACGTACGTATCTATACACTATCCGTATTTTTTAGCATATAAAATTACATATAAACTTATTCACAACACATTCAAATGAATACGACCAGGATTTTTTTCCGAAGTTTTGAATGTCAGCTTTATTTTCTGAAATAGCTTAATATATAAAAGCAAGTTCAAAACTTTTCATATATAAAAACAAGTTTTGGGATTTTCAAAGAGTGTATTAGGTTATTAGCTAATGTAAATTGAACTTGTTCGTTTTGTTTTTAGATGTCAAGCGAAGATAATACTAATAGAACAGATCCCGCATGGGGAGAGGTGACTATTTGACATTTGATGGATGTTTTGGATGGTAAACTCATTGGGTTAGTGCTTATTATTTGGAATGTTAGTGTATGCTATTTTTCCGATTTTTTCCGCATAGGTGCGCCTCGCCTTGCGCCTCTTGCCTCAGGCCCAACAGAACTTTGCACTTTGGTGCACCTTTCACCCTTGACAACTATGAGTACATCATAGATTCTTTTCTTGTGATAGCACATCCCAATCATATGTGTTCCATCCCAACCAAAAAAAAAAAAGAAAAGAAAAGAGAACCAAATAAAAACCAAGGACCTGCTTCAAGAAGGTTATCCATCCGACCATTCCCTGTCATGAGCAAACAGGAAGAAATAGAAACCCTGGTCGTTGGCAATAACATCTTCCGACCTAAACTGTCCCCAAACCTCGTAGAAATGTTGCTTTTCTGTGGTTCCTTCCACCCAATATGTCCAGTGTCTCATGGTTTTCCTTTTTATGTTATGTCCTGCTTCTCTCTCTTTTTGTTTCTTTCTTTTCATTTTCTACCCTTACGTGAATGTTAAACCTTTAGGTAAAGCAGTCCTTTTCATTAATAACTTATCTTTTGTTTGTTGTAGGGGCATCTGCACACCTACAGATTCTGCGACAACGTTTGGACCTTCATCTTAACAGATGCATTGTTTAAGAGCGAGGACAACCAAGAGAACGTCGGTCGAGTTAAGATTGTGGCATGTGACTCAAAACTGCTCACACAATGAGATTCTTCGTGCAGTGAAAAGAGAGTCCCTAAAGGATTCAGTTTTCATCTGGCGTTGCAAATGGGGATGGATGTTTAAAGAGAGAAAAACTGGGGTTTGGTCTAATCAAAGCTGCAATTTCAGGCAGTTGAAAGAAGAGTGAACCCAATCTGTAGAAACTATCAAAACCTTTTGACCAACTTTTATAACATACTGGAGATATTACTTTATCTTTAACAAGCATTATTGTATGATTTTGTGTGAGTATTTAGTTTCATTATTCTTCTTGCCTCTCCATTGTAGCTTTGATCATCTGCCTTTTCCCAAATTGTGGTTTGGTATGATATCATAACTCTCCTTGCCTCGATTCAGGTTTGTTATTTTTGGTGCATGTTTCTAAGAATGGGTCTTAGAAGAGTTTTAGATTGGCGGATTTGATTAGAAATAACTTCGTGAGTTTGTTACTCTAGAATCTAGACTTTTGGTGGAATCGCTTCAGAAATTGTCCAATTTATAGGTTTTTTTTGGTCAAAATATTTTTAATCAGAAATTGCCATCCAAAATAAGGCTAATGTTCTCTTTTTTACTAATATCCTAACAAGAAGCTTGTGTGGCAGCCTCGTTTGCATTACTCATTTTGGAATTTTGACGGTTATGGAAAGAATTCTATCAGCATGCTTTGTCAGAAATGAACAGGAAATTGCATAATCCAAAAATCATCTAGGAAAATGATAATGCCAAAAATGTTTCTGTTTTAGCCAAAATTGTAGAAGTACATACTAGAGTTATGGCTCAAACAAAAACAATTTTGGTATTAACAACACCCAATCATTTATCAATGAGTTTTTAAGAAAAGATTATAATCACTCACAAAATTTATATTGTGCGCGTCATTAAACACTTTTACGATAATGAATTCTTATCATAATTCAAAAATCTACGGGGAAAAATACTTTGTGAAAGTCATAAATTTTACTACTTTTTTTTATTCCTCTTGTCGGAGCAAACCTGTAATACATAAAAATTTGATATAAAACTAACAAGTACAATTTTTTTTTTGAACAAGAACAAGGCAATAAAAAGATAAAATTTCAAAATGGCACCTGAACTTTGTACCAAATGTCACAGAGACACCTGAACTTAACTTTATTTCAATTAAACACCTGTACTAACAAAATCCCCAAATTTAGACACCTGAACTTAAGTTTATTTCAATTAAACACATGTACTAACAAAATCCCCAAATTTAGACTCTCACCGTTATATTTCATCCCAAAAATTGCTGACATGGCATTTCCAACCTATTTAAGTTGCCCCATTGCATTGTTTCCAACATGGGATGATGAAATTTGCCTATGGGTTTCGCTTGGATGCATCGTCCTTTATTGGAAACATGTGCAATGGGGCAACTTAAATGGGTTGGAAATGCCATGTCAGCAATTTTTGGGACGAAATATAACGGCGGGGGTCTAAATTTATGAATTTTGTTAGTACATATGTTTAATTGAAATAAACTTAAGTTCAGGTGTCTAAATTTGGGGATTTTGTTAGTACATGTGTTTAATTGAAATAAAGTTAAATTCAAGTGTCTTTGTAACATTTGGTGCAAAGTTCAGGTGCCATTTTAAAATTTTTAATAAAAATGTAGTATACTAGTGGTGTTACAAAAATCGATGGGCAGAAAAAACCGATCAATTGGTTCAGTATTCAGTCGGGGTAAGGTCCAGTCTCAATTTCCTGGAATTATTGCCGAACCAGACGGAATCAAACCGATCAATTATATATTTTATATATTTGACATATATACACTTTAAAATAAATAAAATTTTTATATTTCGGACGGACCGAAATCCCCGACCAAACCGATCCCATCTTGAATCGAATCTAACTCAACTCCGTTCGGGATCGGTTCTGGAAATATTTGTACCAAATTGAATTGGTGTTTGAAAATTTCATCCCGAGCTGAACCGAGCCGGAATCGCCCCTATGTCTACAACTTTTATGGTCCTTTAGTTCTGAATTTAACAATTTGCTTTGGTTTTTAGGAGTACTTTTTTGGATCAAACATTTTGCTTTGTTTTGACGTTCCGCCCTCGGATCGTCTAGACTGTTTGCAGAGAGAATCTAAATAAATCATACACTCCATAAAGCAAGGATTTCAGCAAACAAAGAAAAAAGGAAAAAATCCGGAGCAAAACATGGATTAGGGTTTGCGCTTTCTCCCTGATCCTTTCTCTTCAACAACACGGATCCAATTCTCTGGATACTTCCTCACACAGCCGATTCATCCTAATCTCTCTACACGTAAGTATGGTAACGATGTCCACACATTCTCTGCTATGATTGCTATCTTCTGATTCAAGCTCTGAATGTCGTATGAACCCAATTGAATTGACTTGTAATCCCATTGATCCAGCATGAACCCAATTCAATACAATTGTTCTAATAACCGTATAGTTCCAATTGTAACGTCAACACGAAACTGACACGCAGAACACCCACTTCACTCCAACGTAATCCCGTGAACTGAGATGGGTATATCCTCTTTTTTCCTTGACTATGATGTGATGTTCATAATTCCCTTGTTTATGCAGAACTGTGCCGGTCGTTTTTCTTCGTTATTTTTGTAATACCCGATTCGGATTTGGACGTGGGTCGCTGTAAGTGGATTTATTGTGGGGAGTCGTGATGCCCGGGAGGTTCCACGTTGGTGGGAAAGTGGTAGATCATGTTGATTTGTTGAGAAAGAGGCACTGGCCGTGGCGCTTAGATGTATGGCCTTTCGCCATAATATATGCTGCTTGGATAGTAACCGTTGTACCCAGCTTGGACTTTGGGGATGCTGCCATAGTTCTTGGTGGCCTCGTGGCTCTCCATATTCTGGCATTTCTATTCACGGTTTGGTCGGTGGATTTTGGGTGTTTTGTCAAGTATTCTAAGGTATGCAGTATAGTCAAATGCGCTATAAAAATTGTATCTGTCAATTGTCGTTTTTGGTTGTATTATTCTGGAATTCAGGTTTTTCATGTTGGTGACATGGTGTGTTAATTGTTCTGTTCTGTTGCCGTTGTTAGTTATGTTCCTTCTTGATATTCGACTTTTTGTGCTTGGGTCATATGTTTATTTTCATGTTTGTTTCTTTTGCACATTGTAAGAGTTTTTGTCATTTGCGCGAGAATAAAAGCAAGTAATGTTTTGTTAGCCTCGTCGTAATGGAGATGAACAATTTATTGTTCCACTTTATCAGACATGCTACATCTACTTCCCATTTTAATACCTCTCATAATCAACTTAACCATACACTGAAAAGCCACTTTAGTGGAGCATCTGATACGCAGATGATATCTGAGGAAGGGAATTGTCCGATCCTCCAAGACCAAAGGGATGATAAGATATGACTGAGCAAACCCATTTCTGTGCCTCCACTCATCCTATCCGCTACTTACTGGGGTCACAATCCTATAAAGGAGGTCAAAGAAGTCCTCCAACATCTGTATCTCCAAGTCCTGCAACAATCTGGTAAATAAATGCTCCCATACCAACCCATGGCCAGAGACACTTAATCAATACTCTGCCAAAGGATTCTACTTGCTATGGCGTGTATTAGCAAACAAATTATAGAAAGCAACCGAAAGAGGAAAATTCCTGCTCCAAATGCTGTGTTGCTTCTAAAATCCAACTATCATCTCTGAGGTCAAATATGTCGTGAAAACCATAAGCTGATCATCTTTTCCTGATAGGTTCTCGATCTCTTATTCTTGAGCTTTCTCCTTTAATGTATTTTTCCCCTGTTTGAGGAGGCCAATTTATGTTCAATCTTGACAGTAATGACTTGGGCCAATTGGGCACACAGTCAAGCTGGGAAAAAACCCAACAGAAGCCACAATGGCCGTGGATCATAGTGTATATGTGTTAATAAATTTAATCAAACACAAACCTGTTTACAATCTGGCATGTGATGCTTAAAATGGTGGTATGCTTCAGTTTATATGGTCAAAGGCATTCAGCTTATTTTCACAAGGAATGTTGAGCAATATTTCCTTGATATCCTATCTGGTGCTTTGGTACAGGTTAATGATATTCACCAAGCAGATGCATGCAAAGTAACTCCGGCTAAATTCTGTGGCTCTAAAGAAGTTGTGCCACTTCATTTTCGGAAGGTTGTGAGTCCATTTTTCTGCTAATATTCATCAATGAATTTCCTTTTTTCTTTCATTTTTTTGAAGCTTACAACAAACCTATCTGTTTTGAGAAATTGAAATTGCTTGTACTCATCAATATGCAGATGATACCTTTTATGAGTCTGGATGCAAATTTCCAGACTCATATCAGTGTTAAAAATTCTCTTAGTTTTAAGACACCATTATAAATTTTTCATATTCTTTTTTTTGTGTGTGTGGAAATGGACGAATTCTCATATTCTGTTACTCATCATTTCTGTTGAATAGCTTACAGCCTCCTTTTAAACTCTATCCAATCACTCTCATTGCTACCCTAATCCTTGCTCCTTGTAGGCCTCCACTTCAACCAAACCCCAACTTGCTTACTTTTTAGAGCATGGTTTTAGGTACTGTCAATTACATTACATATTGGCCATCGGCCGACAGAAAAGGGATTTTCGACCTTCGATACCGATATGCTTCCCTATGTCGCGATTCAGACAGACCCTTAAATAGCCTCTGTTCAGACAATCCAACAAGCGTCTACTGTTAAGAATCACAGCAAATCTCGCACCTATTCATCTCGGAACCCAGAATTTTCTTTTCCCCCTAAGAACCCTAACCGTATCCAAACCATTCACAATTCTGTGCGTGGGCAAAACCGCAGAAGCTTTATTCTTGCAAGTTTCCTGAAGTTGTCTTACATCACGGAGTCCATATAATTCATAGTAGACAGATGCTTCATGTGCTTGTGTATCAGAGAATAGTGAAGTCGTATGCAATTTTTGTTAGGCTATCTGCATGAATGTTTTAAATACTGTGTTTTAAAACATATTTTCCCTGACAGCTGGCAAGTTCGTCACAACAGGAGGTAGAGGTTTATTTCGATTTCAGAAAGCAATGCTTTATCTATTCGAAAGAGAGGGAGACCTTTTGTAAGCTTCCTTATCCTTCTAAGGAAGCATTTGGCTACTATCTCAAAAGCTCTGGCCATGGCTCTGAAGCAAAAGTTATTGCTGCTACTGAGAAGTGGGGACGCAACGCGTGGGTTTGCTTGCCTTTTACTCTTACATCCATCTGCCGCGCATTCTAACTAGTTGGTTTTACTGAATACTTGTTATTCTTTGTTTCAACTCTTTCCACGTGGAGAACAAAAATACAGGGAAATGAGTTTTTTTCCCTGGAGAGCCAGGTCTCTTTGGTAGCTTCTTTCAACTAGATTATTGGAATATAATTTTTCAACACTTCCTACATTCCATGTTTGTATCGGCTTTTTTCATTCAGTGCAGAGCTCCGTTGCAATGTAAATTTATTGTTTTGAATTTTACATAATACTTTTGCTCCATCATGAAGCACGACACATTACTGCCAGTTTTGCAGTGTGAAGGCTTTGCTCAATCTCCGTTTTTCATTAATCCAATTTTTTAAAGAAAGTTTTGGAGGTTTCCAAAAGCTACCTGACGCAGCAAGCTGCAGTAATCATGCTACTTTAGCGAGTAAATAACTCTAGCATAGCTTGATTGATGGGTATAAATTGGCCCAAAGTGCATGTGGTATCCTAGTCCTCTTGCGTATCTGGGCTTTTGCTTGCTTTACATTTAACCATTTTTTGTTAATGCATTTCTTACTGGCACGTTAGGCTTTTGGATTGTGATACTATGTCAGTTGAACTGGGGCAACTGTGTTATTAATTTTTCGTATTTCTAGGTATCTATAGGTTACCTTTATGTTTTTTCCCCATCTAATATGGTTGTTGATTGGCCTTCAGATTTGAGTATCCTCAGCCCACATTCCAGAAATTAATGAAAGAGCACTGTATGGAGCCCTTCTTCGTATTTCAGGTTTGCTCTTTTCAAATCACCTGTCTCATTTGTTTTCCACTTTATCCTTATTATATATTTGGTCAGTTCTTAACTCTTTCCCAACCTTTTTCTTTGCTTCTTTTTATTTAGGTCTTCTGTGTGGGTCTTTGGTGTTTGGATGAGTACTGGTATTACAGTTTGTTCACCCTGTTAATGCTGTTTATGTTTGAGTCAACAATGGCAAAAAGTCGTTTGAAGACTCTAACTGAGCTTAGACGTGTAAGAGTGGATGGCCAGACTCTAATGGTGTATAGATGTGGCAAGTAAGTTAGCAATAATAAGAAATTCTATTGTTGCTTTCCTTACTTAATGGTCTTTGCAAATTTTATCTGCTGACTTGCAAATATTGGGACTATTAGGTGGGTGAAACTCTCTGGGATGGATCTTCTGCCTGGAGATGTTGTGTCCATAGGACGTTCTACTGGTGAGAATGGAGAAGATAAGTCTGTACCAGCAGATATGCTTATATTAGCTGGAAGTGCAATAGTTAATGAAGCCATTCTCACTGGCGAATCTACCCCCCAGTGGAAGGTAGTTATCTTTTCTGGTTTCTCATTCGCATCCTCTACGAGTGATCTGCTTTACAAGTTTTTCACCTGATATCCTAAGGCAGACATTCCTTGTTTTTAGTGGTTAAATATATTTGTTTTTGCAGTACTTTTCTCACATCATGCCTGTGTTTTCTTGCTTGATCTGTTTGTAACTAGTTTTACTGCTATTTTTTTTGTGTTAATTATCTTGAATGTCATTTTCGTTGTGATATTTTAATGTAGCTTGTTAATTTCTTTGTGTGATTTACCATGGGGCCAGTGGGTAGATTTGGAAATTTTTTTTGTATTAGATATTCTTCAGAGTTTTAAGTGTACGGTGTACCTGTAATTAAATCATTTGCTAAGGTGTGTGGTATCTGCATCGTGGTTAGTGCGGAGCTTTTAGGGATGTGTATGTAACTTGCTAGATGATAAGAGCTGTGTCTGCATCTTAGTTTCATAGAATCGTTCTGATGACAGCTATGCTTCCCATTTATGCACATGTGAAGTGTTTATTTGTTTCCTTATCACCATGTTTTCAGGCTTCAATCGTGGGTAGGGGAGCTGAGGAGAAGTTGTCAATTAGGCGAGATAAAAACCATGTTCTTTTCGGAGGAACGAAGATATTGCAGCATACACCAGATAAAGTTGTGCATGTTATTGACTTTTTATTGCCATCTTTGTCTTCCACTGATAAGTATGTTCTCACTAATTCAATTTTGTTGCTCCTTTTCCCGCTGGAGTCAGAGCTTTCATTTGAGAGCCCCTGATGGTGGCTGCGTGGCTGTTGTTCTACGAACTGGGTTTGAAACCAGCCAAGGAAAACTGATGCGAACTATTTTGTTTTCTACAGACAGGGTATATAGCTTTTGATTTTTGGTTGGAGAAGAAGTCAGTTTTATGAAGTTACTGTACAATTACTCTGTTCCTGTTTGCATTGTGTAGTAACAGTGTAACACTCAATTCTACTTTTAATAGGTTACTGCTAACAGCTGGGAAAGTGGGCTTTTCATATTGTTCTTAGTTGTATTTGCAGTTATAGCGGCTGGTTATGTGCTAAAAAAGGTATGTAAACACCACTGAACTAGAGGTGACTTGTGCATTTGGTGGAGTGGCTCTTTTTCGGTCACTTGTGAATCGCAACGAGGTTTTCTTTGATGCAGGGACTGGAAGATCCGACGAGGAGCAAATACAAGCTTTTCCTGAGTTGTTCGTTGATAATTACTTCTGTGATCCCACCTGAGCTGCCAATGGAATTATCAATAGCTGTTAATACATCTCTTATTGCACTGGCACGACGGGGAATATTCTGTACAGAACCTTTTCGAATTCCATTTGCTGGGAAGGTGTGCATTACTAATTTTGAGATGTTCATGTTGGACTCACGGTTGAGACCGTGGTCTTGCATTTTCAAATAAATGTCTAAATGTTCCCCATTTGTGTTTAAAAACTTGTCATGAACCCGACAAGATTCGGACCCTTGGCAGCACTTGTCCATTGCTTGGACGCGCGAAACACATCTGAAGTATGAAGAGAATAATTTGGGATTCAATGTGTTGGACCGCTTTTCCACCATCTCTCAAATCCAATTGGTGTTAGGAAGGGTTTCAATTAAGTCTTTTATAACATTAGACATCGCATCTGCAAGTCTGTTTTTAGAGCGGTCGCAGGGAGTGGCTTTGTGTAACCAAATCCACGGGGGCACTCTGGGCCCAACAATCCCTCTCTCACGATGACGCTCTCACTATTCAGTTTGTTGACTTCCTGGCTCTGATACCACTTGTTGGACAGGTTTTCCACCATCTTTCCTAAAATCAGTTGGTGTTAGGGAGGGTTTCAGTTAGTCTTCTATGGCATTCAACATTGCACCCGCAATTCATTTTTTAGAGTGGTCGCAAGGTATGGCATTGTGTAACCAAATCCACGGGGGCACGCTGAGCCAAACACAATGTTTAAAATCCCAACAACATCAATTTATGCTTGGGAGTAAAGCTTCCTAAAAAGTAATAGTCGGATTTAAACTCAGTTTTTGCCCATTGTATGGAATGTTGGAAAGTTTGTCATGGATCTGACATAAGGAAATTCAAAAGTAGAAACATAGTTTTACTTGTCGCAAATCTGGTCCATGTGGTGGTGTGTTCTGATTGCTTTTTAAAAATTGCCATGGCCGTGTTGGTTGTAAATATAGTATTTGTTACCCTGTCATTGTCCATGCTCTTCCTTTCTATTCATTATGGTGTAGGAGCTATGTTGTTGGATGAGGTCAGGGCCACAGTTACTCTCTGGATGTTCCTAAGTTATGTATCCTTTGGTGCTTTCTACGGTGTTAGAAAAGGGCATAACATGGATTTTCTCGATTAGTTCACAAGTAGTACTGAGCGGCCCCCTCTCATTCTATGGCTATGGACTTATACTAGCTACAGCAGTTTCAACAGCTTATTTTCCTCTTGGCTGTTTATTTGAGTTCTTTCGCATGGTGACTTTCTAGTTATTGTGGGTGCATAGACTGGTTACCAGGGAAGTATTTGCTTCATGGAATGACTCAAAAAAGTGTCTTCTGCCACTATCTGCCTCTTGCTCTGTCATTTTACTTGGTAGTTTATTCGTTGCACCTCGAGTCCTCCCTTTGGAGTATGTCTTTTTGTAACCCTTTGGAGTACGTCTTTGCACCCTTCCTCCTCCTTAATGAAGAACTAGACCTCCTTTGTGTCTTGTGATATATCTGTTTTCTTGTTGAATACAAGTCCTACACTCAGGGGAAAAGTATTTGCTAATTAAAAGAGTGAAAACTAGAAAACATCAGGTTCATAAAGACAAGTGTTCGTTTTTCTGCATTCATTTTAGATTTTAGTTGTCCTTTCTTTCTTCTTTTTTTTGTTTATCTTTTCTATGCCCTCCTGCAGGTGGATATATGTTGTTTTGACAAAACTGGAACACTCACATCTGATGACATGGTATGGCAGTTTCAAGTACAATATATTATATATTTTGCTCATTGACTGATTGAGGCTTTTATTTAGTGCCGTTATACTTTTACTAAACACGAGTCATCTTTGGTTGGATCTACTGAGCTTTCAGAACATACAAGAATTTTTTCAATTTGTCACACTTCTGCTTTTTCAGGAGTTTTCCGGAGTTGTTGGATTGACTGACAGCATGGAGTTACAAACTGATATGAGTAAAGTGCCTGTTCGCACTATGGAAATTCTTGCTTCTTGCCATGCTTTAGTATTCGTGGACAACAAGTTGGTATGTATGTAAATGCGCAAGGAACAACTTCTTTCGTATTTGGAATAAATAGTTCCACGCATGATTTCAAATTCAAACAATGACATTACATGCTCACAAGTGTTTACTTCTCCTTTTCAATTCACAAATAACTGAATTTCATCACAAGACTGCAGGAGTGAATCGCCAGTCAATGTTCATATTGTGTTTCTATTTACGAGGCAAGAGAAGGGAAATTTTGTTAATGTAAAGAGAAGAAAAGAAAACGCGCAAATGAAAGGAGTACAAGACACGAAAGATGGCCTTCCAATCTCTAGAAATCAAGAACAAGGGAATGACCGCGTCCATCCCGAGTTATGAGACAGTATGGGCTAGTGCAAACCATCCCTGTGGTTGAAGATCTTCCTTTATAAAGAAGAGGAACTGAGGCCCAAAAAGACTGCAAACAACAATTCTATCCCATATTGACTCAATATCTTCAAGCCCTAGTATTACGCCCAACCAAATTGCCAGACAAAGCGAAAATCACACTAAATTCCACATTATCTTCGCTTGTATGTTATCAATGAATCCCTGAAAGTCAATCAATAGCATTTGGGAACTAGTAACCGGGGCCACCCACCAAATATCAGCCAATCGTCCAGACTGGCTTAACATGGCATGTATGTCAGGGCCCGGGGGTATCCAATTGTCCAGACTGATTTATTTACAGTATTTGTCCCCATTACCCTGACTGAATTGGTAGCAAGCGATCCAGTATACTGTTTTCCAAGGCCACCATCTAAACAATGGGATAATGTTTGAAAAGAATTGACATTTCAAAACAGAATGACATGGGTGAGAGATATCAAAGAAACATAGATCATAATTGGAACTTACTTGGAATACAATCTTGTACAGCTACCTGTTATATGAATAATTGTTGCTCCAATGTTTATCGAACACAGGAATACAATTTTTAAGATTTCCAACTGGAACTTACTTGCAGCACCAAACTCCCATATGCTTTAGCTACTGGATTTGTTTATTGTCGCCTGTAGGTTGGTGATCCTCTTGAGAAGGCTGCACTTAAGGGAATAGACTGGAGTTATAAATCAGATGAGAAAGCCATGCCAAAAAAGTAAGCTGGAACCTTGGTTTGCTTTATTTAATTGGTACTCAGATATTTTTTTCATGGTCCTTAGTTTAAATAGGTTCTAATTATTTGTTTCATCATGTATCCTCTGTTTGTGTTATTTACTAGTGACTCATCTTTCTTATAGTTGTGATGCGTCTTAAAGGTTTTCAGATGTGGGGGGGAATGGCAATGTGGTGAAAGAAAAACATGTGAAGATAAAGTTCCTATTGACATATTAAAAGAAGGGAAAAATGTTTGAAGGCGAACTTTTTGCATTAATGCAGGGAAAATGATATTTTCGTGCTCATTTACCTATTTATACGTGAACACATTGAAATTTAATGCTCCTGTTCTCGTGCTCTCTAGTCTGCTCTTGCGCTCGCTACATAAATTGATTCCTAAGTTGGAAGACCATGATATAGAATGAGTTGTGCGGTTAACATGCAAAGAACTAAAGCGATCCAAATTACGGCAGACTCTTGTCAACACGTTTAGCCATCAAAACCTATCCTAGATGTTTTTCTTGTATTTGCTTCATTTAAAGTTTCCTTGGAGTTGGGGTAAAAACTGTAAAGGACTAATGCCTAGAGAGAGTGGAGTTTAACATTACAAATGTAAGACAAGCCGACCATAATGCTTTGACAAAAATTTGTGTACAAAAATAATGTGTTAAAAAAAGGTCTTGCTTAGGTTTTAGTGGAGGTCTAATTATTTAATTGAAGAGCTCTACAAGTACCTTAACGTCTGAAGTGTTATCTATACGAGTCCACTCTCATCATACCGCAGACTTAGTGCATACCATGTTCCTGCTCCAATTCGCATTGCATATACCCATTTGATCCATGTTCAAAGTAACATACCATCTACTACTGTGGAGTGATTGACTGATTGTTACCTAGCTTCTCTATTTTTTGATTCCTTGATACAATTAAGGTTCGGGACTTTGGGAATTATAGGCACCTATCAGGTTTTAAAAAGGAGACTACAAAGTGGGTTTTTTTTATTCTAGTTGTATGATAGCACTAATAATGAGTTTAGGTCATGTTGCATGTCATGTTTCTTTCCTTTAGGTGTATTTTTTATCTGGTGGACGTTGTAGTTGCTTGTAAGCAGCTCTTTACCTAGTTGCCTTGTATGTCCTTTCATAAAACACATGCCCACTTAGTTGGCTGCATAAGAGCCACATCCCTTGTGTCTTGTTACTAATAAACGTCATACATACTTCTCATTTGTTATTAGTTCCATGCTGGCCATTTGTGTCCTTTGATTTCACATATCCTTCTCTTAACCCCAATTTCATTCAACTTGAAGCAATTGCCAAGCAAACAACTTTTTTGCAGGCTAAATTGTTGGGATTGAGTAGTTTCTTTTCTTCCAATTAAATTACATTTTAGAGCTTTGTTTTGAGTCCTCTAACTTGTGGATTTTGAGCTTGCTGGAAGTTCAGTTATCAGTCACATTACCTAATCTTTGGTTGATCCTGGGTTACTGGGGTCCACCTTGGGTTGCAGTTAACGTTCATATGCGAGGGAATCGCCATTTCCATCTGCACATGAATTATGCATAATAGGAAAGTAATCAACTTTGGATGAATTGACTAGACAATTTCAAGAGGATATTCCATGGTGTATGATGTTTGCAGATGACATTGTCCTCGTAGATGAAACCGCTAGAGGTGTTAATACGAAACTAGAAATTTGGAGGGAAGCATTAGAGTCAAAGGGTTTTCGGATAAGTAGGAGTAAAACTGAGTATATGGTGTGCAAGTTTAGTGGTACCAGTAGTGCGCATGAAGAAAGAGTGATGATTTAAGACCAGGAGATATCAAAGAGTTATCATTTTAGGTATTTGGGCTCAATTATTAGTAGAGATGGAAAGATTGTTGATGATGTGACCCATAGGATCCAAGTGGGGTGGCTCAAGTGGAGAAGCGCTACTAGTGTACTATGTGACAAGGGTATCCACAAAATTGAAAGGAAAATTTTATGGAATGGCCATAAGACCAACAATGCTTTATGGGACAGAATGTTGGCCTATTAAGAAACAACATGTGAGCAAGATGAGTGTAGCAGAAATGAGAATGTTGAGGTGAATGTGTGGTAAGACTAGACGAGACAAGATGAGAAATGAAACAGTTCGTGAGATGGTAGGTGTAGCATCTATAGAGGAGAAGTTGAGGGAAAATAGGCTAAGGTGGTTTGGGCATGTCTACCGTAGACCAGAAGATGTAGTGGTTAAGAGAGCGGATATGATAGCTCTAGGTAGCAATGTCACGGGGAGGGGTAGACCTAAATTGACATTAGATGTTGTAGTGCGCATAGATATGAGTATAATGGGTGTGTGTGAACAAGCGGCCCTTAACAGAGCTCAATGGAGGAAACAAATTCATGTAGCCGACCCCAAGTGATTGGGACGCAAGGCTCGGTTTGGTAAGAGAGTAGTCAACTTTCTTTAAAGCCACCAAAATTTCCTGTAGGGTCTGCACCCCTGGTAACTAGTATGTTGATAGCTGTGACAATAAGAGTGGCAATAGAAGTTGTAACTTGCAAATGTCTTCTTTTTGGCCCAAAACTTACGGCCTGTTTGAACTTGGGGATGGGAAAGGAAAAGAAAACTTTGAGGAAAGTATAGAGAAAAACATACTGTGATTGATTCTATGTTTTGTTATTTTCTTCTTTGTTTCCTCTCAAACCGAACGTGGGAAAATAACTTCCCCTTCTTTTCTTTTCTTTTCTCTAGGTTCCAACAAACCTTTAGTTTACCTAAATTCATTACTCATCATATTGCACATAACCGCCGAATCCCTGGGAATTCAAGCTTGACGAGTTAGTGCTTTGAAATGAAATTGCATTATGTTATAACTTGAATGGTTAAGGGTGTAAGTTGTGTTTACCAGGGTATAAAAAGATTACATAATAAACGTTTTGCTCCTCGATGTCTTATGGTTTTCCCGGGGTGGTTTGTGATGTAAATGTTGCACACAAACTCGTTTGTTTGCCCCTTGATCAGTTTTTGTATAACGGTTCTTTTCACTAAGTTTCTCCCTCGCCAATTCTTGAATTATGGTGACCCTTTCTTCTTGCAGTCCTAATTTTTTCGGACAATTTCCAGGGGGAGTGGTAATGCTGTTCAAATTGTGCAGAGACACCATTTTGCATCTCACTTGAAACGAATGGCAGTTGTCGTTCGTATTCAGGAGCAATTCCTTGCTTTTGTGAAGGTATTTATTTCTTTTTTTTACTTTCCCTTTTTCTGTTGAGATATTGAATGGATGCATGGAAGTGTGATTTATAAACTGAATGGATACATCATACATGGAAGCTTGATTAATTTTTGTAAACCATGCGTATATTTATGAAGGGTTTCTGTCATTTCTTGCTTTCAAATTCTTATGAATGCGGATAACGTGTTCAGTTGTTAGTACGTGTCGTCATCTTTTTTTTTCTTTCTCTGTGAAGATAATAGATCCAAAGATAGAAAGTTAAATCAATACTTTCAATTCGACATTATGTAATGGTTTATGTGTGATTGATTGGATAATTACAAGAATCCAATAGTTGATTACTGGCCCATTAGCTCCTACATTTGAATAAAAATGGATGTCCTTTTGCTACATTATTGTGGCCCGATGAAGTTTTTCCTGTCGAATATTGATCTTTCTTATTTATAATATAGTAGCAACTTTGAAGCACTGAGTAAATATAGAAACTGGTCAGGCTACGAGATTTTCCAGGAATTATCACTTAATAAAAGGTTAATGTTGGGTAGTTAGGGCATTTGAATTTATGATCGGATACTTCTAATTGTGGAACCCATTTAAATGTGAATCTTTTGTAAACGTGTGTTGGTACGCATTGGGGTAATTGTGGAACCTATGTTACTTGATTTTGTTCTGCTTCTGGCAATAACGTAGCAATTATTGCTATACTCAGTAGATACCTGACCCCAGGAAAAGCAATAGAGCATGCAGTTCCGTTTTGTTCTTCGTTATGTATATATTATTTTCCGGCTTTCCTTTCCATGCATGTCAACCTTTAATTTCGCCCTTGTTCCAGGGTGCTCCAGAAACCATCCAGGAGATGCTCATTGATTTACCTCCTTCGTATGTTCAAACCTACAAGAAATACACACGTCAGGGTTCTCGAGTCTTGGCCCTGGCTTACAAGTTCCTTCCAGAAATGACAGTAAGAGTTGTCCCTTTCTGTGATAATCTCTTTTGGATATTCCCCCCTCTTACTTTTCTCATTTTCGCTTGTTATTATTGGTTATTTTTGTATGATGTTTAGATTGTGAACATTCGTGTGAGTTATTGTGCTTCAAAGTAAATCTGTCTGCGTTGGCTGTTTTTTAAATTTGAACTTCAGTTTGAACATCACTTCAATCATGCATGTTTCAATTGATGCGGGTTTTGATTGATGTTGTGTTGTTTGGTTATGCTTTCGTTTACAGGAAAAAAAACTGAGAAAATGGCAACAGTTTTCATATTTCAAAATTTATTCAAGCCAAAAAAAAAGTTGATGATTTTGGAAAGGAAAAATAAAAGAAAAAGTTCATCAAAAACAAGTTTTCATTTCCCTCCCATCATCTCCGGCCACCTGCTGCCACCTCTAATCACCATGTCGACCCCACCTTTGGCCACCAGTTATTGAGACCTCCTGGGAACCCTCCACATCCAACCACCACTTCCCGGTGCTGGACACCCCTTCTAGTGATCCTCTGGTAACTCTTTCGACAACTGTTCAACCTCAGGCTACAGCTTGAGTGACCCTTCTGGCGACTGCCTCGCCTCTGAACACCACTTTTGCGTTCTGCAGCAACTCCCTTTCCGCTACACTGGTTCTCAAAACAAATGTGAATTGCGTTTGCACTAATCAAATTTTTTTTTTTTTGTCAATTAATTATAGTGAATAGGATAGGGAAAACTAACTTTTGGATTTTAGCTAAATTTGCGGTTGTCTATCCCTCCTAGCCTTGTGCTTGGTTTCTTTGACAGCCCAGTATCCCTACAACACTTTAATCCATGACTGATCCTATGTTCTCTCTCTCTCTCTCTCTCTCTCTCTCTCTCTCTCTCTCACACACACACACGCACGCACAATATGTAGTCATGGAAGTGGAAATATACTGGATCATAGGGTCTTTTTTAGTTTCTTGTTACCATCTCGTTTATGTATGTGCCTCTGTTTAACTTGTGGAATTTCTTTTACTCCATGAAGGTCAGCGAAGCTAGAAGCTTAGATAGAGATCTTGTGGAGAGTGCGCTTACTTTTGCAGGTTTTGCGGTAAAATGATCGTTCCGTTCTCTACATTGAATTATTGGTTAATTGTTTCCTTTTTTGGTATATTTTGTTGGTTAATGCTTTGTCTCTGAATTCCAGGTATTTAATTGTCCTATTAGAGCGGATTCAGCCACTGTGTTGGCTGAGCTGAAAGGATCATCACATGACTTGGTGAGTTATGTTTTTTTATCCTAGTGTACCTAGGTTTCACATTTTCTCTTTTCTAGTTTACTTCTTGTTTGATTTCGCAAGTTGGACTTATTGCTAAAGTGACTTAATTTGCCGTGTGTTGCAATTTAAAAGTGCAACTTGAAACACGGTGTTAACTGTTGTGTTAACTGTTTGATAGTATGGAAATGGTGGAGGTAATCCTTAGGACATGCTCCCCTTCTTTTTTAGGGAGGACAGCGCAGAAAGAAAATACGAAGGAGTAGAGCTAGTGAAAGTGTCAAACTCCAAATGACACATTGCCCTCGGATCTCTGTAGAAAAAATGGAATTCCCTTAGATGACAAAGGTTTATCTATCCCAGGGTTACGTGTCCTTCTACTAATCCTGAAAAAACACTTGGACCATATTCGTTGTGGGTTTTGAGGTAGTTTTTTGAGTCCATAGTCCCAAAACGAACATGGCCTTGCATTCTCCTCCAACCAAAATAACCCAACAACTTGAGATTGTTACACAATAATACCTATGACGATATCACTTATTGAATAACATCTAGACCACGCTCTAGGACAAAGCTGAAGGAGAAGCTGCCAAAGCCAGTGCATGTTTAGGGAAATAGTAGACACAACACTGGCTGGGGTTTGTTTTTTTGGAGCTTTCACGATTGTAGGGGTCCATTTTGGTGGTGAAGCACTTGAATTCTTCTTCGCTTACATTTTGCAGTGAGGCACCAGTGGTTCTTGTAGCGTTCTATAGGACTGTATAACCCTAGTTCCCAAACTCTGTTCAATAAAGGAAGTTTTGAGATATATAAGGATTACCTCTTTCATGCCCACCTAAGCATATAACCAGATACAAAAATGAACACCGATATTGACACTTCGATTTCTAAAACATGGGATACGACTGTTGAAAGCAAGTACCTGATCGTGTTAAACGTTTATATCATGAGTACTATTTCTTCAAGAGTGTGTATTTTTTTTCTTGCAGGTTACTTCCTGAGTTGTAGACTTAGTTGTATTTAATTGAACACAACTCCGTTTCAGGTGATGATTACTGGTGATCAAGCTCTGACAGCCTGTCATGTTGCTAGTCAAGTTCATATTATTTCAAAACCAGCTCTGATTCTTGGTCCATCAAAGAATGGTGCGGGATATGAGTGGGTTTCGCCAGATGAGAGTGAGAGTATTGGTTATAGGTAAGATACACACGTTTGAACTTCACTAAGTTCAACTCTCTCTCTCTCTCTCTCTCTCTCTGGGGATTACTGGCTATATTTGAAGCCTTGTTTTACATACCCATTTTGGTGCTTAGCATTCCATTGCTTTTGTAACTATTATCCATTCCTCTGGGGTCAATAGACTCAATACTAACTCCTTGGGTTTAATGACCATCCATAGATAAATCCTTGAGTGTCCTCTAGTCGTTGCCAATGATTCCTTGTTTTATTCAGGGCGCTGTTTTGACTTGCTGGGCTCATTTTGTAGAACTTTTCAATCTTGTGATTAATTTTGTTAGATAGTCCTTTGAATTTGTTATCTTATTCATTACTAGTACGGAAGATGTTGAACCTTTATCGGCGACTCATGATCTCTGTATCGGGGGTGATTGCATTGCAATGTTACAGCAGACTTCAGCTGTTCTTAAAGTCATCCCATATGTGAAGGTTCTTACTTCTTCCCGATTGCCATATGTTGAAGCTTGTACTTCATGTCAGCCTCTTCAAGAAAAACTGTGCTTTGTTTACCAGGTTTTTGCTAGAGTTGCTCCTGAACAAAAAGAACTCATCATGACAACCTTTAAAACAGTGGGAAGGATAACATTGATGTGTGGTGATGGGACTAACGATGTTGGAGCTCTCAAGCAGGTAAAGCAGTAGGATTCTGATTCAGTTTGGCACATTCTGTAGTATGTTCCATTTTGCATATAGATGAGATGATGCAGAGTTGGATATTTATTTGCTATCTTCTGCATGACTTTCGCTTCGTTTGGACCAAGAAAAAAGCTAGGGCTTGGAATTTTTTTGAAAGGTTTTAGAACGTCTTCTTTACTTTAGCGAAAAAGTTACCTGAAGTAGCCCAAACAACTTAGCAAAAAAATACTAGAAAAAGCGTCACCTTTTTCTCATTAAGTTAAACAGCCAAAAAGCTTGCTTTAGACATTCCAAATAACTTTTTTGTCTTTTCTTTTTTGAGCTTCTAAAAAAGCCAAAAGCTCAATTTTTTAGACATCTCTAAATGACTGAATTTCTCTCGTCTTTGTAATAAGTTCCTCGTAGTTTTATTTTTTTCTTATTTATTTTATTGATAGATTCCTTTTTCTTTTAGGCCCATGTAGGAACGGCTTTGTTGAATGCAATCCCGCCTCCTACAAAGACCGAAAAGCTGCCTTCTGAATCATCGTCAAAAGATGAAAGTGCAAAGTCTGCCAAGTCAAAGAGACCTAAGCCTACTACGGAGTCAAGCAAAGCCCCAAGCGTAAATGGAGAGGGCCCTTCAAAGAGCAGAGTAGTTGCAAAGTCAGAATCCTCTTCACACTCAGCCAGTAGTAACCGTCATTTGACCGCTGCGGAGGCCCAACGGCAAAAGTTAAAGAAGCTCATGGATGAGCTAAATGAGGACGGAGGTGATGGTCGATCCGCTCCAATTGTCAAACTTGGTGACGCATCAATGGCATCCCCATTCACGGCAAAGCATGCTTCAGTGGCCCCCACCACCGACATAATCCGTCAGGGCCGTAGTACCCTTGTCACTACCCTGCAAATGTTCAAAATACTTGGCCTCAACTGCCTTGCAACCGCCTACGTTTTGAGTGTCATGTATCTGGATGGTGTCAAGTTGGGAGATATTCAGGCAACCATTAGTGGGGTATTCACTGCCGCCTTTTTCCTATTTATTTCTCATGCACGACCGCTTCCCACCCTTTCGGCAGAACGGCCCCACCCCAATGTCTTCTGCCCTTACGTGTTCCTCTCTCTCCTCGGACAGTTTGCGATCCACATCCTTTTCTTGATCTCATCAGTGAAAGAGGCAGAGAAATACATGCCTGATGAATGTATTGAACCGGATTCTGAGTTCCACCCAAATTTGGTTAATACCGTTTCATACATGGTGAGCATGATGATCCAGGTGGCAACTTTTGCTGTTAATTACATGGGGCACCCTTTTAACCAGAGTGTGACGGAAAACAAGCCGTTTTTGTATGCCCTTTTGGCTGCTGTTGGGTTTTTTACAGTTATAACCTCCGACTTGTTCAGGGGCTTGAATGACTGGTTGAGGTTGGTCCCTTTGCCGAGGGGATTGAGGGATAAGCTGTTGCTTTGGGCCTTCTTAATGTTCTTGGTCTGCTATACGTGGGAGCGATTATTGAGGTGGGCTTTCCCCGGTAAGATCCCTGCTTGGAGGAGGCGACAACAGGCGGCAGTCGCTAACTCAGAGAAGAAACGCCTCTAAATGAATACTAGCTGATACGAAGCAGGCTTAACTGTATGGGCATTTTTGGCGGATGGAAACATTTTGAAATGAACAGTAGCAATGATTAGCCTTGTATCGTTATTTTGTTACATTTAAGGTTTTCTTCCCTAGAGATGGGAATTTAAGAGGAATTTTGTTTCCCCCATTCTTTTTTTTTTTTTTGGGAGGGGTGATTCTATAATGCTAGCTGAAATATATGTTTGAATTTGCTATTCTTGTTGGATGCTTGAACCAAGGCCGTTCACCCCCTTTCAATTCGGTGCATCTGTGATGGTTTATAATTGGTAAATTTATGACAAAAAGTAAAAGCACTCCATTGGTGGAATCTGATTTTTTTTCCAAAAGTGCTATGGGTACACTTGTACACCATATGTACACTGCCTACGTGGCGTGTGTACGGCTGAGCCAAGTCCTGGCCCCCTCTGTCCTCTACTCTCTCTGGCCCCCCCTCTCTCCTCTAAAAGAAAACAGTAATGATTGCGGTACAGCAAAAGCTGTACAGCATAGTGTTGCGTCCGTCTCGGATCTCGTAAAGATGATAAGAGCCGCTTATTTTATTCAAAATATATTGTTTACGGTTCCTAAAAAAATCATCTCAATCCGATATCGGTAAAGCGTTTATGAATCATCCCATTTTGTTTCACAATTTAGGTTAGATCATCTTTGCGGGACTCGATACGGGCACAAAACCCATCTATACATGCTGCTGTACAGCTTTTTGCTGTATCCGAAAATTTTCGAAACTTTTGAAACATGTGGGGGTCCTTAATCAACAGATTTGGCACTTTCAAAACTTTTAGAGGAGAGAGAAGGGGCCAGAGAGAGTAGAGGACAGAGGGGGCCAGGATTTGACTTAGCCGTACACAGCCACGTAAGCAGTGTATATATGGTGTACACAACCCGGTATACCCATAGCACTTCCGTTTTTTTTCTCCTCCTTTCTGTTTTCTCTTGAGTTGCGTTTGGATCTGGGATTTGTCGAGGTACAGGAAAATGGGAAACTTTTGTACAAAACATGTTGTTTCACGTTGGTTTTACCAAAAAAAAAAAACACGTGAATGAGAACAAAACTTTACTCCGATTGGTTTAACATTTAGAAAGTTATTTTTGAGAGTTGGAGTAGTAATGAGTGGAGAGAAATAGAGAGAAAAATTTATTGAAAATTGTGTCGAGAGTTGAAAGTAGAGGAATGCTAGGTACAAAGAAAATTGACAAAGAAAAGACCCTTAAAGTGTACATGAACGGCCCAGATTCACTGTGCAGTGCATCTGAGCGGTTCAAATACACTTTAAGGGTCTTTTCTTTGTCTATTTTCTTTGCAGGTAGCATTTCTCTTGAAAGTAACTTTTGGAATGTTGAACCAAACAAAGTGAATAGACATGTTTTATGTAAGCGCATACAAAGTGAAACTGACATTGCGAAAATTGTGTTCCGGTTACTCTGAAAAAATTCAAATTCTAATGAGGTATTTTACATCTTGATCCTAAATTTTTTTTGTTTATATTTCGCTAAATATAAACGGAAGAGCGAGTTCATTTACATAAACATCTGTTTGTAAAGAAATGAACGTTTTCCTACTGTAATACATGAGAAAGTAACCCTGATACATTTACATAAACTCTGTAGAATTTCAAACTAATGTTTCATCGTATGACATGAAGTGGGTCTATTTAACCTACCAATGAAGCCGATAACTGGCAGCCTGCATAAGCGGATGAGCGAAGTAAGCACCCAAAGTCAATGCAGTGATGGTTAAATACGGCAAACGGATGAACTCTTTGTAGTAATCTTCGGGCAACTTCTGACGGCCATCGAGAATAGCTGCGAATGGAAAAACACTCGTTCGGCTCTTCACGGTTTGAAAGTCGTCGCCATATCGTATAGCCAGCCTCCTATCTCCGTTCCAAACGCCAAATAAATGGTGCCCTATTAGCCCGATGGATGCTGCCAATGCAACAGAGTTGCCAATCCAGATTGTGTGTGCCAAGCACCAAATCACTTGGCCAACCATCTGCAGGTGAAATATACCAATAAACCAGTAGTAGACGAAGGCTATGATCCTTAAGAGTCAAAAAAACCCAAGACAAACCGGGTGTCTATACATCATATGTTTCATCTAACTGCTTAGCCTATGAACAGTAAGAATGGAAAGTCAACAGTATAGATATGCATGATCTTGTACATACCTGTGGGTGCCGAGTTATTCTCATGATACCAGTCTCCCAAAGATGCATTTTAGGCTTGTCAACGGCAGCTACCTCTAGTAAATTAAAAGTTGACGGATAGAGGAAGAAGAAGGAAATAAAATTAGCAAGCCACATGACTTCATGTAAACCCGGAACACTTTGCAGCTGCCATAACTGTACACCATCATATCTGTGGTTGATGAAGTATACCTGAACCACAAACAAGTGAAACGTCAATCAATTTGGTTTGAAATTTGGATACAAAGTAGGATAGATAACCTTTGTAAGACCATCAAAAAAGAAAAGAAAGAGCAGAAGTCAAAATTTGTAAATCTCCCAGCTCATAACAGAAGGTCGAGAACTCACAACAGTACTAACAGCCAACGGAAGAGAAGTCCCCGCAAACAAAACACGGAATGCACGTTCTCCAATAAGTTTCTCGCCTTTATCTCTGAAACTAGCCAAGCCACTGTGGACAGTGGCAAAAATGAGAGTAAGCATAAACATAGCAACCTGCAAAACAATGTTTAGACGCTCAGCCTTCAATCACCATAAATCTGAGTATTACCAAGGACAAAATAGCACGTAGCACCCACTGTTATTACAAAGCAAAGAAAGAAAAATACATAGCCACCAAACCTTTTGTATACTAAATATGTAGTTTGAATATTAAAACCAGCATATGCATGAATAACAGATTAACAGAAGAGAGAACAGTCATCCTCGCAATGTTTCTGCATAAGCATGAGAGGAAATACTTCTCGCAATCTATTTGGTGAACTCTAAACTTAGCCCAAAGCATCTCAAGCCGTTACTCAATTTTTTACCCAAATTTGAGTAAAAGCTTCATGTGATAAGAAGCACTCCAATGGGCAAGTCCCAATCTAAAAGGTTCATTAGTGGCAAAGTCGTAAATTAAAGAGGGAGAAGCACTCCCTTGGTTTGATTAAAAATTTGAGTAGAATCCGATTGGGAGTGAGATTTAGGAGATTAACTCATATTTTGGTTCTGAGTTTAAAATACAGTAAGGGCTGGAGATGGTATTATTATCCATTTGTAATGTAGTACATTCTGTCATTGTTTTCAGCAAACCAACCACAGTATTTCAAGACCACATTCGATTCTTGGGGTCAGGCTGCAATAAAGTAATTTCTTCTGAATTCCCCTGTTCTGGTGGGGATGGTATGCCTTTGACCGGACCGGGGAGGGGATAACTTAGAGGTGTGCGTAAGCCCTGATTGTCGGACCAAAAGAAGAAGATAAAAGAGTACTTCCCTTACCATTACATTCTAGCTTAATTCCAATCAACCAAAAGACTACCTTAATACAAAACTGATGAGTTCAAAAGCAAAACAAAATAATCACCTCCTAAACAAAATGGCATCCTAATAGTAATTGCTATTGCAAAAAAATTGGGATGAAGCTCAAAAACATGCTCTCCAAGGAATGGTTAGGTAAAAAGTAAAAAGCTCACCTCATGGCTTCCAGAAACGCTGTAAACGGAATCGACGAAAGCTTTTCCGAATCCAGTAGAGTTATCAATCCAGACCACGTCGAGCACGAATAGCACAACGCCCAAAACCCCAGTAAAATAAATCCAAGACGTAATCTTCTGCTTGCCCAAATCGAATTCCGCCGAATCCTCCCCCGCAAAAACAACCTCCTCCTTCGCCGTTTCTCCGATTTCGGACGCACCGGTGCGTGTCTTTTGGAAAATTCTCGGGGGTTTTGGCGAATACCGGTTGTTCTTGATTAGAAAGGGTGGAGTGGATTTGGGGGTCGGTAGGCTGATTTTTGGGGCGAATGTTCTGTGCTTGGTGGGGGAGTGAGAGAGGGGTGAGAAGGGGTTTGAAAGGAGGAGAGAAGTGGCCATGTCTGCAGAGAGGGAGAGAGCGCGCGCGCGTGCTCCCCATGTACTAGATCAAGAGGATTGACCGGATCGGCCGCTCGGCACCGCTGCATGTCCCATTTCAACATGGACTAATGAGCTGAATTGCATAATGTGCTTGAGAGCGCAAGCATGAAATCACCTTTTAAAGCAACCTCACAAACAACTAGAATTGGCGAGTGCTAGGATTGAAAGCGTGAACAAAATCATTTTGAAAAATTATGTGACCAAGATAGTAAGTAATTTTACTCACAGTGGACTTGGCTACCGCCATGTCCTACACCATTACTTATCGCACGTTCTTGTGGGGTTCATATATCTTTTGTATTTCAATTCCATAGAAAAATCGCGTGGCAATACCTCAACACCATTTTTTTTTTCCATGCCTGGTCATTCAATAGTTGGTGGTATTTCTTTTTAGGTTATGCTGACAATTGTTTAGGTGCAATAAATATACTCCACATTGATGAATTCTGCTTATGAAAACTCACAAAAATATCAGTATTTGTAGACACCTCATTCTGGACTGTCCGGATTAGTTCTTTTACTGTCTTTGTTACCCCAGTGATGATAAAAGGTTGAAAACACTCCAAGGTCAATGGAAGGTTTTGAGCTTTGGACGTTGGACTTTTCCCTTTCAAACCCATTTCAAATACTTTCAAAATCCCTTCAAAGCCAGAACCATATAAAACCCAGCAAAGCCTTACCTGCTTACGCCAGCTTTTACATGGCGTGCGCCAGGGAGCTACCACGTGTCAGTCATCGACCGTTGACTCAGTTTGATTGGCACACGCAGGGTATATAGCTGGCGTACGCAAGGTCAAGACCGGTCAAATCACCATTTTTCTGTCACGTGCTCGAGACTTTGTAACCGTCTCAGTACGGCGCAGAGCCTCCTGATCATTGCTTCCTGCAGGGACGTTCCCCTCTCTCTCCTACACTACCCATCAACTAATCCCATGCATTTAATGCATGGGACTCCACCCTCTAACCTAACCAAACCCCTAACCCAACTGATCAGCCCTGATCTCAGTCCCTCACTCCACCATAAATACCCCCCCTTGCATTCATTTGCAAGGGGTTAACCATATTCAATAGCCCTAGCTCTCTCTCTCTCTCTCTCTTCTTGCCCTTGTTCTCTCTTCTCCATTGAAAGAGTAAGAGGAAGAGGAGTATCCCATACCCCACATTACTGATCAGTCACTATATAGCCTCCATCTTTAACCTCCAAGTTCAAACCACCTTCCTTTCTTACACCAAAGGTATACCACCTTTGCGTGGCTTTCTGTTTTTAGCCCCTAAGGGGAACCAGAAAGGTTCTGGCTAGTAACTGATGCTAGTCCAGGCCCTTTTTTGGTAAAATAAATCAATCGTAAGGGACAAACCATGGCGCACGCCAGCTCCTTTAAGCCGTACGGCATCTATGGCTGTACGTGCACTGCTGGCTTGGGGATCATGGGTTGTCTGTTTATTTGCTTATATCTTGTCTGTCATCACTCTAGCATGTTAATAACCAGTTTACTGCTTTCTGTATGTTAGAGTTGTTTAACTGTAGCTTTCAATACCTGTATCGTTTTTGCTCTATAAGGCCTATGGGGTTTTTCTGGTCATGTTCCAGAGCCCAGATGATGTAAAGCCAAACACTGGACAACATGCAAGAGTGGCGTACGGCTTCTAAAGTGTGGCGTACAGCATCTATGCTGGAGTCCAGTGCCTGGCCCTTGCATCATAGTTCAATCCTGGCCTCACATTCCTCTTCACTCTGTTTATGGGATTTTCTTTGATGTTTTCATGGCTCTTAGTCATTTCTTATATCTGTATATGTACATAAAATGTCTTATAAACTACGTGGTTTGCCCTAGGTGTGCGCTGGTGTTTGGGCTGAATTAACTCAAATCAATCGACAAATAATTGTGTGCGGGCGTGCCAGAAAAGAAATAACTTCAACGAAGAAATTACTCTTTTCAAAATGATTTGAAACAACTAATTTCAATCAGGCAATTGTGTTATCCGTTCGATTACCTCAACTAAGAGGATTTTTCCTTAAGGTATCAACCAAATAAAAGATTGACGCGCTTCGAAATCAGAAAAGATGATTGAACACAAACAAACCTGAATCTAATCAAAGGTAAGTTTGTATACAAACACTCTTAAGATTCTATCAAGAATAATAAAGAAATGCAAGCCCACTGAATTTAATCAAAAGCGAACTTGCAAACAACTATTCTTTGGTAAGAAAAGAACTTAAAAGAAATAAGAAAACTTGAATTTAATCGAAAGTAGTCTTACATGCAAATAAGCCTTCAACTTACAAAAAAGAACCTATTCTAAACTAAAACTAATCTAAGATAGATCTCTGAGCAATCATTTTGTATGAATTGTCAGATGATATGGATTTTTTGTCGTCCCTTCCTCTTCAATTACTTCTTCTATTTATAGACGCTGAACTTGCCTTCGATCCCCACGTCTTCGATTGATACCCACGTTGGCCACATAAAACGGTTGAGGGGGGTCTTCGAACGGTTACCCTGATATTTCCAGAACTCCTTCTTCCCCTGCTTGCTTCGATCATGGTGTTCATGGCCACTTCCTGGATCGTGATTCCTATTTTCCAGCAACGTGAATTAATGCAACGTGTTTGCCTTCCAGAATGATTCCCTGCAATTGCACCTAATCTCAATTATAAAAACAGGGCAGTGAGGACACCGTTCGATGATCGTAAAGTCCAAATTAACGGTTAGATCCATAACCTCCCAAACCATCGTTTAATTACTGCTCAAACGACACCGGTTCATTCTAAAACGACACCGTTTGTTATAAAACAGTGTCCTTTCTAACTCCCGCAATCTCCTGCAATTGGTACTCGACTGGGACAGGCTTTATGCAATCGCTGTACCGTTCGGGGCCACGTGGAATTTTTTCATTGGGTAGCACTTTTAGGATGTAAACACACCCCCCGCATTAACATTTTATTTATGCTTAATAAATGTTAATGGCACACGTTCTCTGCCCATATCCCTTCAACTTCGGATGCACGAAGCATGACAAGATCTCATTCCCATGCACGTCTATTGAGCTTCCCAAAGATAGCTACAATAATTTCCCTATAAATGGCAGTTAATGATAGGATTTAACGAATTACATCACCCCTCATAAACCCCTTCGAATTTGAGTCTTTTCTGTTAAGAAGTCTTACGTTTATGGACTCTCTTCCAGAAATCAATCTTATTTTAGACAATCTTGATTGCCAAACCCCTTTTCCTCAAATGTCTCCTCCAAACTCTCCTCGAATGTTGGCAAGCAAAATCCTTTCGGATTGAACATTCCACTCCCCCAACCCATCTCCCACAGGTTGGGACTCCTCTTTAACCCGTTCGAACTCGTTCGATGGGTCCAACTGGGGCTCATGGGAAGAAAACCCTACTAATACCAACACTAGCACCATTCTGGTCAGGTTCGATCAGCCTGACCCTACACCTCATAAATTTCATCACTTTCGAACTCTGTTCGCAAGCCAATTCCTACCCCTGAGCAGCAACAACACTGTTCACATGGGTATGCTCGAATCCATTTACTCCTCTCTCAAATTTTCCCCTTTCCTGAAACAAGAGGAAAATTACCTGGGGCCTGCCCCTTACTGCGACTTCAAACGCATGGCCCAAACCCAACAGTCCCTCTGGCTCACAGAGGTGCAAACTCCACATTATCCAGCTGACTTCGAGGAAACCAACAAGCTGGCTCCTCTTCCTGAAGAGCCTGACTGGTTCAATGAGGTGAATAACCTTGTTATCAACACCCCTCACTTCCAATGGCAATATGGTTATTCCATCTACCCTGCTGACAAGAGTAAAGCTCTACAACTCCTGGCAGCCTTCTCTTTCCTGGATATTTCTATCCTGGAAAAACAAGTTCCACTAACTAATTTTAAGTGGGCTTGTGAGACACTGGTGCTGTGTTCCATCCCCTCCACGGTTTCCTATCAAATCCACTGCTTCCTGGACTTTTACCAGTGATCAAGTCATGGCTCGAAGCCAATACCGCTGCGTATTGCTTCGATCAAACCCTTCAAGATTATGCTCTTGCTAAGGAAAGGATTGAGAAGCTGCATGACCAAATCCATAATTTTACTACTGAGTCCTTCGAAGTGGTGCCTGGCCATGCTGACAAAAAGCTTCGAAGGCACTTCAAAAGACAACAAATGAAGCGTCCAACAAAGGAGGCTCAGCTTCGAAGGAAAGCTAAAGCTTTGGTGCTCCGCTTTAGGCCCCTGCTGGAGAAAAAATTGGAGTCAGACTCCAAAGAAGACATGAGGAAAATGGAGCTGAAATTCCTCCAGTTTGCATGGAACAAGTTCCATAGTCTTGTTACTTGGTCCTTTCCTCATTACTTTGAGAATAAAAAAGCAACCTCTCAGCACTCAGGCCCTTCGAAGGCCTAATTTGTATTTCTTTTCATAGGAATTAGGATTTCCCTTGTTTTGCTCTTTTTGTTTTTTGTAAATACGTAAATTTCAATTTTGTAATCCAGTAGGTTTGTTCAATGAAATTTCCCTTTCTTTCCACGCTGGACTTGGGTTTATTGTTAAAATAGAAATTCTAACAATAATAACTCTACTAAAGAGAAAAAACCAAACCCAGCGGACCCCAGGGTACGGGCCCACTACAGGCCTGGCCCACTTGCAGGAGTATAAAAGCGGAATTCATTCAAAATCACCCCTTACACTCAATGTGTTCAAGCTCTCTCAAACTCAAAACTCTCAAGAACAGAACCCTCTCTCCTTTTCCTCTTTAACAACACTAAACCCAAACTGAATCAATGGCCTCTTCCAGCAATCCAGCAACTCGAGAACATGTCACTCCCTCTTTGGCCTTGAGACGGTTCGTGTCAGGACAAACACCAGGACCGACTGAAGAGCCCTATCTTGATGCTAGGATCTTCATTCCAAACCCTAGCGAAGAAGGTACTTATATTTTGGGTCCTCAATTTATAGGAGAAATTCCTGCTTCCCTTTCTCTTTATTACCCTCGATTGGGAGATGCTGAAATTCGAGCTTGTTTAGACCAAGATTGGCAAAACTTCCCAAGGAAATCCTTTCCTTGCTGGCCCACATTGGACAAGGATTGGAAGATATGGACCACTCGTATGTTAGCTGCGAAGTCGGACGACTTAGAGAAGGTGGGTTTAAAAAGAATTATTACCATCCTTCGAAGGGGGGTCCCACAAAATCCTTCTCTGATTCAGGCCGCCTTGGCCTTTTGGGACCCATCTTTCAATTTCTTTCGCTTTAACTGTGGCATGATGGCACCCACAGTTCTGGATGTTACCCAAATGCTGGGGCTTATCCCATATGGCCCCCAATTCGACCCTACCAAGGAGTTCCATCCTCCCGAGGGATTTACCCGTTTGACTGCCACCAACGGAGCTTTTTCCCAGTTCTACCATAGGGAAAAGAAATTGGTAGGAGAAGTGACTGAGACAGAGTTCTTTGCCTACATTCTCTACACCCTCTGCAAACACGTCTTCTGTCATTCTGGGAAAAGAGTGATGAATGAATTTGTTCCATTGGCACTGGCACTTGCTAGGGGAGAAGAGTTCGACTTCGCTTCCTACTTCTTGGGCCACGTCTACAAAGCTGGGTTCGACTTCTACCAGAAGGGTTTGAACTATTCGCAGGGAGGGCCCCAATGGTTTATCCAACTATGGCTTCATGCTTACTTTCCTGAGTTGGGTCCCTTCAAAGCACCCACATCCCTTGCTGGCGTTGTCGAGGCGCCCAATGTTCATGGTGACAACTACGTTCACCCAGTGGATAGCACAACACAGACTTTGGTGTACTACCTCTGCTTTTTTGCTGGTCTAACCTCAGATAGGGAGTGGCCCAATCCATACCCCACTCTTGTTGGACCCGCATGGTTGTTCGACATTCTGGCAGACAGACAGGGAAGATCCTCTCGAGCTCTCCAAGCATGGGGCAACATTCTTACAAGCAGAGAGATCTTCATTTCCTCGTCGAATACCCTCAAGTCCATAGCACATGCAGAGGTATATTGCCCTGCACAATTTGCTAGGCAGTTGGACTTTGTTCAAGGCATACCCACTCCTTACTGTGGCCTTGCCAACATCTGTATGTCTGAACGATCACCGATCATGGCTGACCAATTCCTGACGGGGTTTGCCCAAGCCAGACATGCATTGAGGAGAACAGTCACCCAGGAGTTCAGGGAACCTGAAGTGCGCACCACCCCTGCATTTGACAACTGGTGGCACTCCAACTGCTCCTTCCTCTCAGGGGTTAAACCCTTCAAACAGTTTCTAGCCCATATTGGGTTTGAGAAGTCTGAGTTTGGGCATGGAGGAAAAAATAACTCGTCATCCTTCTCCTCCGACAACGAATTTGGTTTGGCTGGAGGGATCGAAGACATTGCTAGAGGTGAAGTTGAGCAAAGATTGACTCCAGTCGAAGCCTCTCCAATTGCAATGGTCGTTCCCCCCTCTCCATCAAGAAGGCAATCTACGAGGGTAACACAAAAAAGAGGTAATTGTCTCTGAACATCTCTTCTCTTTTGCTGAAACCAAACCTAACTGCATTCCATCCTACAGGTGCCACCTCTTCTTCAGAAAGTGCTTCGAAGAAAAGAAAGATTACTTCTCAGCCTACAGAAGTAATTCCCACCAAGCACTATCTTGAGCCCTCAGCTGCACCTCCAGGTTGGTTTCTTCCTTCTAATTAATCTTTTAAACCCCCATATCATTTATCCAAGTCACTCTCTTATCCCTTTCCTTCCAGCTTCGAAGAGGACAAGGACCACCAGGAAGCGTGGCCCTCAGGTTTCTTCCAGTGATGAAGAAACAGAGAGTGACACAGAGATACTGGTCCCAAGGGGTAAATTCCTTCCTCATTTATGATTTAGTATTCCCTTAAGAATAAGAGGATTTTACTGTAATTCTAATTCTTGAGCTCGAACCAGGTGAAACAAGACAAGTGAAAGAGACCCTCCTCTATGTGAGAAAAACAACTCCTCCCAAGAGACCTGTTTCTCCAAAGAAGCCTTCCTCCCCAAAAGAGGTAAGTTAGTTTAAACTGCATACATTCTCATGTGTCTCCTATGCTCATGACTTGCTGTTAACTTCTTTGTAGACTCAAGTTGCATCCCCTGTTAAGGCGTTGGACCTAGCTCTTGTTCCCAGCCCTCAACAAGAAGTGATGGAGCCTTTAATCCAAATGCCAGCAGATGCCCCTCACAAGGTTTCTTCTGAATACTCGCCTTTCGAATTATGAAAGGATTTACTCTAACTTTCTTTTGTTTTTTACAGGCATCCCCTGTTCAAGCTCTTTCTATACAGAAAGACTTTGCTGCAAAGGATATTGACATGCACACTTTGCTGTCATTCCTTACTGAGCCAACCTTCGCACAGGTACTAGCCAGTTTGGCTCCTTCGAAGACTCTGGGGCCACTTCCCATCCTTCAGGGAGACTTCCCCTTTACTCCCTTATTGGTCTCAGGGGAGGGATCTTTAAGGATTGACCCTACTTTGTCTTCGAAGAAACATATTCTTAGAAATGCTGAGGATCAAGGCTCCAGTTTGGCCTCCTCCTCAGACCAGGTACTCTTGATACTCAATCATACCTTTCCTTTCTTGTTTTACATTCTACTTAACCTTAACTTATAATCCTTATGCAGGGAACAGATATGGCCCTTTTTCCTGAAGATCATCCCACACCTTCCTCTGCTCCAATTGACTTGCCGTTAGTGGTTTTTGATATATCCCTCTTCAAGAGTCAATTGGAAAAATTTTGTAACCAGATTGCTGAACTCATCCTTCCTTCCTCTTCGAATTCTCTCGAAAGCCTTCAACAACTTTTGAGCCCTTCCATGCCTTCTGACTTACCTTCCTTTAGAATTAAACATGTTCTTTCAAAGGAGGAAGTTCTAACACTAAAAAGTTTTCTGAAATCTTTAAATCATTTAGGTCTTCCTGCTTTGATTGAACATAGTTTAACCTATAACTTCGAGGTATGTTATCAGGCCTTGCTTCTTTCCCAAGGACTCCCTTCTTCAATCAACTTCACTCTTCAAAAGTACCTTAAACAATTTAGTGAATTGATTGCTTATAATCACTTCTTGTCTGAGAGCATTGGCACAACCATTGAGAAAACCAACAGATTGGAGGCCAAAGCACTTGAGACTGCTTCTCGTCTGTCTCTTTACCAAGCCCGAAGGGATAAACTTTCAGAGCTTGACAAGAAGATGAAGTGGTTACAAGAAGAGATGAAGAAAGTCAGGGAAGAGATAGCTGAAGTTTCGAATGGCTTTTCAGAGCTTGAAGACGAAGCATTACGAGATGAGTCAACACTTCCACAGCTTATTCCTTCTCTTCGAGAGGAACAGAGAAGAAGGGCTGTCTATTCTTCAATTTTGGATACTAACTCTAATTCTCTTCGAGGGCTACTAACCACCATTCATGATGTAATAAGCCCCTTTTTGTAACTTCACGCAGCTTGTACTTTTTTTTATTTCATTCAATTTTGAGATAAGTACAACTGTAATTAAGATCAACACTAGTTCCTACTTTTCCTTGCTTAAAAGCTTACTGTGCCAACTCCTCACCTACCGTATCTTAAAGAGTCATAAATGACTATCTACTAGTATAAATAGAGGTCTCTGGGGGAAGAAAACTCACAGATCATCTTCTTCGCTTCTCCTTCCTGTAGTATCATTCAAACCAAGCTTTCCAGTAAGGTTACAAGAAAAACAACCATCATGAAGCCTCATCTTGTATTTTTGAAGAAAAACTTCGAACCATAGCCACATCAACTCTCATGATATTTCCCTTGAACCCTAAAGCCCTTAGGTATAGACACATCAACACTCATGATGTGTCTGTACCGGGCTGTTGCTTCGAAGACCAGAATGGGCTTTGAGCTCTATCTCCCTACCAATGGAGCTTGTAAGGAGATAGAAAATCAAGTGCCAACGAAGCTAGGTTCAAGTCTTTGTATCTCAGTTGGTTGATCCCTAGAGATCCTCCACCATGGTATTATTAGGCCCTAGATAGGTTCTTCAATGTAACCTTCTGTGTAACTGTTATGAGCAAAGAAATTTTTTACCAATGTATCGATCTTATTCTAATGGCTTTGACCAATAAACTGGTGTTCGTAGCCATCCCATTCTATTTAATGACATGATAGCATGAAAGAGGATACAAACAGAAATCTCCCTTCCAATACTGTGCTCTTCTACTCCATGTCTATTTATTGCTCTTGCTTCGAAGTGCGTTAATACTTCGAAAACTAAATTAGTATAATTCCAATCGTTCCAACTAACTCATTTAACTCCAGTAGCTTCTTAGCCGTCTCCTCGTAAGTTGTAAAAGATCATGTACTCTTGACGTATGATGCCTGGCGCTCTCAAACCCTTCACCTTCCAGGCTTTATGCGTCTGCAACCAATTTAATAATGGTAATAAATGAGACGGATTCCCCGTATTTCTTTGGGCTATAAATACACCTAGACGTCAATAGATCACAGCATCTCTTTCAAACAAACATGGCTGAGAACCACCCAAATCTTGCTGATCTCATGAGTCAATTGGCCAACCTGACTAACATGATCATGGAGCTGAAGAGGGACGCCCACGCTGAGTCCCAGGCCCTTCGAAGTGAGATCGCTCAGCTTCGAAGTCAGCTGGTGTGCGTGGAAACAGCTTCACGCCTCTGCTTGGCTAGGACCTGGGATGATCTTTCGACCGTCCTCTCGGCCCATGAGGCAAAAAGTCCCCCAGAGGGAGGATCCTCTTGAAGATTCTCCTTTGGGACTATGAAGATCACCAATGGTCTTCATTTTTGCTTTTTTGGGACCAGAGTTGGTCCTTTTTTTTTTTGTTCAGACCTACTTGGGTCTGTTTTGTACTTAGACCTGCTTGGGTCCTTTTTTTTTTTATTAATAAAATGAAACTCTTGCTTGGCTACTCTCGATTCTTTATAGCTTCGATTGATATTATGGTAACTTGTTTGTGACTTCGAGTGCTAATAAGGTAACTTTTTATAGAAAAGCTTTTAGCATCAAACCACTCAACACTAACTCATCCAGTCAGAACCATACCAATATGCAACCAAACTTATTTACGCTACCTCTTGTGAAAGGACTCCCATATGGAAGGAACATAAGCTTTCAGATGTCTTCCATTTATCTTCCTTCGATGAACATATCCATTCAAATTTCTCAAATGATAAGCTCCCCCTCTTAAGACCCTATGGATTTGAAAAGGCCCATTCCATGTTGGTGCCCATTTCCCTAATCCATCCTTTTTAACTCTCCTATCTCTAATAGGGATGATAACTTTCCATACGAGGTCTCCTTCATCGAAGCTTCGAAGAGCCACTTTTTTGTTATAACTTCTGGCTATTCTTGCTTTTTGTAGCATAATCTGGTTTAAGGCTTTTATTCTAGCCTCATCAATATCTTCCAATTCCATATGCATGGCCTGATGATAAGATCCTGTATCTAAATCATTTTGACATGCTACTCGCTGGGATCTTACAGTGATCTCCATGGGTAGCACAGCGTCATGCCCATATGTTAATGCAAATGGTGTGGTACCTGTACTAGTCCTTTTTGTATTCCTATATGCCCATAACACATCCAGTAACAGATCATGCCAAATTTCTGGGTTTTGATCCACCATTTTTTGGATCCCCTTCTTGATAATTTTGTTAGTTGATTCTGCCTGACCATTGGACTGAGCATAATAAGTACTAGTATATATTAATGAAATTCCATGGTTCGTGGCGAAATCCTTCACTAATCGTCCTTCGAATATGGAACCATTGTCCACTGTTATCGTTTGAGGACTCCCAAACCTGTATATGATCCCCTTTATGAAATCTATCACGTGGGCTTGTTTGACCTCCTGATAAGCTTGGGCTTCTACCCATTTTGTGAATAATCAGTAGCCACTAGGATAAATTTATGCTTTTCCAATGAAGGAGGATAAATCATCCCAATCATGTCCATAGCCCATCCCCTAAAGGGCCATGGTTTTATTACGTATTGCAAATCTGTGACTGGCAAATGCTTGAGTGGACCTGTTTTTTGACAAGCTTGACACCCCTTTGCATAATCTATACAATCTTTGAGGATGGTGGGCCAATAATACCCGTATCTCCTTATTAACCATCTCATTTTTATGCCAGCTTGATGTGCTCCACAGATTCCTTCATGCACTTCAGCCATTACTTTAAATGCATTTACCTTGCTCAAGCATTTCAAAAGAAGACCATCCATTCCTCTCTTGAATAGCTCATTATTATACATTATATAGTTCATTGCTTTCAACTTGGTTGCCTTATCTGCAACACTGTCTGGCTTGGTTAGGTGTTCAATCAATGCTTGCCTCCAATCAGCGTTTTGATGAGTTAAAGCATCGACTTTTAATACTTCGAAGTCTATCAACCTATTGTGTAACATAGGCAGGGATTTCCTCAAAGTTAATTGACAAAATTCCTTGTCAATTTCTGATAAAACTTTGTAGCCAGACGCTCTTTGAGCTATTTCGTCAGCCTCTTCATTAAAGAATCTAGGGATATAAGTTAAAGTAAGCATATAAAATTGATTCATCAACTTCTTAGCATGTTGATAATAAGTTATCAGCGCTGGACTAGTACATTTAAACTGTCCATTTAGTTGGTTAATCACTAACTGAGAATCTCCAAAGATTTCAGCAACACTAACCCTTAATTTAAGAAAAATTTCTAGTCCAATAATCAAGGCTTCATATTCCGCCTGGTTATTGGAACATTGTCCCTCACTGAGTCGAAAACCATATTTGGTTTTCAAGCCTTGGGGGGACTCCAGAATTATGCCCACTCCAGCCATCTGAATAGTTCTTGATCCATCGAACCATAATCTCCATGGCCTGATTTCCACTGTACTAGCTTCCAACGTTCTTGGTGCCTCATACCCATTTGGATGATCGGCCAAAAAATTGGCCAATGCTTGGCCTTTTATCGACTTTTGAGGCACATACTCAAGACAAAACTCAATTAAAGACACTATCCATTTCCCAATCTTCCCACTAAGCACTGGTTTAGAAAGCATGTGCTTAATTACATCAGTTTGAGAAATAACATAAGTTATTCTAGGCAACATATAGTGCCTGAGTTTCTTAGAGGCATAAAATAAAGCTAAACATAGTTTCTCTACTGCAGCATACTTGCATTCACAAGAGTTTAAAAACCTACTAAGATAGTAAACTGCTCTTTCTTTGCCATCCTCATTGTCTTGAGCCAACAGAACACCTATTGAGTCTTGTGTTGTAGCTAAATACAATTTTACTGGCTTTCCTTCAATGGGAGGCGCCAATACTGGAGGGTTGGCTAAGTATCTTTTGATGGCTTCGAAGGCTTCATCATGCTCCTCTGACCACTTGAATTCTTCCCCTTCCTTCAGTTTCAATAAAGAAGAGAAAATTTTAGTTTTTCCTGCAGTATTAGATACAAATCTTCGAAGGAAATTTAATTGACCAAGAAACCTTTGCAACTCCTTCTTAGTAGAAGGTGGTTTAGCCTCAATGATGGCCTTAGCTTTGTTTCTGTCAACCTGTATTCCTTTGCTGTGAACTAGATATCCTAAAAACTTCCCAGCTGATACTCCAAAAGCACATTTCTCTGGATTTAACTTCAGCTGATAGCGTTTCATTTGCTGAAATGTCTTTTCTAAGTGTTGTAGATGATCCTCATCGGAGTTTGACTTCACAATGATATCATCTATGTAACACTCCAGAAAAGTTCCCACTAAATCATGAAAAATAGTGTTCATTGCTCTTTGATATGTTGCCCCAGCATTCTTTAGCCCAAATGGCATTTTAACCCATTCGAAGATGCCAATGTTACCTGGGCAGACAAATGCTGTTTTATGCACATCTTCTTCTGCTATGCAGATTTGATTGTACCCTGAATGCCCATCTAAAACTGACAATATCTTGTGGCTAGCAGAACTGTCCACAAGTGTATCCACATTAGGCATTGGGTATTCATCCTTAGGAGTCGCAGTATTTAAGTTTCGAAAATCAACACAGATTCTGATAGTTCCATTCTTTTTAGGGACTGGAACTATATTAGATAGCCATTCAACATACCTGGCTGTTCTAATGAAGCCTGCATCTAGAAGCCTCTGCATTTCCTTTTTAACACCTGTAATAGTTTCTGGACTCATCTTCCTGGTTGGTTGTTTCACAGGTTTGAATTGTGGCTTGATAGGTAACCTATGTTCCACCAATCCCCTGTCCAAGCCAGGTAGTTCCTTGTAACTCCATGCAAAGCATTCTTTATTTGCTTTCAATAGTGCCACCAATTCAGCTTTCATACCAGGTTCAAGCTGTTTATTGATAAGCACTGGATTGGGGTTTTGTGCATCTCCCAACCTTACTTCTTCCAACAGATCTTGTGATTCCACCCGTTCCTCAGAAGTGGGTTGGATTTCTTTCACATGAGGGTTATCGTTCTGCATAACCTCTTCCCATATGTTCTCCTCTTGGATCTTCTGTTCGACCCCCAGAGCAACATACTTTACTAAAGCCAATGAATTGGCTTTCTCTTCGGCCTCTCTCTTGGATTCACATCCAAGCAGCATCATCTTTTGGGGTGTCTGATTCATAATCAACAGCTTGTTTCAGCTTCGATTTCAGCTCTGCCAATTCCCCCAGTTCCATCTCGTTGGTTGGGTAGGTGGCTGCTTGAAGTAGTTCACTCAAAGGAACTACATCTGATTTGTACATTTCTGCTTCAGCAAAATTTGCCGTGGCACCAAATGGATGTGGATCAGCTTTGACTCCTTCAACACCCACTTCTCTGCCTTTGTCATACTTAACAATCATTAATTCCTGATGCATAGAGGAAGGAATACATCCGTTAACATGAATCCAGTCTCTTCCCAATAAAGCATTATATTTAGCATATGTGTCAACTACAAAGAAAACAGTATCAGTTTCTATTCCACCCACTGCCAATCTAATGGAAATGATTCCCCTGGCATGTTGGCTTTCCCCAGTAAATCCTGCAATGGATGTGCTGGTTGGAATCAATTTTGCTTTTCCTTTTCCTAACTTTTTCAAAGTTTGGAAAGGCAAAATGTTCACCGCGGCCCCATTATCCACCAAGATTCTGTTAAGTGGGACTCCATCAAAGTGTGCAGTGATATATAATGGACGCAAATGTTGTCTCATTGCATTAGTAGGTAGTTTAAATGGATATGAAATTTCCACATAATTTAAATCTATTACCAGGGGGCATTCAACGTCGGACATGGAATCTGACACGAAACAAGCACTTTCTTTTGAGCTTACCTCCAAACTTTCTTGATTCTGCTCAATTTCACGTACCAAGTTCTTACCCATCTCGATCTGAGATACTTCTTTCAAGTCACAGTCGTTGCATATGATATTTAACTCCTTATTACTCAGAGTTTCTTCAGAATTCTCTGGCTCGCTCAAGTTCGACCAAGCAGTATTCTGATCTTTGAACATCTGACCTTTTGAGAAGAAATCCATAGAGCTTGGATAAACCATATTAACTTGTACTTCTGGATGATCTCCAAATTGGATTGTAGCCATTTCTTTGATTGGTTTAACTGCTTCGGTCTCGTCAGCACCCTTCTTTTCGAATTCTTGTGTGGATACCTCCATGGGGGAAAAGGTTCCTTCCATCCCCTGTTGTTCCACCACCATGGCCTCGAGCAAACCAGACTGATAACTGGCCAGCGAGTTAGGAGAAGGTGGATCAAGATCCTCTTCGAGCATGGCGGAGGCAACCTTTTCTAAAGTCTCCCTCTCGGGATACTGGGTTCGAAATTCCTCTGGGTCCCTTTCGATCCTGTCGAACCTTGGATTAGGTTTTGCCCGTCTGCTTGATTCTTCCCCCGTTGAAGATTCTCCTGACTGGAAGAGCGTATACTTCCTCTGGAGCTTTCTCTTTTGAGTCCTTGAGAGCAATGGAACCATCTGTGGTAACTGAGACTTGGGATCCCTAATCAACACCCAGTTTCCAGAGTTCGAAATTGGTGGCTTGAAAGTTCTGCTCGCATTCCTGTTTGAACCTTTGTACCCTTGGAACAAATCAGGTTTAACTTGCTTCAGAAACCAGTCAGGAACCCCCTTCACCAAGGTGAATTCTTCTTGTTTAGCCTCTTCTTGCGCCTTCGATGTTTGGCCAATATTGGCCTTCTTCGAAGGTGGCAGCTCCCTTCTGTGAATAGCTGGAACAGGGCTAGTAGGCATGTCCCTTTTTGGTGCCAACCAAGACTTGCTGTCACTTGGCTTTGCTTGAACTGGGGCCATTCTTTTCATTCCCATTTCTTTTGGGAAAAAACTCACGCCCTTTCTATCCAAGTCCTTGAAAACCAAATAGTTGGCCCTGCATCCTACACACAGGCACTCCAAAAATGAGGCTTCTAGCATAGGCAGGTGATTATTACCTGAGAATTTCTGCAAAGAAAAACCATCATTGGCTCGCCTATAGGAACTTGGCCTTGCTCCCATGCCTCGAGGGTGGCCAGCGTATGGCTTGCCCCTTCCATATTGAACAGTATTCATGTTTACTGGTGCTTCTTTGTCCTGCCAATATTTCTTGACAGTTCGAGCCAGTGAGGAGGGCACACTGGTGTTAACCTCTTCTACCCTTGGAAAAGGCACGGCATCTATCCCCATAGTCTTTTCAGGGAATTTGATTCTTCCTTTCTTGATTTGCTCCTGGATTCTGTCACGAAAAACATTACAAGATTTAGTTGAATGAGACCAAGAATCATGCCATTTGCAATAGGTCTTTCCATTCTTTTCTTCCACTGTGGGCAGTTTCACATTCAAAGGCAGCTTAATGATTTTCTTTCTTAACAAGAAGTCAAAGATCTCATCAGCTTTAGATATATCAAAAGAATATACTTTAGTAATTTCCTTTTGTTTGAACTTCTGCCCAAGAGAGACATTCTTCTGAATTAAGGGCTCACAAACACAAGGTTCGTGCTCTATAATCTCAGCAGCATCTATTTCATAATTAGGATCCCTATAGTATGTTGGGTAAGAGGAATTATGCCTATCCATATCTTCCTCTAGCAGTGATTCATATCTAGCAACTTTGTAGGTTAGATCTGCAAAGTCCCTAAACTCTATGGAATCAAACCTCTTTCGAAGCTCCCTTTCTAAACCATCTTGTGCTAATCTCACAAACTCTGCCTCTGGCAGATGGAGTTTGCACTTGGTTTTAGCCCTTTTGAACCTAGATATGAAATCTGCTACCTTTTCATCTGGTTTTTGCTTTAACCTAGCTAAGTCTGCCATAGAGACTTCAGGCTCAGCATTAAAGAATTGTGCATGAAATGCTTCTTCCATTTGAAACCAACTTGTTATCGACTCTGCAGGCAAATTTGTATACCATGCAAAAGCTGGCCCAGACAAAGAATTTGGGAACAATTTCAACTTCATGAAACCATTCTGAGCCAAGTTCTTACATTGGGCAGAAAACCTAGCAATATGTTCTATAGAAGATTGTCTCCCATCCCCATAAAACAAAGTAAAGTATGGGATTTTAAATTCTCTAGGGATCTGAAATGTTGTGTCAACCCATTCTGGATATGGTTTTCTATAGATTTGAGGTTGTACCCCCCGAGTTCGAGGCCCACAAACTTCTTGTATGAGATCTATAACTTGGTCTCTTAGTATTGGATTGCCTACAAGGAAATTTTGTTCTTGATTTCCTACTGGCGGATCTGGTTCTACCAAGTCATCTCTATGCATTTCCCTTACAGTGTTAAAATCCTCGTGGTTTTCTCTGGGAAATCTCCCGTACCAAGGTTGCTGCATTGGGTTGGCCGTAGTGTTCACCCGAGCAGGCCTATGGCTTCCATAAACCACTGTGGTGGGATTTTTGGTATTTGGGAGACTTTGACGAGAAGGCTGTGCGTTATCCCTCGTTTTCTCAGGTCTATAACCTCGTTCTAGCTCTACATCATCCTCCCATCCCCCAAGTGTGGGTTCGAAGAGAGGATTAACGCTTTGCCTGTCTCTGACATTTCTTGGAATTCCAATAGAAATTCCATGGGATTGATCTGGGATTTCGAAGACAGGCTTTGTAGGCTTCAAAGGCTCATACCAAGATTGTGGTATTTCCTCTGGATGCATTTTTTCCTTACCCTTTCTAGACCTTATCTTACCCTGACCAACATCCTCTCCAAGCCTTCCTTCGAAGGGACTTTGGTGAGTGGTTGAATTAGCATGATCATCTAGCCCAATATTCCCTGGACTGTTTTTTGTTACCTCTAAGTTGGGCAACCTACTTCTTATGCTTTTGATCATGGCTCTTTGGGTTTGAGCCATCTCTCGAAAAGCTATCATCATTTCTCTAAACATTTCCTCCTTATCATGGTCTTTACCACTGGCTTGTCCCGTTTGGAAATTTGGAGGCCCTTCATAAGGAGGTACTTCATAAGAAGGCTCCTCATAAGGAAGCTCTCCCATTTCGGGAGCCAATTGGGGAAACTCATGATTCATAGGCGTTCCCTGTTCCGTGGCCTGTTCTGGCACAGCTTGTTCCTCTGGCACTTGACCACCAACAGGTGTCCCTATCTGCTTTCGAAGCCTTGGCATTCTGACACCTTCGATGTCCCACCGGGCGTGCCAAAAATTGTTTGGGCTGAATTAACTCAAATCAATCGACAAATAATTGTGTGCGGGCGTGCCAGAAAAGAAATAACTTCAACGAAGAAATTACTCTTTTCAAAATGATTTGAAACAACTAATTTCAATCAGGCAATTGTGTTATCCGTTCGATTACCTCAACTAAGAGGATTTTTCCTTAAGGTATCAACCAAATAAAAGATTGACGCGCTTCGAAATCAGAAAAGATGATTGAACACAAACAAACCTGAATCTAATCAAAGGTAAGTTTGTATACAAACACTCTTAAGATTCTATCAAGAATAATAAAGAAATGCAAGCCCACTGAATTTAATCAAAAGCGAACTTGCAAACAACTATTCTTTGGTAAGAAAAGAACTTAAAAGAAATAAGAAAACTTGAATTTAATCGAAAGTAGTCTTACATGCAAATAAGCCTTCAACTTACAAAAAAGAACCTATTCTAAACTAAAACTAATCTAAGATAGATCTCTGAGCAATCATTTTGTATGAATTGTCAGATGATATGGATTTTTTGTCGTCCCTTCCTCTTCAATTACTTCTTCTATTTATAGACGCTGAACTTGCCTTCGATCCCCACGTCTTCGATTGATACCCACGTTGGCCACATAAAACGGTTGAGGGGGGTCTTCGAACGGTTACCCTGATATTTCCAGAACTCCTTCTTCCCCTGCTTGCTTCGATCATGGTGTTCATGGCCACTTCCTGGATCGTGATTCCTATTTTCCAGCAACGTGAATTAATGCAACGTGTTTGCCTTCCAGAATGATTCCCTGCAATTGCACCTAATCTCAATTATAAAACAGGGCAGTGAGGACACCGTTCGATGATCGTAAAGTCCAAATTAACGGTTAGATCCATAACCTCCCAAACCATCGTTTAATTACTGCTCAAACGACACCGGTTCATTCTAAAACGACACCGTTTGTTATAAAACAGTGTCCTTTCTAACTCCCGCAATCTCCTGCAATTGGTACTCGACTGGGACAGGCTTTATGCAATCGCCGTACCGTTCGGGGCCACGTGGAATTTTTTCATTGGGTAGCACTTTTAGGATGTAAACAGCTGGTCCATTCCAGAGCTCAGAGAGTTGAGAGCAAAGACTGTGAACAAACCAGGGGGTAGTGTACGCCAGCTCTTAGGTGGCGTGCGCAGGATATGGTGGCGTGTACTGGCTTGACCACTGCGTGCCAGCATGCTGCCTGCTCACGCGCCTAAAAAGCAGCGTACACCATCCTGTTAAAACTGTTCACAGTGCTTGTTCTCAATCTATGTTCTTATGCTTATCCAATTCAAGTAAATCGTCATTCACAAATATTTTGTCATATAAACGGCAAGCTGTTACAGTATTAATCCCCATTAACTATTCCCCCGCCCTAACTGGCTAAAAATGATCAAACGAGAGAAAAATGCAAACGTTTTACAGAAATGCCTGAGTAGAGACCAATTCCCGGATTGGGCGAGAGGGGTGCCATAAAACCCTTCCCCTCTCGTAACCTGGCTCCTGAACCTCAGATATCGAAGGTGACGACGGATCAGTCTACGCCTTTTTTTTCAAATTTCAATTTCTTCAAATCAAAGTAAACGTAGCAAAGCGTTTTCGAGTTCGGTTCCTTGAGTATTCTTCCGCTAAAACCCGAGTGGCGATTCTGAATCGAAACGTTTCGCCGCGCTATTTCCAAAGAGGGCCGCATCCCAATTTCAAACAACAAAATCCGGTGATTTTGGGACGCGTGCCCACAGTATTTACCAATATTCTCTATAGTAGATGTATAAGTGTTAATAATACTACCATTTTGCAATGACTATATTAACCTCATTTGAATTGCCTTTCTAAAATTTAGGTAGCCTAGGTGAAAGATTTTCAACACAAACACAACGGTGGAGGCCACTGAGAGGGACTGAATCATTTTTTCATTGTCACGGTAACTTGCTTTTCCAAACAAAACAAAAACAAATGGTTTTCTTTTTAGTTTGAACTTTGAACAAAACAAGCAAGTTTATGGGCCTGAAAAAAGAGTTGAGAAACCTAACTGGTTTGACTTGGTTTATGGGCCTGGCCTGCACCCACTACAACATCATAATCCAGGCTGGGTTCATTTTGGCCCGTCCAAAACGGTTCAAACTAAGAATAATCTTAATCAGCCGGCTCTAAGATTCTCGGGGCCAAGGACGAAATTGTGAGGGAAAAAAAAAAATTCTCATAGGGAAGATAGAGGCCCCTAGGACTTGAACCATTTACCTGTTGGATAGAGGCTCCTAGTTCAAGCGCTTCAGTCGGCGGTCTCGTCCCTCTTAACTCAAAGCCGGCCCTGCATACTGGACATTACTCTTTTTGTGATTGGTGGAAATTGTTTAAGTCCTACCACAAACGAACTCATTATTACCACAATGTGTATTAATTCCGTAGACCTTACATAATTTCCACCAATCACAGGGAGGCTTAATGTTTACTCTCTTTAAAGAATGGAGCTGGAGACTATTGTGATGCATGTCTTGTTCATTTCATAGGCGTCGGTGTTATGGTGATCATTTGCAATAAGTGAGACTATTTGAAAATCAAATAGGGTCATCTTCACACACAAATTTGTTCTAGTATTATTTAACAGTAATATACGTCAATCATTTTCAAGCACATCGATCGCCTCCATTTTGACATTTTAAGAAATGTGTGTTAAAGATCTATTTTCTATTACAAAAAAGTGTAAAATGTGAGATCCATAATTATATGAGTGGTAGGCAGAAAATGAAAACAAAAATACTCCAATAAACACGTTAAAGTGTTTATTTTAGTGGTTGCTAATGATATATATATATATATATATATATATATATATTTATTTATTTATTACCAAAAAGAACCCAATATTGAGTAGATGTACTTTGAAGAAGGGTATGATTTTTAAGAAAATCATATAAAGAAGGCTAAATGTGCTTGCAAAATAATGTAATTAAGGGCTATGATTTTAAAGGTTAACTTTTAAAGAGGCTATTTCATTTCATTCATACGAGTCTTTTTGGACATGCAAAAAGAGTTAGTTGTTAATATTGTTAGTGAGACTTCATCATTGGTCTTGTGCGTGCGGGTATATGGTATTTTTTTAACTTAACTACCATCCTTCTTGCATTCTAAATGGATTGAATTATGTAAGTAAGCTCGGAATGAACCCTCGCGAAACCCCAAGTGTGAGTTCACTATGTGTTACAATTAGTCATGGTTTGATTCTTAGAATCAGACTGTAAGAAAATAATTTTTTTGTAAAATTTCTTAGTACTGACATAAAGGACCTAGTTGTGACCGAATTGCAGAGAAATTTAATGGAGGAACATGTAAGTTGGTCCGGACAGTGCGGACACCTCTAACCAGGGGAAAAAAAAGCACACGAAACCCCATTGAACTTGTTTGTTTTGAGTCTCAAAATTCCTACACACAATTCTCAATAAATTTCCTCAATCTATCTCGCGACTCTAAGTAGGGTCCAGTTGGCCCCCCTCTCTCGCTCTCCAAACAAAGCTATGCCTTTGGATACACATGAAATTGTTCAGAAAATAAATTGGACGGTTCAGATTTCCTGTTGAAGTGAATCCGAACCGTCCAGTTTTGTTTCCTCGTACAGTTTCGTGTTTTCTTTTTAGTTCGATACCCATCCATCCATCCAACTGGGCATCTTGGTAGACAAAGCCGAGATCATCGTCAGAGCGAGTATGCAGTATTCCTACTCGCTGGCGAGTTCACTAATTCATCTCTTCTGCACAAACCCAACCCAGGAGTCTGAAATGTTCGTAACCGTCTAGTTTTGGAAGCATGTGTGACTAGAGAGAGAAAAAAGAGGAGAGAGAGAGAGAGAGAGAGAGCGCGTCACGCCTTCCGCGCCAGTAGTCTGCTAAACGACGAACCCATTTTGATTGAGTAGTACTCACAGTATCCTGATTCCCCCTATCCCCACCACCACCACCTGCCCCACCAAAGGCAGTTATAGAGAGAGAGAGAACAACACAAAACCAGAGTCATTTGTCATTGCCCTCTGGCAGCTGTTTTTAGAGAGAGAGAGAGAGAGAGAGAGAGAGAGATCACGCCTGTGTTTCAACGTAACTTCGTCATGATCATGAGCAGTAGCTTTGACTAAAGAGGATAGGAATCTCTCCTCTTTCTGTTAAACTTTCAAAAGGTAACTCGAGAGAGCTTCAACCTCAACCCCATTTGTTGCTATCTAGCTAGCTAGCTGCTAGCTCCTGTTTCTGCCTCATCTTTTCTACGGAGACAGAGAGGGAGACATGTTTTTGAGCTGAATCGGAACCACAACGTTTCACAGAAGGGTGAGTATTGCAGCGACTTGTACGTGCAGGTTATTTTTCGTTTTTTTTTTTTTTTTTTAAATTTTTGGGAGCTACTTTTTTCAGGTTTTCAATTTTATGGATTTGTTCCCCCTTTTGTTTTCTGAATCTCGTGAGCTTTCCATCGTTGAAATGTTTGATTAATTTGCTGAATCTCTCCTCTTAGTTTTTCGTTGTAATGGCGGCTACTTCTGATTCCTACGCGGGTGTGTGTGAATTTGTTTATTTAGCTTTATTCTACCCACGAATGAGGTAAACCTGGTTATGTGTCTTCAGAGAGAGAGAGAGAGAGAGAGGAATCTCCAATGCGTTCTCAAATGTGTCGAAATGCTTCTTTTCTTTTCTTTTTTGCATAAAGGTCCTATTTTTTAATGGTGAAGAGAAGAACAGGTTGAGAACGAAGTCAGAAATAAGAATGTATTTTTGTGGGACTCACCAAGAAAAAGACAGGAATTTGACTTGAGCTAAATCATGTCCCAAATTTTACACAATTTTCATAACGAAATCGTAATTTGACGACGTGTTGGTGGAGATGATTTTTTTTGTGGAACAGTGTTGAACTGTGATTTTACGCAAGCAAAATTAGTTATGCTCTAGGGTTTTTAAATTCATTTGTGTAGTGGAAGAGCATAATAGAACCCTGGAAGTGAATATTAAATTGATTCATCCATGGGTTGGGGTTCCTAGAATTTGTCGACTTGTATCTAGCTTCTCTTGGACAAAGACCTAAGATTTAGGAGTTTGCTCTCTTTTGAGGTACCCAACATTTAGGGGTTTGCTCTCTTTTAAGGTATCCATCAGAGTCAGTCTGAGTGAAAGCTTGTGCTACGGCTGCTTTAGGCCTCGAAAATTAACATACTTTTAGGGGTTCTCCTACTTTAGTACTCCTTGTAACACTTCAATAAAAAACAGCCTCATCTTTAAACTTTGCTTTAGGTTTCCGAAAAGTTAAGGCCGGCCCTAGAACTCAACTGCTATCAACTCTTTCGGAATTTGTCCATACGGGGTTTTTGCTCATACTTCAATTGAGCTTCCTCTAGTGGACGATGAAATTGGTTCAAGAAATTAATCAAGATGCTTGTAATCTTCCCCATACTTGATTTATAAAGTAAAATGTGACCGTATCTCCATATATGAATCATAGAATGTACACTAAAATATTTATTTTGTATTGTGTGCCCAGAAAACAGAGAACTAGTGGGGGCCTTGCTTACAATAATGCATATGGGTTTTGTTCCTTTCTGGGTTTTGCGGTGCTCTGTCAATCTTTCTCGAGCCCAATGCCTCTCTGCATAAAGTTACCCCAGCTTTTCCGGGTTCTTTGTTCTCCACTTCTCTCTACCACTCACAACATTCCAATCCCCAGGCTTGTTTCTTTCTTTTCTTTTATAGCTCATTGGTTCCTTTTATGTTGTGTGGGCATGACACTGAGGAGTTTGCACTTCACATAAATAATAAAAAGCACTGTTTGGTTGAAGTTTTCAGAATCAGTTGGTGGAAAACTTATCATAAATATTTTTGGATGTCGATTCTTCTTGAAACTTTTTTATAAGGAAAAACCATTTTGAGAAAAAACCACTTTCTAAAAGATGAGAAAGATATGGAAATGATGAGTATCCTTATTTATATATAGAAGTTCATGAGAAGTTATTTTGCGAAACTAATTCTGAAAATAACAACCTTTATTAATGGGTGATGTTTTGTCCCATTAGAACTTAAGGCCTTCTCTAGTAATTGCTTCTCTGGGGCTAACACTTCACAGATGGATCACCGCATACTTCTTTAATTACGCCTGTAATTGCCATCTTAATTGTCATCCTAGTTTCAACTGCCTTCAAAAGTGACCAGGTCTCTCCCTCTCTTTGGTCTCTCTCTTTCTCCTTTAGCAACGATCTTTTCCATTCCTAAAGAACTTTAAACCCAGATTTCTTTGAAGAAAAAAATTTGGTGTTGATGCATCAGAATTCGGAGCTCATAAGTCGTTCTTAGTCCCTGGGCTAATTACGTCCCATGTACAAAGACTCCAGACTATTTGGAAATGGACAATTTTTTTTCTTCCTATTTCTGTTATCAGTCAGTGTTCATTTTTCTCCTATTTTCGCTTTTTGTTGGGTCAGAGGGGATGGAGGAGAAGGGTGGTGGTGGTTGGTCTGTTATGGATGCAGAAACACCAGACAAACGACTTGCACTTATGCTAAAGCTTGAACTTAGCACCAACATGAGCATGCTTGTTTTGCTGTTTAATTAATCCTTCAATTCTTTAACCTGAGAGTCTCTGCATTAGCATTTGTACGGTTACTCTGTAGAAATTGCATTTTGGGCATTGTTATATATTCACTCAGAGTAATTATTTTTCTTGGTGTTCTACAGGGAACTGCTTTCATTGGGAGTATTGTCTGCAATTGAGCTTGAGACTGAAGTGATGCTGAAACAGGAGCTAGTAAACCTAGCATGGAGGTAATGTAGAACCATAGATACAGCTTTTAGTTCGATTTGGAACTGCTGAGATGTTTTTTTTTTTACAGGCAAACTACTGAGATGTCATTAATTCGTATTTGTGGAAAAGTTCATGTTTGGTGTTATCTTTCATATGTCCTGATACAAAGTGCGGTTCATATGTCCGCACCTTGTAATACATTCTTAGTGGGCCTGCACACGACTAGTCGACTATGAATGGGAAATATCCAATTGAAGGAAGAAACACTTTTGTTCGTATGAGCAAGATTGTTATTAAAAATAGTCAGTTTCATTCTTTGATTGTCAATTTGTTTATTCAAACATATCATTGGAAATGTGGATGCTTTCTCAAGGGAGTTAGAATGATGTACATTATAGACTAAAATGGATGAAAGGGCAATTTGTTATCGTTGAATCGATATCATCTGCTCGCAATTACCATGAGATTTGTAATGGTGATCGTTAGTGACATTCTTCATCATCCTTTTTGTTTTGTCTGATGCTAAGTTGGTTGAACGAAGTTGTGCTCTTCATCCTTCTTTTGACTGATCAATTAGAAGAATATTCAATCTGATGCAAATTTTCAATGGGCAAATAAAAAGTTAGAAGTAAATCAGGCGGATAATTGCTGGATTATGTCTTACTATTTGTATGATGCTGACCTGCCCTGGAATTCTTTATGTGGGAATATCTAAGCGGTTTTGATACATAATAGTACGATAACCACCCCCCAACTAGCCCCATGGTTTTCGCTGACAAACATCTCCAGCATGTTTTGCTCTATACAATGTTAAATTAGTATCTGAGCAGCCCATTTGTCTTGTTGAAAACATGCAAGGACAGAACATCTTTTCTTTTCATTCTGGATTGTTTCTCAAGAATCTCAACCTTCTCAAGTTTGATGGTAGAACATCTTTTCATTCTTGCATTTTTGTTTTTACTGCAAAACCTTACTTGACAAATGGGTATGCATCTGAATTTGCGTCTAAGCTAGCTTCATAGATTTGTAATTGTTGAGAGAGAACCAGGATTTGACCTATTCAAATTTGACGAATTTAATGTTTCCCTTGCAGCATCTTTTCCTGAAGTGTCTCAGGTGAAACTCCCTTGGACAAAGAAGTGCATTAACCATATAGAAAAAAACCAGGATTTGGTACAGAGGGGAAAATGCCAACTCCAAGATGGAAGGCCATTCATATCCACTTCATCATCCTCTGGTGCTTCCTGCATTCATACTTCTCAAATGCAGTTTATGTTGGTGACATAAGTTCATTAGTTGCTCTAAGAGACACTCTTGTCCAAAGAAGAGATGTCATTCCAAGTTGGTTTGATCCAAAGGTTCCCCCCTGCAACTGGACCGGCATACAATGTGAGGGTCACACAATCTGCCAAATAAACTTATCTTGCACACTTTTACCCATGGATCTTCCTTTTCCAACCCATCTTGGAGAATTCAGATATCTGAAGTATCTTAATCTCAGCCATTGTGCCCTCACAGGACGTATTCCGGAAAATCTTTGGGGTCTGGAGGATTTAGAGACCCTTGACGTAAGTGATAACAGACTGTTTGGAGTTCTGCCACCAACCATTTCTAACCTGAAAAGTTTAACACAACTTGTGCTTGATGATAATAGCTTCTCTGGCAGTTTACCATCAGCTATTGGCCAGCTAAGAAACCTCACTGAACTCTCACTCCATGCTAACTCATTTTCTGGGGATCTTCCATCTGAGCTTGGAAATCTCCAAAAATTGATTTCCATCGACCTCAGTGAAAATTTCTTCTCTGGCTACCTACCTTCAGCCATAGGAAATCTTTCAAAGCTATTATACTTTGATGCAAGTCAAAATGGATTCACAGGGCCTCTATTTCCAGAAATCGGAAAGTTGGCGACACTTAGGCGTCTTGATCTTTCATGGAACTCGTTGTCTGGAAATATACCAATGGAAGTGGGGAACTTAAGTAGCCTAGATTCATTGAATGTGGAAAACAACTTCTTAAATGGAGCAATACCCACAACAATCGGCAATCTGGGAAATCTAGAGGTTCTTAATCTCCAGGGTTGCAGATTCACAGGAAATGTACCAGAAGAAATCTCTAAGCTGTATCAGTTGACTTACTTGAATATAGCACAGAACAATTTTGAGGGAGAAATTCCGTCAACCTTTGGAAAACTGTTGAATCTGGTTTATTTTCTTGCCGCCAATGCAGGACTGAGCGGAACGATTCCAGGTCAACTAGGAACCTGCAAGAGGCTCAAGATTCTGAATTTGTCCTTCAATTCATTATACGGTCCATTACCAGATGGGCTTTCGGGCCTTGAATCGATAGACTCAGTCATACTTGATTCCAACCGCCTTTCAGGGCCAGTGCCGGAATGGATTTCCAAATGGAAGCAAGTTGAGTCTATAATGTTGGCGAAGAACTTGTTTAGGGGATCTCTACCACCTCTCAATCTTCCATCCTTGACCCTACTTGATATAAACGGAAACTTGCTTTCTGGTCAGCTGTCTTCAGGAATATGCAATGCTGAATCACTTGCCATTTTGCTGCTTTCAGACAACAACTTTACTGGTAGTATAGGAAATACTTTCAGGAAATGTTTCAGCCTCACGGATTTGGTGTTGTCTGGAAACAATCTCTCTGGTGAAATACCTCCTTATTTGGGTGAGCTTCAGTTGGTTACTTTGGAGGTGTCGAAAAACAGACTATCCGGGAAAATTCCAGCTCAACTATGGGAGTCCAAAACACTTCTGGAGATTTCACTCAGTAACAATTTTCTTGAAGGTCCGATTCCGTGGGCTGTTGCTAAAGCCTCCTCACTTCAGAGGTTGCAACTGGATAATAATCTCTTTGAAGGGAAAATTCCAACTTCTATCGGTGAACTAAAAAATCTGACCAATCTGTCCCTACATGGCAACAAGTTGATTGGGGGAATCCCATTGCCGCTATTCGAGTGTACAAGATTGGTGTCCTTGGACCTTGGTTCAAACAAACTGAGTGGTCCAATTCCAAAACCCATCTCGCGGCTGAAACTGATTGACAACCTTGTTCTATCCAACAACAAATTCTCTGGTCCAATACCTGAAGAAATCTGCTCCGGGTTTCAAAAGATAGCATTACCAGATTCTGAATTCACCCAGCATTATGGCATGCTCGACTTGTCGAATAACGAGTTTGTGGGGACTATTCCAGCATCAATTAAGCAGTGCATTGTGGTAACAGAATTACTACTGCAGGGAAACAAACTCAGTGGAAGTATCCCTGCTGAGATTTCGGGTCTGGCTAACTTAACACTGCTTGATCTGTCTTTCAATTCCTTGACAGGGCCACCTTTTCCCCTACCGTTCTCAATGCAAAACCTTCAAGGACTTATACTTTCTCATAACCAGTTATCTGGCTTAGTTCCTTATAATCTTGGTTCAATGGTGCCTAGCTTAGCCAAACTTGACCTCTCGAATAACCGGCTAACCGGTTTACTGGCTTCTTCTGTTTTCGGTATCAAAACTCTAACCTACCTAGATGTCAGTTTGAATTCATTCTCAGGACCAATCTCTCTCAACTTTGGTTCCACCACCTCTCTTCTAGTCCTGAACGCAAGCAACAATCTCTTTTCTGGCACTCTAACTGACTCTCTCTCTAACCTAACCACCCTTTCCGTACTTGACATTCACAACAACTCAATCACTGGAAATGTGCCTTCTTCTCTCTCCAATCTTGCTGCCTTGACATACCTAGACTTCTCCGAAAACAACTTCCAAGGCTCTGTCCCTTGTAACATCTGTGACATAGAAGGCCTTTCTTTTGTCAACTTCACCGGCAACAAACTCACTGGAAACATCCCACAAACTTGCACCAACCCAAAACCTTGCATTATAGACCAACCCATTTTGCCTTCCATCGGAAAATACCCGCCGTCACAGGTTCTGACCCGTGCTTCTGTTTGGGGCATAACTCTCAGTGCCACATTCATTTTGCTAGCGCTTCTCCTTTGTCTTGTCAGATGGAAAATGCTGAGACAAGAATCTGGGATTCTCAAACTTGGAAAGGGTAAAAAACTTGTCACAACAATTGACCCAGAATCCATTGATGAACTTGTCAGTAAAAGGTCCAAAGAGCCGTTGAGTATCAACATTGCCACTTTTGAACACTCTCTACTGCGAATAAACCCTGATGACATTCTGTCTGCCACTGAAAATTTCAGCAAGACTTATATCATCGGCGATGGCGGATATGGCACTGTTTACAAAGCATCCCTACCGGAAGGGCGGATCATCGCCGTGAAAAGGCTCAATGGCAACCACTTGCACGCTGACCGTGAGTTCTTGGCTGAGCTCGAGACCATCGGAAAAGTGAAGCACGAATACTTGGTCCCACTTCTTGGATACTGTATGTTTTCCGATGAAAGGTTCTTGATATACGAGTACATGGAAAATGGAAGCCTAGATGTTTGGTTGAGGAACCGGGCCGATGCAGTCGAGTCTCTGGACTGGCCGACCCGGTTCAAGATCTGTCTTGGGTCAGCCCGTGGGCTGGCCTTTTTGCACCATGGGTTTGTGCCCCACATTATCCATAGGGACATCAAGTCAAGCAACATACTGTTGGACAGCGAATTTGAGCCTAGAGTTTCAGATTTTGGGTTGGCGCGTATAATTAGTGCGTGTGAGAGTCACGTGAGTACGGTGTTGGCGGGGAGTTTCGGGTATATACCACCGGAGTATGGTCAGACAATGGTGGCGACGACGAAGGGCGATGTGTACAGCTTTGGGGTGGTGATGATGGAGGTGGTGACGGGGAGGGCTCCTACGGGACAGGCAGACGTGGAGGGAGGCAATCTGGTGGGGTGGGTGAGGTGGATGGCGGCGCATGGGAGGCAAGACGAGGTGTTGGACGCGTGTTTGGACTCATGCAAGGATCAGATGGTAGGGGTTCTTGGGATAGCTAGGGCGTGCACATGCGACGAGCCATGGAGGCGGCCGACGATGGTTGAGGTGGTGAGGATGTTGATGGACGTGAAGAAGAAAACAGGTGCCTGAAATGGGAATTCAAATATTCAGGAGTCTGTAGGCCTGATTAGGGTTGGAAAAATGGTGGTCTGTTTAAAGTTGTAGTAGTTCTATGTATGTAATGCAAGTTTATAAGAAACTTGTACCGGATGAGCAATTTAGACCAGAAGCAAGAAATTGTATCCTGGAACTAGTAACTAGTAATAATTTTCTATCAATACAAAGTGCTTGCTTCAGCATTGGTTTGCAAATATAAGTCATTTTTATTCTCTATTCAAAGACAATGAAATCTTTTAGGTCAATTTCTGTTAGGTTTTTCTTCTGCTTGTCAATTTAATGTACGAAAATATTTTGAGATTTTGGTCAGACCTAAATATTATTATTCCAAACAGTTGTGTTTTTATTCTGGGCTTCATTCCATTCTGATGCCAAGGACAAAAAAACAGCCCAATTATTGGCCATTTATTGGCAAATCATAACACCATGAACAAATGAAAATTAATCTTTACGTGATATTCACCGCAACATATTTCCTCTTCACAGCTTCTCTAACAGAAAGAGATAAAAGACATCAAGCGGTTCAAATACAGGCCTGCCAGCCCAATCAGTGGATAAATTCTCTTCTTTGCAATTTGACAGTTCTGTGTTTGCCCAATACAAATATGACTCCATTGCCCCTACATCATGGGATAAAGACAGGCGAAAAATTAAACCGATTACATAAACCTATCACGAAAATGTTAACAGAATCGACGGAACCGGAACAGGACCATCTTCGAAGTTTCAAAGCAGAAAGATCTGCACATTACTTTCTATTCCATCAATTGCAACAAAACCTAAGATAATTAACCATCAAAAGGAGCACCCCACCCCCCCTCCCCTTCAGGAAATATATTATACACAATATACAACTACTAATGAGATTATTGCTCCTAGTTAGAAAAGAAACCTCGAAACTTACACACTAGTGTTCATGCTTAACACGTGCCTTTAGTATTCCGGGAAGAGGAGGTGAGTTGAGAGGCCTATCCGGATTGTTTGATCGGGAAGGGTGAGATATGTGAGGTTGGAACATGTTGGACATACTGGACCCTTCACCTCCATCGGCAGATGAATTTGGTGCAGCCTCATCGCCCTGCGGTCTTTCGCAAAATTTCATTGCCTTGAGAACATAATTGTCATCATGCAGCTCAAAAGGGGTGCTGCAATTCAAAAAATCACGTAAATTATCAGCCAGAAGAATGAGTAAAATTAGAACATGGCTTCACTGCAGTTGGAAAACCCAACTGCAGATGCAGTTTTGATATTGATCCTCATCCTACCCATGGAACCCACAACTTCAAAAGCTAACTGAGAAGATCAGTTGTGCAAAAAAATCAGATGATCAGATATCAATAGACACTCTCGGAAAGAACGGTCTCTATGTGATCCTCCATCTTTCTCAAGACATATGTATTTCAATCCTGAGACTACACGTATCTGTTCAGTCTGACATCTTTTTACGATCATCTTCTTAGAAGGCCCTTCCAGATGGCTGGCTAACAAATATAAAAACTGTACTCTGCAGTGGGGAAACCAAACCCAACTGTAAAGAAGCCATGCCCAAAAAGTTAACTACACATTTTTAGGAAGATTTGAGCATGATACTTAATAGAATAATGTTGACACAGATAGAAACCATAAATTGGGTATTATACGTTTCCGCATATGAAACATATCAAACTTCTAGTTTACAAAACCCCGTCTGAAAGGGGGTGTCACACACATAACTTGTCCAAGGGCATGTACAAAAAATACGAAGGATAGGATACATATACTAAAAGGGGGCATGGTATATTTCCACGAATGTCTTTCACCATTTTATTTCACCTCCCATGTGTAATTATTAATCAAATGCCATGTTTATGTGTAGGGCCAATATCTAAAAGACACCAATATCCACCATGCCATATAACGAGACACAAAGGTAGTGCATAGATTTTACGAAATGTTCCTGTGATACATAGCAGGCCTGCCCAGCACCTTATCAAATGCGAGTGTGTATATCAAGACTCTCAGATGCTCAAATGATTCCCTTACCTATTGAAGTCAAAATGCACCAGCTGCATATCTTCTGATATTTCCACCTCAACAGTTGCATGGGGTCGAGTCTACAGTTTCCAAAGCCAGAAAGAATGAGAAATCACTAATTGTAATGGACATTTGCACCAGAACAACTACATAAACTATTTCATAGCATCTGAAAATTGTATGTATGTGATCTTCAAAAACTGTGGTAGCGTTCAGATATTGGTTAGGGTGTTTGCATATTCATATCCCACAACAAAGGAAAAAGGACGTTTCCACTCACAATAGATTAGAAAGGGCCTATCCAAGGCACCGGAAAAGCCAAGGTAGAAACACACAAATGAACATAGAAGTCAGACAAGGTCCACTATAGCAAGTACGAAAACTAAATTGGTGAAAGAAACTTGCAACCTTACCAGCGTCCATCTAACGTACTATACTAGTGTGGAAATACATTACAAAGAACTCAATTTCACTCCTACATCTATACAGACTTGTAGATCAATAGTGGATGACCCAACATTTGGACCCCTAGCCCTTACATAGCTCCTTTCCTAGTCCACCTTATTTTTAGAAGTCTTTTCTAGTCCGCTTTGTGGGTCCTCATTTCTGCATACCGGACAAGTCATAGATTAAAAGCGGAAGCAAACAACAACTAATTATAAGCCACTGAACCATCGCAATAAACTTTTGGGTTCCCTAAGTCGCCTTTAAAAGGGGGCATCCCTGAGTGTGTCCAGCTGGCCATGAACCAAATCCCGTGAAAACCCTGAGTAGGAGCTTTTTCATGAATGGAACAGTTTGTGTGGCCGGAGAAAGAGACCAAGCAGGAACTTCAAAGGTCCTTTCTTTATATCTCTAGCATGGATAAAAGCTTACCTGCACCAGTATAAAAGGCAAAGCTACACCACCACTTGGAGAATTTCCGGAACTGTATAGTTGCTCGTTCCGATATATAAGGTTTTGAAGGCCTACGAACTTGACAGAGTCCAGAAGTTAGGGAACAGAAACTGACAAAAAGCTGCTTTTTGTCAAGATGGTGAAAGAGGATATGTTTCTTACTTGCTCCTCAAGTTCTTGCAAATAAGCTGCTTTTTTCCCAATCCTATTTCCTAGTCCAAGACGCTCCGCCTGGGTATTTACATTCATGGAGTTAAACGTCATTAGATTCATGCATATTGATATGTATTGCCTTCCCTGAGCAAAAGCATATATAAGGAAACCCTGCTCCCCCAAACTTCCACCACACATGCACACAAAGACGTAAATAGAGCAAAAAGTAATGGGAACGTAAGATAATATCAAAACCTTAAGCTCTTCGATATCGCTCAAGCTAGTTTGAGGTAGACCCCTCCACTGTATTTCCTTTTTATCCTTGGATATTATGTCCATTGCCATGAGGACATTCAATGCATCATATACCCTTCGCCGTATGTTTTTCTCATCATACTGTTGCTGTCATGTAAGATACTAAACATAAATCAGAAGATCCAACTATATCAAGTTTTACTCAACCAAGTCAATCACTAAGACGAAATATAGAGATCAACAACATTTTTATCAGCCTTCCTGAAAAGTGACAAACCTTGTCTGGAGATGTCAGGCTATTGCTAGGTTCTGCAAATTCAGCTACAAGTTCATCTGCAACCTGGAACATACATTATCTATTAGAATTTAGAAATATTGTGATATGGAGAATTGTGAAGGACATATGATGCCAACTGGTGACCAGTGCAGAACAAGAAATAAAGCATCTGCACATGCAGTAGAGTATATCTTCATTTCAGAGGAACCAAATTCAAACACAAATTCTGCAAATAAGGCACAAACAGTTCAAGTATGAGTGACAGTTCCACCAAGAAACTTGATCAAGAGTTTCAATAATTAAAATAGAAAGGGGAGCTCCAAGCTGGTAACTGTCCCTTATTGTGATTACAATGCATTCCAGTAGAATGAGATTCAAACTGCAAAACATACGTATCACTAAAAGACGATAAGCCATCAGGGATCATTCCTCAAGAACTCGAATGGCGTTACGATTTCAATATGAATACTTGAGAAAGCATAATCATGGGAGTTATGAGAAACAAAGGAAACATATAATACCAGCTGCTCTAGGCCTTGAAAGGTTCCCCACTCTTTCTATTACGCTAAGTCCAAACAAGCCACATAAGACAAAAAGGAGCAAGCAGCAACGCAACAATACACCTTGAAGAACATACTAACTCGTCTATCCTTGATACATATGTAATTACTACGTAAATCTTGTAGGTCAAGGTACAAAATCAACAGTAGTAAGAACTTGGCAGTGACATGGCACCATTTACACAATCTATGACCACTTTAAAACATATCATCCTGTAGTATCATATAAAGGTTAAACATGGCAAATATACCACACAGCACATACTCCACCTCAAGTATTTTTATCACTTTCGAATTAATGTACTCCAGATTAGTTGGGTTTGTAACGAGATCCGGGTGACACTCATATAGAGTATCATTTGATTTCAGAGATAATTAATATAAACTACAACAAAAGACTCCTGGTAAGGATATTTGGTAAATGAATCAACAGTGAGAAACCCCAATGATAAAACTTGCTTATAACAGATTAGACAGAAACAACAAAGATAAATGAATCAATGAACTAAAAGAAAGCATTTGACCTCTTTCTTCATTTCCTAACAAGTAAAGAAAGCACCTGACCTCATTGTAAGTCGTTCTTCCCTTGCTTTCAACTTTCTCACAAACTAGCATAACAAGAGATGAGACGATTTCATCAGCACTAAGCTATCATACATTGCAAGTCAGAAAAGAAGAACACCAATAATAGTACCCACGTAGTTGCAAATCAGAGAAGAAGAAAGATAACAAAGATTGTTGACAGACTTAACTACTACAGGCCAGGGATAACAGGCACACACAACAACAACGACGACGACGACGACGACGACAACAACAACAACAACAACAACAATAGAACCCATGTAGACACACAGAACTACTACAGGCCAGGGATAACAGACCCTGCCGATAAAAAAAAAATTGTTGTCATACTTCTATATATTTGGATTCCTGTCATGAGGAACTGATGTGATTTTTTTAATTTATTTTATGTTGTCAGCTACCTAACAAAACCCTCCTTTACTAGGCCTTCGGAGCAGCTGTGTAAAATAAAAAGCTCCAAGCATGACACATGGAATCAAAGCCAATAAAATAAGTAGAAATAGAAAGAATATATGGAACTTAAATCATGCAAAACAAGAAAGTGAAAATTTTCGTTATCTAGGTTTGATTATTCACAAGGATAGGGAGATTGCAGATATAACCCATAGAATCAAAGTAGGTTAGCATAAGTGGTGGGGTATTATGGGTTTTTGATTATTCACCAGGATAGGGAGATTGCAGATGATGTAGCCCATAGAATCAAAGTAGGTTAGCATAAGTGGAGGGGTAGTTCTCTGGTATTATGTGGTCAACGGATACATAAGAAACTAAAGGAAAATTTTATAGTACGGCTCAAGGCAAACATTACCGTTCAGAAAAATATGTTGAAAAACTAAGAGAAAAGTACAAACAAAATAAGTGTAGCTAAAATGGGGCTGGAAGAACGGGATTAGAAAACATTCGTTCATTGGTAAGGGTACCACCAATCGAAGACGAGTTCAAAGAAAACAAGCTAAGATGGCTTGGTCACATACAACAAAGACCAGTAAGTGCGACAGTTAAGAAACATGATAAGGTTATTGTTAATTGAGTTGCCAAGGTCAAAATAAACATGAGATGCAATTATAATAATATGCATGAGTCTAGTAAATTTGATGGATTATATGGCCCTCGACAAAGTAAAATGGCGAAACATAAATTCATGTAGCCAACCACAATTGATTATGACGCAATTAGTTTAATTTGGTTTGGGGTCTAGACACAGCTAGCCAGTGAGATTGCTTCACTGTTCCTGCCAAAATGTCTGGGCAAAATGCCATCTTGCCTGACAAAGTCGCTCTATTGACTTGGTGTCACTTTCATCACTAAATCCTCCCTTTCCAACAACCTTTGACCGACTTTCTCAATTTCCATTCAACAATCACCACTCTCCATCTCCTCCTCTATAAACAAGGGTAACTCTATTGATTACATGCAATATATATTCATCTTGTCTATACACTAGCTTTCTTCTAATGTTCTTAACACTAACAAAATGAGCAAGTTGAGAAGAAAAAAAAATTCACGAGACGATATTGACGAATCTTCATCCGAATGAGGATGCAATGGCGATTGGACAAATAATAACATTGGAGAAACACATAATAAATATGAAACAAGCCGACCAACAAACAAAGCATGTCGGTTATCAGTAAAGCAAGATTTTGCCCAAACTCTAGCCAATTTTGGGTTTTGGCACGAGAAATGAACACCATTGGCTACCGAAGAACATTGATTTCAATAAGTGATCAAAACATGCCTAATAAAGTCAAAATTTTACTTATCCACAAATCATACCAAGCAGTTGAAAATTTCCAGCGCCAGTAAATAAAATCAGAACTGCCAAACATACAAGGGAACTCAACTTTCCTCCTCTCAAGTAAAAGCCTGGAAATGTATGCTTCTTTTGGGTATATCAGATTCTCAAGTATTCTTCTTCAAAAGGTAAACGGAAACTCAACAAAGTAATCTTTAATAAGTCGCTCACTGCAGTTAACTCTCTCTTGCGAATGTTTCATCAACCAATATTAGAAGTAACATAATTAGCTTGTTGGTCGTCTTGTTACATCTTCATTATGTGCACCTTTAATTCTATTATCACAATTCACACCATTTCCACTTCTTCATTATTCAATGAAGATTTATCAAAATTTCCATACAATTGTTTCTAGTATGGAGATTTGTACAATTCTTGCAAATTGAAGAAACAACAAATGGCCAAAATATGAATGTACAGACCTTTCATGCTAAACTGTCGGAGCCCTCTGCCACTTTTATCCGCTCCAACTGCTCGTTGACCTCTTTTTTTCTTCCTGCTAATGTTCAGAAACCTCAATCAGTTACAACACTAACAAAGTTATTAGGCAATTTAACTTTAATGGGAGAAATGAGGAACGAAAAGCAAAAAGGAAACATGTATCAACACGTGACCACCCGAGTATAAAAAATAAGTACATTGGACCGCAACATTTTGCACGATGCTTCAAAAATTTAAACATTTAGACCAATTACAGTAAAAAGGAGGTTGTCAAAAAAGCTCTTTTGTGCCTTTTTAGGATAACTAACAGGAATCACTATGCAATATCAGATTCAATCACAAAGAGACTGGCGCATGAACATATTTCAACTATTACTTACCCTTACGACAACAAAGTTTAGTACATTGACTCCACCAGCACAAGAAGTTTAAGCAAAAGAAAACAATATTCATAAGCCCCATAAACTAATGAGTACAATCTCATAGGATGAGTAATCCAACCAAACTAATAGTAATGGGACTACCAACAGGACATCCATAAAATTACGTATATCGAACCACCGAACTGATAGTAATGGGACTACCGATAGGACATCCATAAAATTATGTACATCGAATGCTGTGAGATTGATTGTCCGTCATATATCCCTCTACCCATTGATCTCTTCAACCACTAAAATGAGGTTCATACTTCATAGGCTATATAATTCAATGCAATCCCCTATCTACTCCATCCAATCGAACGTGCCTATGTTTCTGGTTACCATTGCCAAAAACCCACTGTTCCACAACTTACAGCCAAGCTATAAATGATTAAAGACAAAACAAAACACGGAGCTAAATATATGAATTCAACATTTTATTTCTCACAATTTACTTATCATATGGCCCATTTAAGCAATTCGCCTAATTTTCACTTCTCCATTCAGAACCCTCAATAACATCTAAAAACCCATAGCGAATTCTAACCTTCAACCACCAGGGTTAGCTCTGTGGCTACAGCCTGAGACGGGTCTCGCGTTCCAAGTCTCATGGCGTGGACAATGGTAAATTCCATTCCTTGTTCCCACTAGGTGTCTACCTTTAGGACCACTGATTAGTGATTACTTGGTATGCAAGGACTAACCCCCCTACACCTGAGGCTTAGGGCTCTAATTCCTTGGTACATTTCGGATGGGTATTATGCTGTGCCCCAGAGTACCCTGAAGAGCCAAAACACATGTAAACATTTGAAGATGGTTAATTAATAGATTTGGGAAACCATTAAGGGGTTTGTTGGCCAGAGGTCAAGGCTTGAGACCTAGTACTTTGCTCAGTTAGGTTCAAAACCTTCCACGTGCTATCAACTTGTGGCCAATCTATACGGCTTTGCCCTAGTTTTAACTGGGTGCTATCAACTCGTGGCCAGTCTATACGGCTTTGCCCTAGTTTTAATTGGGCTCCCCACTCATGGACAGTGAATTGGTACCACAATTAGTCAAGGTGCGCCTAAGCACGCATGAGGTGGCGTTTCCGCTAAACTAAATGGACTAAACTAAAGCATGATTTTTCCGGATTTCTAGGCAAGTCATTCTCCTCACACACATCAACTAAAGTACCACCATTTAGCGGGAACAACATGATTATTGTCATTAGCCCGTATTCCAATAATATAGCACCCTGAGTCATCAAAAATCACAAATTGATATGGGGAAACACGGGAGCTAGAAAACTACTCACCCCGCGGCAGCCGCTTGAGATCCGGCCTCGTCCCCTTGAATGTCGAGATGGTTCAACCTTAAAGCGGTCTTCTCGCTGTCCGGGGTAGCGGCGGCGGCGGCAGCCATCGCCGCAGCCGCCTCCCCGGACGGAGTGGCCATCGCGGCGCTGCTGGACGGGGACCCCACGCTGCCGCTGGTGGACACGGACTGGCCGGAGACCGTGGTGCCCCACGACCTAGTCGTCGTGATGGCTCCTCCTCCGCCGCCGCTGCCGCCCCTTGAAACGCCGTCGTGTTGGGGATTGCTCCCTCCGCTGACCATTTTCTAGTAATTAAGGTCGAGGATGAAAACTCATCAAGGGTTTGGGTGAGGGGAATTGTCGTGCTTTTGGAATGGGAGGGATGTGAGGGTTTGGTGGGAGGAGGAGTGAATTTGATGCAGAGAGATGCGTTTTGCAGGTTTGCTATTTTGTTTTTTGTTTTTTCCCTCGCTTTGCGTTTATAAAGGGGTGTTTGGAACGTGGAAGCCTGGAAGGTAGAAAAATGAAAACTAAGGCCCCGTTTCACAAAACTCCGTAACCAACGAGTAGCGTTGTAGAAGAGTCGAGCCGAGTTTTGTTATAATGTTTGAGTTTGGTTCGTTTATTATAAACGAACTTAAAATTTGAACTCAAATCGGCTTGTTTGTAAACGAGATAAGTCTATACAAACCGGCCGAGCTTTTGTGAGCCGAGCTTATCTCGTTTAGTAAACGAGCCTAAAACTCGAGTTCGGCTCAATTACTAAATAAGTTGAGTCTAGCTGAGCCTTAACGAGGCGAGCCACAAGCAGCTCGCGCCCGACTTGGTTCGTTTGCAACCCTACCGTCGATTGGACAAGGTTCAAGTTCGCGTACAATTTTATTGGATTAAACATAATGGTTATAATCAAGATCTCTTAAAGATGGTGGTGTGATGTGATGAGTTTTTTTTTTCTTTTTATCCCCTAAACTATGCACACTTTTTCTACTTAGTCCCTGAACTATTAATTTGGCGATTTCATCCCTTCAACTATCATTCTGTTACCTACTTAGTCCAATAGATAACGGAAATTAAGAATTTGGACGGAAAATGCCACGTAATGCTTTATTTGAGACCCTGTAGAGCAGATATTTGATTATATCAACCCTAGAGATAAAAATTAATTATGACACTTTAGGATAAAATAATCAGAAAAATAAGACATTTGCACCGGTTCAAACAAATTGAAAATTAGAGCATTTAATTTTTTTTACAAGGTTCATATATCAAAATCTTACGTGGCACTTTATGTATTTTTTCCAAAAACACTGACCTCCTTGTATAGAATTTAAACTGTTTATATATTAAAAATATGGTTAAAAAGTAAGCACTCTAATTTTCAATCCATGTGAATTGGTGCGAAGATCTTTTTTTTTTTATCATTTTATCCTAAAAGGTCATAGTTAATTTTGTCTGTAGAGCTCTCATAATTAATTATCTGCTCTAAAGGATCCCAAATAAAAAATAATAATTGACTATAAAAACCCTAGAGAAAAAAAATTAATTATAACCCTTTAGAATAATATGATAAAAAAATAAGATTTTCACGCTGGTCCAAACGGATTGAAAATTGAAACACTTAAACCTTCTAAAAAAATTAAGTGCTCCAATTTTCAATCCGTTTGAACCGGTGCGAAGGTCTTATTTGTTTGTTCATTTTATTCTAAAGGGTCATAATTATTTTTATCTCTAGGGCATCATAATCAAGCATCTGCTCTATAGGGTCTCAAACAGGGCCTTATGTGACATTTTCCGTCCAAATTCTTAATTTCCGTTATCTATTGGACTAAGTAGGTAACGGAATGATAGTTGAGGGGATGAAATTGCCAAATTGATAGTTCATGGACTAAGTAGAGAAAGTGTGCATAGTTTAGGAGATAAAAAGAAAAAAAAACTCGTGATGTGATAAGGCAATATTTTCTAGCTAGCGAATGTGATAAAGAATCATACAAATGTATCACATTTGTTAGATTTTGGTAAAAGTTATTACTGCTAATAGGTCAAATTCCTTTAACCAACGTGGGGTGACCTCTATCCTAATTGTCATTTTTTTAAAACTTAGATAGAAAACTTGACTTATACTTTAGGTGCTTCAATTCTAATTTCTACCCATTAGTAATGTCAGTTGCCTCCATTTCCATCATCTAGATCGTTATAGTGAGTCATTAGTGACCATCAAATTAAATTTCATGAATAAATATAAATGGCTAAAGTGTAATATTGTACCCAAATTTTAATGGTGTGGATCCTACTAAGGCTCCGTTCTGGATTACCCCTTAAAAAATAAGTACGTATTTATAATTTACAATTTTCAAGCTTAAAAATAATAGGCTTACTGAAATAAAAAAATATGGAATATGAATCTAGTATTATAGATCTCAATGAAATTTATCAAACCCTGCAAAAAAATTGAAAATTTATTTTTGTAAACCCATTATTTTTAAGTATGAAAATAGGTCCTTCTTTTTTAAGTCCTTATTTTGGAATGTGGAACGAGGCCTAATTACACAACAATAAATATTGTGGATTTTAGGCTCTGGCTAAGGTTTTATTTTTTAATTACTTCTTCTTTTTTGTTTTTGTTTTATGAGATAGGTCATTCACTCACAAGATATCACTTTTTATTCAAAAAATAAATCTCCAATAAATACTTATTTTAGTTCGGGGAACAGGGCTTTAGTATTATTTTGCACAATGGTGTTTTCATATTTGTGAGGTCAACAACCTCTTATATTTGGTGGTAGTAGATTTCGTTTTTCTTTGGTTGGATAAAGAACGAAAATGAGAAGTAAAGTACTTTCACTCTCAATTTAAGAAGAGGAAGTGAGGGAAAAATAACAACTCAAACTAAAAATGAAAACTAAAATAAAAAGAGAGGAAGATAACTTATCATTTACTTTATCTGAGAATACCATTTTCATTTCCTATCGGCACAGGGCAGATTAATGAATCAAACTTCTCAAGTCCAAGCTCATATTCGCTTGTTAAAAATTCGTCCACTAAGTTTTCGAATCAAGTTCGAATATAAGCTATTACTTGGCTTATTCAACTTATAAAATGTTTACAAAATTCAAGTACTCAAAATACGCTTTGATTGAGTCTTGTTTGAGATTTTCTCGCCTTGTAAACAAGTCAAACTTGAATGCAATTTAGTAATTTTTATTGAGGGTGTGTGTTTGGACAGAGGTAAAAATATGTGAAATGAATGGAGGAAATGGAGAATTGTGTATTGACTATTGATGTCCATCTTCGATCAATTGTAAAGTATATCACTTTTTATTTTTGGTCAACAAAATGGAAGGGCAGGTACGCCTCTGCTTGAGAGTACTACTCCTACCTTATATCATCTTTGTCAGGAAGTATTATCTCGTCACATTATACCACTATTTTTAAGGAACCCGGTAACAAAGTATATTACGGAGAGAATGGTTAAAACATTTTGTATCGGGCGGGCCGAACTAGATTGGATGTCAAGTACTGTTTATGAGCCCAACCCGCTATTTAACTGGCCTACAACTTCCAGCCCAGCCCAACCCTAATATCAATCCACAATCTAAGAAGAAAACTAGTTGGGCCTTTGTGGATCCCCCACCCCTTTTCAAAGGAAATGAAAGACAGAAAATGAAATTCAAAAAAAACTCTTGTAAAAAAAAAATGCAGCCTGGAGACGTTATAAATATTCCATTACAAGATAACCAAAACTATCAAAATCTAGTCACAACCGCGTGCACTAGCAATTAAGCTCAACAACACCTACTACGAAAGCAGACAAACAATGATGTTGGTCATAGAACTAATCAAAGATTTGTTAGTAGGAGATTCCTCCAAAAAAAAGCCCATCTCAAACCATGGGAAGAAGCACAAAAGAAATCATCGACTATACCCACCCACAAGGGGAAAGAAAAAACCTTCACTGGGGGAGAAATACTAATCATAAACTCAAAAGAACAGAGAAAATAAAATCTCTGGTCACCGTCTTTGTCGTCGGAAGCGCCGCGCCTCGGATATGGCAACTTATCAGCAGGAGGAAGAGCCAAATCACCTATACTACACAACAATCGTTGGATACAAGCCTACTGCATAAGTGGAGTAGAACCGAAAGAGGGAGATGGTAGATGGAGGCAGAGGGAAGGTAGGGTTCCGAAAGGGCGATGAGATGGAATGGGGGGCCGGGGGGGTCAAGTTGTTCAAGAAAGTTTTTTCCTTGTTTTCTTTAGCTTAGCTAGAAAAAAGGGGTACTTGCGATCCTCCTTTGGTCATGACCAAAGGAGCCCTTACCTGCTCAGAGCTAGACAAAAGGGACCTAAACAGACCCAATAAAACAAGGAAAAGTCCTACATGCGTTGGCACACCGCAAAATGGCCTTGAGCCATAGTTTAACGACTTTAGCCAGCCCTACGGTAACTAAGGCACGATGACTTACTTTTTATACATATAGCGTCATGGTGACACCCTAAAATGAACCCAATTTTAAAAAGAAAAACTGAAGGTCTGAGACGCACGCCTTCTATCGGAGACGGGCCCTGACCTTACCCAGTGAAATACGTGACTCCCAACAAACCTGAGGCTTAGTAGTCAACCAAATAACCTGAACGTCAGGCAACTGATGAGTCATGGGTCATTATGTCAAGGGTTCAATGACTTTGTTCCCTTTTTGAGACGTATTCCATATAAGTCTTTGTTTTTTTTTAGTAAATTAATCACTTTATAGAGCAAACAAACAGAATATACAGAATTTTTCAAAATAAACTCTGAAATGGCTACCAATAAGGAGTCTTAACAAGAAAATAAATGAGAACCAAAGCCTAAACACCAGCTAACAGAAAACAACAGAACTAGACAAAATGACAACGAGTTAGGAACTAAAAATCCTTGAATTTAAGCCCCAAATATCAACCAGCAAACGGTTTCCATCAGTTCGCTTGAGGCCTCTACAGGAGCATAGGCATGCCCAAACTTCATTAATAATGTGAGAGCCCAAGAGAGGAGCAGGAAGAGTTTTACCTTGGTATATTCTAGTATTCCTTTCGCACCAAATCCCATAGATAGAAGTTACCAACGAGAGTTTGTAGATTCTGCTAGGGACAGAGGCACCAATCATTCGAGAACACACCCAATCAATTTCCTCAGCTAGCCCCAAAATAGTTCTTGCAATTTGATTCTTGGTTAATACCATTTTCCAAACCTCCTTAGAAAATGGACACTCAAAAAATAGGTGTTCATGGAACTCCATGGCACCAAGGCAGAGGACCAATTAGCATCAATCCCCATTCCCCAGCTAGCAACCTATCCTTTGTAGAAAGACGATCCATAAAAGCAATCCACTCTATGAAGGCCCAATGAGGAACATGGTGAGGAAACCAAACACTTTTTGCCCATGGAACCTTAGGAACAGCAGCCCTCAAAGTCTGCCAAGCAGAATTGGCAGAAAATTTGCCATCCTAAGTTTTGAACCACCTAACTGAATCAGGAATAGCAATGTTTGGGATCAAAGTAGGCGGAGTACGTGCAACAATTTCCTTTGTGGCCATACTCTGAGGTCTAGGCCATTTCCAAGTACCTTGATGTATAATGGTAGACACTTTGGTAAGCAAAGATCTCCCTTTGTCGACTGCTACAGCATCACCAAATTTTTGGTATAAAGGGCCTAAAGCATGCCAGTTATCAATCCAAAGAAAAGTAAAGGATCCATCACCAATCACGTATTTAATCCAAGGTTGAGCTAGATCTCTAATATTAAAAATCTTCCTAATGGTCCAAGAAGCCTCATTAGGAATTTTAACTCTCCACAAGCTTTGATATTTAATAATGTAGGTGGGAATCCATTTTATCCATAACATGGAAGCTCTATTCCAGTCTTTAAGAAGTCTGAATCCTAAACCTCCTTCCTCCTTGGGGGCACACACAAGCTCCCGTGCCACCTTAGCACCAGACGTTTTGAGTTCAGGACCAGACCAAAGAAAGGATCTCAACATTCTCTCAATGTCACCCATCACTTTTTGAGGAAATTCCATATAAGTTGTAGGCATTGCTTCTTTAATCATTTAGGACTGTTAAGCTCAACACTCTTTTTGCAATTGTCGAGGACTAACGTATTAAACGGTGATACTGGACTCCCAAGATCAATTGGCCGTGTGCTTAAATTGGTTCGGATCTAGTTACTCCATCCGTTTCAAATTGATGGTCCCTTTTGAAAAATTCAACTAATTTTTTTTGATCAATAAAAAGATAAATTCATTAACTCATAACGCGAAGTACATAACTAATAAGGTCTTGGGTACACCGCCCTGACCACTCAAGACACTTTTTTCCTAACCACGCGGAGGAATCCAACTATTTAAGGGGACATGCAATGATTACCCCTATAATACCTATCATTTCTACCATTACCCCTATATTCTACCAACTTTATAACACTTATATTCACCTGTGAGGGACAATTTTAAAAAATCACTAAATTTTTCCTATTTGAAACGGAGGGATTATAAGAAAATGACCAGCATATTAGATGATTATGTCTCAATGGTGGCTTTAAAGAATGGCAGCATGCATATTCTCATTTGATTTTTCTTGTAAAGCTCAAATTTGAGCTCGAGCTCCGTTATTTGAGGCAGCTGAACTCGGCTCCTTTCAGTCCTAAGCCTCATCAAGGACCGCCATTTAACGTCTGAAGAACACCCAATAACTTTTTACAGCCACCCATCCCTCTATGCGATCGAATAGCGTATATTGCATATAAACGCATGCAATCCTGAATAAAATTTGTTGTTTTTTTTGTTTTGCGTTCACTGTCTGGGTTCTCCGGGCAAACTTACAAGTACCTCGACTAATTTCCTTCTTAGTCTGGTCAAAAGCAGGCTAGCCATCCACTTCAAAACTAGAAAATTCACAAAAAATTACTTTTTTTTGCTGCATGACCTTATGAATCGAACCCTGATTAATTATGTAGTGAGCAAACCCATCAACCAGCCGGACTAACTGTTGGGGCCGGATAAAATTCGTTGGGACATGGGCTGACAGAGCCTGCCCAAAGGGCAAAGGCAAACGGTATGGTGTGATTCGTGTGAATAGTACTGGTACAAAGCAAAAGACACCCATTGCATGTGAAACCACAGACTCGATGTTTTTTTCTTCTTGTCATTTTCCTTTTATCCTGCCATTCAACAATGTGAGATATAATGAAGTTTGACAACAAACCAACCAACTTTTTGCCCCACTTCTTTTGAACATAGTATAATTTTTTGGATGTTCGGGTCATCTTGCATGTATCATTACTATTTGTTGAAGACTAATTCCATGGTCATCCCGCTCATGCATGTATTTGGTATGAGTAGGATTGTAAACGAATCGAGCGGCTCGCGAACTCGGCTCGACTGGTTTACTAAATGAGCCGAGCTCCTCTTTCGACGAAAGCTCGGCTCGTTAAGGGAGACTAGACTCGATTGAAAAAGCTCATTTAGTAATTGACTAACCTCGGGTCATTAAGGACTTGGCTCGTTAAGGCTCAAACTAAGTTCAAACTCAAAATTTTGGATTGTTTATTAAACGAGCCGAGCTCAAACTCGGCAAAAGCTTGACTCGGCTCGGCTCGTTTACATACAATTCACAGCTTAATTTACTAAACTTTTGCCATATCACTGAGAAAACTTTACGATATTATATATCCGGGTGGTTCATTGGACACAAAAAAACACCTCAAATCTCAATTTCATAGTTTTCGATCAAATTTTTACGATCCGAACCGTTCAATATATGCAGAATGTGATTTTAAGGGTGCCCACAAGAAATTAGCAAAACATATGACCGGGAAGTGCTTATTTTGAGCAGTTTTTAATTGAACCGTTCATTAAATCTAAGTTAAAAACTGCTCAAATCAAGCCTTTCCCGGTTATTTTTTTGCTAATTTCTCATTGATACCTTTAAAATCACGTTCTGATCACATTGAGCGGCTCGGATCATCAAAATTTGATCGGAAAATTTGAGGTATTTTTTTAGGTGTCTAATTAGTTGTCCCGAAACCGCTTCGATTATCTATTTTGAACTGGGGGGAACTTTTAGCAGAAGATCTTCACATTGGAAGATTTTTGGATCCTGCCCAAATCCTACTTCAATTGTAAACACGACTGGCCTAGAATCTTTACCAAGAAAAGTACCAAAGCAGTGAAACTTTTGGACCAGAAATGGTCCAGAATGTACTTCATTTCTAAACAAAACTGGCCTCGAATCTTTACCAAGAAAAGTACCAAAGTAGTGAAACTTATGGTCTAGATTCATTCTGGTTTAACCCAATCTCACCAACTTTAAATCTACACGGCATATACTTTGGTTTATAAGCATTTTTTCTCTCGGTAAAAATATTTCAGCCAATAGATGCGACCCCGCGGACACCTAAATTATAAAAAAAATTAAAATCGGCCAATAAATCATCCAAGTATTTGACATGTTAAAACATGAATCCCAAACTAAATGTTAATTATTAATGTTGCTCCCACCGAGCTAAATATTCTGCATGGATCCCAAACCAAAAGGTAGGAACCATAATTCCAACATTCAACCCTACTACTACATGACAACAAAAACAACACACTAAAATTGAGAAATGACAACAAAGAACAGTTGGTTAGACACAGAAAAAAAAATGCATGGAGTACAAATGGCAACAGAAATGAAATCGAACAGCAAGAAAATTTTGTTCTACAACTAGAATGGCCCCATCCTTTGTGGAACCGGGGTCTCAATAACCTGCAGTATTTGCACCACCTCCGCCATCGAGGGCCGGCTCGACGGTATCTGAGAAGTACAAACCAACGCCAGCTTCAGAACCGGCAAGACCTCCTCCTCCGGATACTCGTTAATCTCCGCATCAATGCACTCCAACACATTCCCCTGTTCCAACGTTACCCTCACATGATCGCTCAGAATTACCATATTGTCCTCCCCATACTCGACCGGCCTCCTACCGGTCACCAGCTCAAGTATGAGCACACCAAACCCGTATATGTCGCACTTCTCGTTCACCCTCAGGCTCTGGCACGCCAGCTCGGGGGCCAGGTACCCCACCGAGCTCTGGAACCGGCTAGTCATCACGTGCTTGTCCAGCTTCTTTATCAGCCTGGCCAGGCCGAAATCCGATATCTTGGGGTTGAAGTTCTCGTCGAGAAGAATGTTGCTCGGCTTTATGTTGTAGTGGATGATGGGTGGGCGACACGAATGGTGCAAGTGGGCCAGCCCCTTCGCTGTCCCCAGCACGATTTTGAATCGGGCGGGCCAGGACAGGGGAGGGGTGGAGTTAGGCCTTTCGTGTAGCCTCGCTTGCAAGCTCCCGTTAGGGGCGAAATCGGAAACCAAAAGTTGCAAATGAGGAGTCCAGTAGTACCCTTTAAGGGGTACCAGATTCGGGTGCCTGGCTTTGCCTAGGACTCGGACTTCGCGATCGAAGTCCTCCGGGTATTGGATTATGTTTGATGTCACAAGCTTCTTGATTGCAATCACTGCTCTTCTTCCTTCACCCTCTCCCAGTGTTGCTTTATATACTGTTCCGAAAATACCCCCACCGATTTCGGCTGCCTTTTCAAGTAAGGATTCAGGGCTACAACTCATCCAATCCGGGGGCACCTTCCTGCCAAACAACACCAGTTTTCCCGTGGCCAGGAGGCTTCCGGATCGCGTTGAGCTTGAACACATGCTTTCTAACGCATTGTCCACGAACACAAGCCTCCTTCGAGCAGAGACGTTTAGGAGGCTTATGACCACCACTCCAACTAGGATCACCACAGCTGCTGAGATCGCGAGGATAGCCGAGACACTGAGGAACTTATTATGGTGGCTGAAATTTCTGGATTCGCCGTTGGGTTTGTGACCACCACCCATTTGATTTTCATAGGCATGCGGGTCAATAACTAGAGGCTTTGGGGAGTTCATTTTGCATGGCCCTTTCAACAAGGGCGAGCAAATGCCCAGATTGCCCTCGAAAGAACTTTGATCCAAGGTTTGGAATATGCTTCCAACAGGGAGCCTGCCTGTGAGCCTGTTGTATGATATGTTGACTGCAAGTAGATTTTCCAACTTCCCAAGCTCCTGTGGTATCTCTCCACTCAGCTGGTTGGACTCCAACTTGAGAATCTTGAGGTTGTTCAACATTGAAATGGACTTGGGAATTGAACCAGTTAAGCTGTTGTAGGACAAGCTTCTGCAACCACAAAAATCACATTTGGTGCATGTTTTTCCCCATAAAGATTCAAATGGAAACATTGTAATGGCGGAGTCAGTATTTTGGTCTAGGGAGTGATACGACTTCTGAAGGGGCCGGTCAGACAGATTTATTTTGGTTTATACTTACAATATATCCAAGTGTGTACTGTTCGATATGTTCGTTAACATTGGCTCGAAAAATAAAATCATGCAATCTAATTCTAAGCAGTGATTATGTCACTCTACTTTAATGATACCACAGATCCAAACTAGTTTTCATTTTCATTTAAAAGAAGGCATTATTGTCAATATTTCTCTCAACCATTTTCAACTAAAGTTGGACTCATTAGACAGTGATTAAATGGGATGAAAGAAAACCAAATCAGATAAATACCTATTCCAGTGGGAGGATAAGGAATGAATGTTTCAACAAAATGGAAATGGATGTGACAAGATATTGAAACCAAGAAACAGAAAACAAAAGAAACGTTTGCAAAATCGTTTTTCATGCAATAAGTGAACCATTTTAAGATAATCATGCACTGCTAAACAAACAAATAACTTACAACAGGTAGAGAGAGGAGCAGTCTCCAATATCCTGAGGAATGGAGCCTGTCAATGAATTTCCATCCAACTGAAGGATCCCCAAGCTACGTGAATCGCATATATCACCCGGAATGGATCCAACCAATGCAGCGTTTCGCAGATCTAACACAGTTAGGTTCTGAAAGTACCCCAGCTCTGGTGGAATCCTAGACTTTAAGCCATTCCATGACAGATTCAAGTATGTCAGTTTCGAAAACAGACCCATTTCTGCTGGAATATCCCCAGTAAGCCTGTTCCTAGACAGATCCAATACTCGAAGCGATTCGAATATCTTGCTTGAACCAGTAGGAATGAGGCCACTCAATTCATTCCCAGAAAAATCAACCTCATTTAGGCCTAAATCAAACAGTCCCTCCGGTATGCTACCGATGAAGGCATTGCCCCTTAACCGAATCACTGATAACTCAGTAGAGTACATCAGTGAAATGGGTATAGTTCCACTTAACTTATTATCTGCCACACTAAGATAATTCAGTGATTTCAGATCTCCAATGGAAAATGGCAAGACTCCAGTGAACCCATTCTTCGACAAATCTATGTACTCTAGACTACTCATATTGCCAATCCAGTTAGGCAAATCCCCAGTAAACATATTGTTTGATAAACTCAGAAAACTTAGAGAATTCAGCAAACCGAGCGAACTTGGAATCAATCCAGTGAAGAGATTGTCACTCAAATCTACCTTACTCAAATGCGGACAAAGCCCCATATCGACTGGAAGATTTCCAGAGAAACGATTCCCTTGTAGTTTGAGCTCTTTTAGATTATGTATCACAGATATTCCATTCGGAATGACCCCAGATAATGCATTGTGCGAGAGGTCCAAAACACGAAGCCTCGTTAATGAAGCAATCCCGTTAATGAAGCCCGGGAAATCGCCAGAAAACCGGTTATTTGACAAATCCAGGTGACTGAGAGAATCCGACAGGGAAATCGAGCTGGGAACCGAACCCTCGAGGGAATTCCCAGCGAACGAAACGAACCGGAGGGCAGTGCAAGTTTTGAAGAACCCATCAGGGATTTGACCAGAAAACGAGTTCCAAGAAACGTCAAGAAACTTGAGACCACAAGCGGCGTCTGGCGCGAAACTTGGGATTTGGTCGGTAAAGCCGTTACGGCTGAGGTTGAGTTTTTCGAGGGCGGGGTGGGTAATGAGAGAGAGCGGAGAGGATTCAGGAGAGAGAGTGAAGTTGTTGTTGGAGAGAGAGAGGGTTCTGAGGGAGGTGAGCTTCTGGAGGCCTTTGGTGGCGATTTTGCCCGACAGGGATAAGTTGTCGAGGGTGATTTGGGTGACACGGTTCGAGGACGGGTTGCACTGGACGAATTCCCACGAGCATGGAGAGTCGTCGTCCTCGTTCCATGACTGGAGGCTGGAGAGAGGGTCGTGGAGTTGGGATTTGAAGACGACGAGGCCGAGCACGTCGTCGTTTAGTTGGGGATCAGGGGAGGAGGAGCTTGTGGTTATGAGCAGTGAGAGCAAGAACAGTTCAAGAAAATGCATTGTCATACACTCTCTCTCTAGGAACATGAAGAATCTGAAAGTTGGTTAGGCATGTTTCAAAATAGGAAAAAGACTATTGCAGAGAAAAACCGTTATCATGATTGAGGAGTAGTACCTTCTCTGTGTGTGTCTATTTTCAGAGTTGGTTAGCCATGGCTAGAACAGGAAAAGTGGCAGAGAGAGAGAGAGAGAGACGGGGTGGAGTGATTTGGGTGGGAGTGAAGAGGAGAATGAAGATATGGGGAGGATTGGTCTCATTGAATCCGAAATCTGAATAAATAAATGATAGATTGGATCGAGCACTTACACATATTGGATTGAGCTGATTTTTAGCTTGTTTACTCAATTTTTTTAAAATTATTGAACAGCTCGGATCAACCGTGCGAAACCCAGAGTAGGCCCTGCGTATCCGTCGGTACCCTATCTGTTTCCACCTCATCGGTCCCAATATCAGGGTTCTTTGGGTGGGAGTGAAGAGAAGGAAGATAGAGGTTGGCTTATTCACGGAGGCAGCGTGAATCCTTGACTTACGGAGCCGGGCGATCTCGGCTATCCACTTCGGTTTTAGACGGTCCGAATTTAAATGAAACTTTTCATGAGAAGAGTTTAACTCTTCTCATGAAAAGTTTCATTAACATCTCGACCGTCCAAAACACTTTTGGATTGTCGTGATTCACCTCCGTGAAAAAACTATTTATGCAACCCTCCGTTAAAAAGATTTTCTCATGAAGATATGGGGAGGTGAGGACTATTGGCTATAGGCACATAATCCTTCAAAATGCTTTGCATTTGTGCTCTCAATTCTCTCCCTCTCAGATTATTGTAGTTTAGAATGTGTTTAAATACACTTTCATACTTGCACTCGCTTTCTTGCACTTGCACGCGAATTATGCCTATTGGTAACATGTGATATGGGGGTCGTTTGGTTTTGATGGGGGGAGGGATTCTGAGAACTATGATGAGACAATCAACACATACACATTTATTCCAAAATTTGAAGGCCATTTTTCTTCTGCCAAGTCTTCATCTCACTGCTCTGTCTTTTTGTCAGCTTCTTTTATCCTGTTTATCTTTTGAGTATCTTCTGCTTGACTTCAGATTTCAAATTTAGACTGCACTGGCAAGCACTTGCAGCCGTTAGCGTGTTATATGGGTGCAAACCAGCGGCGACCAGCTCGAAGCTGGGTTTGGTAATGGTTCGTTCAAGCCCAGCTCATTGAAATTTAAAGATCGTTTCGTAGCGAGTCGAGTTCGAATTAACTGAATTTGGATAGAGCAAACACTAAAATATAGCTGAGGATATTGAATGGTTTTTTTTTTTTTTTTCTCCTTCCCGGATTGAATGAGTTCTTGAAAGGTTCAATATGCAGAACGGCGAGACAATTGGGGCGCCTCTCGGAAGTCATTAAGAATAATGTTTTTAAGGAAACATAGTGCAAAGAGTTCGAACACTTCAATACTTGGATCACTTGATAGTGTAATATTAAGACGTCTCTATGTGATAAGTTTTATGATTAGATATACAGTTTCTTGAATACGTATTACAATACTTTTCATTAAGGATATATAATTTCACATCGTTTGAGGGTAGAATGAGTGATCACTTAATATAATATATTGAGACATCTCCACTCATTATCAATTGATTTTGAGATGGACATAAAATTTTCACAAGTTATAGCAGAGTTCATCCCACCCCACATTTAAAAAAAGAAAAAAATCATAATCCAAACCCCATTATGATAGACTAACAAAAAGAGATTTCACGTGATAGATCTCAAATGCGATTGCACATAAGAAAAATGTTAAGAAAATATAAGATTACATTGTTTGAGAGTGAGATGAGTGATCAATTAAAATCGATTGACAATGACACATTCCACGTAGAATTTCGGAAAATTCAGGTCCTTTTTCGTGTCTGATAGTATTATATTAATGAATCATCAGGCACTGTTTGACAACTGATGGTGGTAGGCCGGTCGCCCAGATGGCAAAGGCGTGCCGCCTTCCATGTCTGCGGTTCGAGTCTCACGCCAAGCAAGGATTTGTTCCTTTGACTGGTTTCGTGTGGAAGGTCCTTCTATTTCTATTACCTACATTGTGCTGTGATAACGGCATGCCCTCATGAGTAGTAGCCATATATTGCTCGAACCGGATATTTCACATTCACAGTGAGTCGGAAATCTCTATGATCACGTTAAAGGGAGTTGCTACGCTGATCGCCGTTACCCCTCTTTGGGCAATACACACAACAAAAAAAAAAGCTACTGCTTGTGGTTGTGGGTGATTGATCATCCTTTTTTTTCTTCACAAGAACCAAATTGTGAGTGTCACGGGATGTGTTTGAGGAGTGAGAGTGGCCTGTCTGTGACAAAGGCTCGACGGTGGGGTGGGGGTCCCACAGCCAGTGCGTGTCTGGATTTGCTTTGCGGTCCCGTCATTCCTTGGAAACTTTCAAGTGCAGCAGTCACATGCCTGCAACAGTAGGGACATGTTCAAAGAATCCTTCTACCGCCACATCCATTCACATCCACACTCACAATAAGGGTGGAGCCCGCACACACTACACACCCAGTGTGTGTGGGTCCCACGCTTGTTGTGATTGACGGTGTGTAAATGAGTGTGGTGTTAGAATTATTGATGTTGAAAAGGGTCAAAAAAACTCCGAGACACGGTCTTGAATAATTTTTCTCTATCTCTCTCCACTCATTACTCTCAAAAACCTCCATCAAATACCCCAAATGAACAAGGTCTAGGGCACTTCATATTTTTGAATATCATACCGACTAGAATTCCGGTTTTCTTAAAGTGCGTTCTTTTTTACTTAATTTTCTTCTTCGTTTTGTGTGTTTTGTTTGTCTTTTTGAATTTTCATTAGATTCACATGATATTTTTTGGATCCGTCTCGACGAGAGGAGTTTTAAAAGTATAAAATTAGGACCGAAAGGAAGAAAAAAAAGTTCACTAAAGACTAATAAAGTATCAAACACCTGCCTTATTTGAGTTCTTTCAACACCGGTCCATACTTTTATACTTTTCCGACAAAAAGCTAAACAAAAAGTTACGAAAAGTAAAAAACATCAAAATAAATTCTAAACTTGCAAGTTTAAAAATACGCAGCCATTAATATAATAAATACGTACCGGTACCGATGACATAACGAGTACCATTTCGAATTTAATAGTGTTATTTGTAGCTATGAAACGTGACAAAATTTGAGTGGGGCGATTTTGGTAGGTCACACCTTTTGGTACCATATTTAGCATGGGGTGCACATAGTTTTGTCATTGCTGTTGGCACGTTTGGGGCCTAGATATCATATGCCCCTAAGTTGTTTGATCCTTGAAAAAAAGGGTCCATGTGTAGATGTCCATACGGTCTTTGGTAGTATATTACAGTGGACAAATACAAGAAGTGAATGCATGTGAAAATCATAGCCCTTCCAGGAACCCACCACCCTTTAAGTTTTTGGGAATTTAAAAGGTCCATTCAAGAAAAAACAAGGATTCAAACCATCACCAGCAGGGGGCATATCCCTTGAACAAGCAAAAATTATTGAATGTTTCTGAGGTACTACTAACTATCACATGGTGAGCCTGTTGAGTGTGAAGACGGATTTGGAGTTTCTGCAAATCTGGTCCAGACCACCGCGAACACAATTGAAGAATTGGAGTTTCTGGAAATCTGGTTCGGACCAGAGTGAAGTTGGTCCGGACGAATAGACACGCAGAATTACGCAAGATGCACAATTTTAAGGATTTTTTGATGTACTAGTTTGCTTGAACTATAAAAGCAAAGCTAGCGCTGCCTTCTATTGTAACTCTTTCATACTTTTATTAAGCAATCAGTTTAACTTGAAACCACGTAAATCTCTATGTCTTATTTTTTTCTTGGTTGAGATTGTTTTATGTTCTTGGTTTGTTCTTCGATTGTGTGTGTTTGCTTGTGGGTTGAACGTTCAAATTCCCGACAGAGCCAACTTTTCTATCACCACATTCATGTAGAGTCGTAGACCCTATGAAGCAAGTGTAGACTCTATGAAGCCAGTGTATGGGTACGAGTACGTTGAGGTTTTAGAAGTAGCCGTGCTTCATAGTGTGGACTCCACGATTATGTGTATTTGTCCAGCGTAAATGTGTGATTGTTTAAGGTGTTGGAGCAACATGTGTGACGGTGTCCCAAGACCACTAAATGGTTACTCGTTGAATAAGATTGAAAACCATTATCAGCACAAAGCCAAAAACAAGCACTTAGAAAATGTCTTTCTCAAGTTCCATAATAGGCCTAGGCTTGAGAATTTTGATGGAGATACTCCAGGCTAAGCACTTAATAAGCCAGTTACAATAAGAAATTTCAACCATCGTTCAAAAATATGCTAATACCTCTCACTCCTTTCTCAATAGCACCAAGCAGGCAAGCACTGATTGAGCATCTGCAGCTTTGTTGCTGAAAATTCCTCTCATATGCTGCTCTTGATGTAGAACCCTGAATACTTGCGGTCATTGCCCACGATTTCAGACCCCAGCTACTACAGATCATTTTGCACAAAATAGAGTAATGCAACAAATGTCTTGATATCTACATATACATGTACATACCCTTGTCTTAGCTCAATGCAGTTAGTTCCAATAGAATGGGGGCAATTACAGCAGTACATGAAAACTAATCTGAAAAAGGTAAACCAGTTAGGCTATCCAGGGATATGAGCATAAAAGGGGGCGAAATATGGTAAATCATTTTCCATTATGGGTTCGTTTTACAGGAATTTAGTAGACAATTAAGTTTACAACCTTCTCGCGTAGCATAGTCTTACTAGATCTTACATGACATGGTGTGAAGGAAAATGTATCCTTCAAGAAAATTGTCATGGTGCGACCCACGTTTATTGGGGAGAGCAGGAAGCACATACAAGAAAGAAAAGCCGTTTCTTGATCTCGTTCTCATTTGCTTTCCTGTCAACTGAACACAATGCAACTCTAGACTAGCATTTCCATAGGCCATTACACAGATTACTCTTTAACTTATTTGGTGAGAAAACAGCTTCCAGTAGAACTAGAAGCCCAAGGAGAATTTCCTCTAAAAGGCTGGTAAGAGAGGAAACATGGAGCTTCGATTCACTCCCTTGAAATTTCTCCACAGCGCATCTTCAAGATTTTCCAGAAAATAAATCATATACCTCTCTAAAAACATGGGGCCGCTACTGTGAATTTGCATTCACTCTGATCAAATTTTCTAACAGCTTATGCAATTTCTTTTCTACCAATTTCTAGAAAAGAAATTGCATACCTATCTGAAGAATATACAAACATGCAGAGACTTTGCAACAGTAACTTTCTCTTAAGCTCAATCAAGAACACCTTATTCAATTGCCATTAGCAGCCATTCTTCAACGAACTTTCAGGTAACATGACTTAGAAAATTCATTCAGATACAGGAGCAGGACTCACTTTGCAAACCTCGGTATTAAATCCACAGTCCATTAAAAACAGCAACCAAGCTCGCTGCTGCTCAGAGAGTCTATCGTTGGGGCCTTTAACTTCAACAAGCTTGGCTTCACCTCTGTAATCACCATGGAAGCGCCATAACAATAAATCAGGCATTCCACTAGACCAGCTCCGGTAATCTTGCGCCAAGTGTCGGAAGAACGAGGCCAAACAGGGTCCACCAATGCATGTCACGGCTGCCCGAAGCTCGGATAGTGAATGCCGGTCCCAGTTAACTCCCCGACATGATGTGCCTAAATTTGTTTCCCATGATGTGATTAGGATCTCTTCAGCAGCTCCATTGTAGATTTTTACGAGTATTGGTTCTATGATGGTCTTTCTCACTTCATAAAAGCTATCAGTCTCCAAATCTAAGGGGGCAGTCTGCAAACAAATTGCTTCAGTTCGACAAAGTAAGTAATTGCTCTATGTTTCTGACAAGAAGCAATTGAGAAGATATGAGATTTTAATATTTCTCGTTTAACTTGTCAAGTCTGAACTCTAAAGATTCTCATTCGGATGCAATGAAATCTCAGTCAAATATATTATTCACGACTTAAGCTGGATAATATTTGCAATTTCATCTTCTTTCGAAAGTCTAGAAACAGAAGGGAGAACAAATAACCAAATGTCATCCAGATAACAACAGTTGTAATCATATGAATAAAATAATAAGCACATAGATAAATAAGTATGTTTCTATGACTTCCACTATCCTCAACCCTCTATAACAAATCAGCAACTCCACGTTAAGAAGGCCCTTTCTTAAATTTTTGGAGTAGACACACTTGAAAGGAAAACCCAAACATGGTACATTCGCAACTCCATAACATATTTTACTCCTTAAGCTTGCCTCGTTCTTATCAGAAAAATAAGTTAGGTGGACCAATAGGGAAACGAAAAATGAGATTTGATTGTTCCATTTAAGAATATATGGCAAACTTTGAAAACAGATCAAAGTTGTCCACCGAGGAAAGTATAGTCTGAAGTGCATCCAAGAAAAAGTACAGTTCATGCCACAGCTATGAACTATCAAAATCAAGATTCTCAGCATCAACTTCTTCACAAAAGCAATGCAGTGATGAGAGCTATGGTAATGTACATCCTCAAAGTTACCTGAAATCTAGTGCGGAAGACATCTGGTACATCAGCAAAAATAGCATCCCACAAAAGAAGCCCAAAAATGGTCAACCAAATGCCACTCTCTGTATGTACAGACTGCCAGCCGCCTCCTTCCCCACCATAATACTGCATGGCAAGCTCCTCGACTCCACATTGTTCCCCATCTTCACCATAGAACCTGCTCTTCATCCCTGTCCTATAGTTCAGCGGTCTACCTTGAACATGCACCTAACTTATCAGCAAATGTAGGAAAATGAAGCCACCATTAGATAAACATTCCTCCATTTCAGTGAAACTAAGCACATACAAATGTAATCAAAGTTTCCCAAGTATAAGAACTTAAAAAACAACCCTTAAATGAAGGGCAGTCCCGAAGCGAAATTCGGAGATGGAGCCCTCCTATAAAGCACCAGCACACCAAAGTGGTTGTTGTTTCCGTGTTAGCGACGTGGCAGAACATGCTAGGTTGTGTGTCCAATTAATTTTACTAATTTTAAGCAGGGGTCATGTCAGGCACGTGCATGTCTCAAGTTAGACGCAGGTGGGGACACTACAGGGGTCAATCTATATTTTAAAAAAATAAGAGGAACAACAAATAGAAACTTTCGCCAGGATACCCTTGTTTAGCCTATAATATTTAGGACATAAAATGGTAAGAATTGCAAATTATACTATTGTTTTGAATAACTCTGGATTCAATATTCATATAAGCAACAACTAGATACATGAGAATTAAATTGTGTCCCCCATCGTGTCCGTTTCCCTATCGTTTGAGGAGTGTCGTGGCCCATGTCCTTGTCTTTATCTGTGCTTCTTAGGAGCCCTTTATGCATTTATTCACTTACGAGAATACAGTTTTGTCTATCATGCTTCTCCTTTTAGAAAAGGACAATTTTGGAAACTAGAGTGTCAAAGGAAAAACTCAGATTTTAAAAAATCGTTACAGAAGTGGAAAAGACAAAAATCATACATTACCCATCCTTGCAAGCAAATCATTTTTAGTTCAGATTTTGATAAGGGTACAACAATTGGGAGCCCTATTTCTTCAAAATTTTGAGGGCCTAAAGCAATGGCTTCAAAGGCTTTATTAGCCACAGACGGCTCTGTGTTTAGAAGATAAATTGAAGTCACCTCGGTGATCTTCCTCTTTACAGACTCAGAAAAACTGGGGGTTTTCCAGCGCCTTGGAGGTTTCCCCAGGCGTAGGACCCGCCTTTGTAGTGCCATTCTTGAACCAGCACGAACCGATGGATCTAGTAACCCATCTTCAGCAACCGAAAGGCTCTCATTGAGACAACCCACATGTTCCAAATCAATTGACAGCCTCAGGGTCCAATATCCTCTTCTTCTATCAGAGGTAAAATGTTTTAGCAGCTGCTTCAATAAAATAATTGCATCCTTGTACCTGAAGAGGGAGTTTATTCAGACCACTAAATAAGTTTAATTTAGGACATCAAGAATACTAACTCATTCGATGCAAAACAGAGACCCCTCATCAATATCAAGCCAGATAAGTATTATAGCAAACGAGATTTCCTTGTTTTGGATTTGTGAGAGACAGTCTCAAAGATTAAAAATATTAGATTAAGGAAAGCCCATTCTTTGATACTTTTGTCCAATGATATTTTCAAATGTTTGGCCTTGCCCTTCGACCTTTTATGTTTATGATTACGATTAAAGAAACATCCAACTTCTTAAAAATTAGACAACTGATACCTTAGCCATATAAGCCTGGTACTCAAATTATTAAGATCTAACCTTTTCCTCCCTTTCCAAAGAGGGGAAGAGAAAGGAACAACACCGACTGGAAAATTTTCATGCCATTCAACATTTTTGACCCATAGGCATCAAACAGCAAATATCCTAGTTCTCAACAGCTGAGATAAAAATGAAGCTACCGCCTACCAGTACCATGCAGGGAAGAGGACATATGTAAACAAATCAAAAGGAAACTATGTGATTGAAAAGGGCCTTGCCATTATTTAGAATTGTTCATATTAAAGTAGTGCTCCACAGCCATACTTCTAACCTTCGCTCACGCTCAAGAAATGAAACACCTAGCAAAACCACCTTTGAGTAGACCCATGCAGCTGAAAAGCATGACAAAAATGCCTCCGGTGATTCAGAAGTGAGGGACCGAGTTTCCTCATGAGAAGAGTTGGATATACATGAGTCAGATAACTCTATGCATCTCAAGACAAACTCGGTATTGTTTTCATCAAGTGACTGATCCATAACTTGTGCCACTTCAATGGCCTGCACATTGTAGCTTCCACAATAAGTAGAGGCCAACAATATGTTAATAACATCCAAAGTAGAAATATCAGACCTCTTCATATGCAAGGAAATCATTGCGACTTGAGAAAATTTGTTTTGAGATTATACAGTTGTAATTTGGATACTTGATAATCCCCAAATCCACAAGTAAAAATGCTGATAGGTCCTGCTGTCCATTCAAGAAGAAAAGCCTCTGCATGAAGTCATGGAAGATATTTAAGATAGTAAAACAGTATACTTTCGGGGAAAGCATAGCTCCAGTCAAATGATTCAAATCACCTCAGCACGCCAAATAAGTGACTCAGCTGATAAAGATATCTGAACGCAAGGTCCTGTTTTCTCCAAAACCACATTTGGTAGGACTGGGCTGCAAAGTCAACAAATGAAAACAAAAACATTAAAGGCGAATTTGAAACACCCAATCAATTATCCAATTTCATTATTCTGTAAAGATAATTCTGTATTACCATAATCCATCAGCATATGAAGAAAGAAGCAATGCAATAAAATCTTGCTTTCTCGTACCAGGTTTGCATTTCTGATGGCTCAACAGAAGTGGGGGGAAAGGGCAAGAAAGTACGAGACTTATTAGATAAAGAATAAGGAATACAAACACAAGTACTAACAGCACCATAACTTCATGATTGAGAGCTTAAGAAAACAAATTACAGCTTTGTGTTTTGCCAAATGTTCACAGGAAAGACCAGTGGCAAGGACTCCCAATTTTTTAAGGAACACGCTTTGCCCTTCAATAAGGATTGAGGCATATATTTGACAAGGATGAGAGCGCAAGTTGCACAGTGACATGTAATGTAGAAAATTGTAAAGCTTTTGTATAGGTTCTCGTTAGTGTAGGGCATATCGGCCTGGCTTTTGTTGGCCCGAGGAGGTTATCATGGCTTATCCTTCCTCTTTCATATGGAGTTTTACGCTTTTCAATCCATTCAAATATATGTACTTCTCAAGAAATATAACAATGGCATACATAAATTTTTAAGTTATCCATGTGGCCTGCATCAAGCTCAGGAAATTGATGCCAGCAAAGCGATTTCTAAAGTTAGCCCCACAATTGAAAGGAATCACAAGCATAAACCATGTTATGCAGACTCATGCTCATATATTAACATAGCACTTACAAAGTTTTAGTTTAGATTCAAATTTGCTCATGGAGAATTTATCTGTTCCAAAAAATTAAAAGAAACTAAATTGCAAATTGGAAAAAGGGTTTTATAACTGCCACATGCAGAATGCTAATGATGGTTTTGGAAGTCAGTTAAAGTTATAAAGGACAGAAACATCATGCCCCAAAAAGGAAACTATTTCATTAGTTTTGATGCGTAAGCACAAAGAGGTTTGAATGCTGCATTTAACCAGCTTTTCCATTATTCTCAGTCGGATAGTTAGAGAACAAGCAACAAACTCTCCAAAACAAACAGGCATCATGTTGGGGTTTATCGCATAAGGGAGAAAATTGTTTGCAGTTCATACCAGTACACAAACATACTTGTGGTTTACCATGTGGGAGAACATGAAATGTATGACCCGTATCTGTCCACACAATAAGTCTCGTACTGTGTAGTCATCAGAAGCCAGTGCATCACTTTAGGAGCATAAACTATGGAATCCACCAAATTTAGAAGGAACCACCCGTAACGCTCCACCGAGGATATATTAGTATATCAAAACCACCTCTGAGACCATAATTCCTTTAAACTACGTCAGGTCGTTGGGAAAACTACAACCTATAGGGCTTATCGGGATAGGATAGGATAGGATAACGTAGGAAATCAAGCTGGCAGAAATACAGTTTTCCGACGAAAACATTTGGACCAGATATCAAACTGAATAAGTATATAGCCTGAACTCCTATTGAATTTCATCAAACCATGTGACACAAGCACAATAAAGATATCAACCTTCTCGTAATTTTGGAGAAAATAAAGTTTAAATAATCCAAACCTTTTTAAGCTTGCACAAAACTTCACGCAGCTCAGAAACAGTAAGCAAATACAGAACCTCCTTCAAGTCATTGTCCTGTAAGTCACTGATTGACCCAACAGAACACATATAGCCAGTTGCTGAGTTATGACAAGACAAATGAATTTTCTGTTAAAAGTGAAGCAGCTTTTAAACATCACCATCTTGAAAATTTATTGGAATGCCACAATTATAGAACTAGAATTATTGCTTAGGTTATACATTAGAATTACCTGAGAGCTCCTTAATTGCTTGATTGTAATCAGATATTTCAGGATATGAAAGATTAGAAATCCGAAACCATGGGCCTGAGGTAAGAAAGCAAATACACCCAGCGTCAGGAACTAACTACATTCTTAAACTGTCATTGGGATAATGCTGGTGCATGCACATTTGAATCACATTATTCTCAAGAGTAATGAGAAGACTAGAGACGAAGAAATCAACACGAAAAGGGCTGAAAATAGACCAAGCTGGTCTCTGCTTGCCAACCAGTTCTGAGTGTCCAACAGTCAATGATGAAGCCGGTGGAAATAAAGAATGAACAGAGGGAAAGAAGATAAGAGCGAGAGCAGATAGAATAAGGAGAGCGAGAGAGAGAGAGAGAGAGAGAGAGAGAGAGAGATTAGAAACGTCCATCATCAATTATAGGAAAACAAAACGTAATAGGTCACTTCAATTCTACCTATACGTAGTCTACAAGCACTATCCATTAAGGACATAAAAAATACTACTTACGCCCTCATAAATTATAAGCGTCATAGTTCCCAAGAAGTCAGAACTCCCTGAACCCAAATCTTTGGCTATAAATAGATGTACAAGCATCTGTACACATAAATCCACATCTAAAAGTGGTGTACGAGTACGTGGATGTCCTAAAAATTAAACTTGTCCCACGTTTTATGAGATTACGAGATAGGTTACAAGTTATGAAGGAATTTTTTTTAAAATAAAATGGGACTTTGGAAAAAGGAGATTTCTATCTTCTACCAGCGAGAAAGCCTAGAAAGTTTCCTTATTATCATATGTGAGCTTCTTCTTCATAGTTTTAGATGAGGATCAAAAACAATTTAATTTGGGTTGGGGTACAATTGGAGGAAACCGTATAATACTGGTTGTCATGACAATCTGACTTTGACCATCGCTTCCAGACTTGTTACCGAAGTCTAAGCAATAACAGTTGTTCATCCTGGCTTGTCTCATGAGTAACGTGACAATAGCAACATGTAAAAGAGATCATTAATTCTCTCTCAGTAAAATTTTTAAGAAGCAAGAAAGAATAACTTGACAAAACATATCAGGTAGACAATGTATAGTAACGTTTAACCTTTTCTTGTATAAAGCCGAACAAAGAGTCTCTGACTATCATCTGAAAGTGAAGTAAAAGTTTCTGCCAGAGTACCAGTAGAAAACATAAAAACCTCATTATAAGAATATAATTTGTCAGAACTGTTAAACAACGATATCATCTATGGAAATCAGTACCAAATATAATCTTTTCATCACAGCTGAAAAGATGAGGGTAACTCCTTAAAACCTCTTGTATCAGCACAGAAAAGTTCTGTTGGTATTTTGCCATGCTCGGTGGATGAGTTTTTGCAGATTCAGCTACACGGAAAGCATTTTCCCACAAGGACCTAACAACCTGAAGATTCTCACATTCCTTTTCACCAGAAAATATCTTGTTTTGACATGTAATTTGAATTGGGAGAACATCGTGAGAATGTTCTGGAATGGAAGTTACACAGCCCTGCAAGGCAAGCCCATGGTAGATATCATGAACATTTTGTACTGACTGGAAAGAAAACAAGAATCAAAATTAAGAATAATTAACGCTGTTAATGATATTCTGAGCTGGATTCAACCAGGAGACAGTTTTCCACAGAACTTCTAATTAGACCTTAGCAGCAAGAGACACTGTTTATTGTGCATCCAGATTGCAGAATGTGTGCCCAAAATGATTGATAAAATCATAAAATTGAATGGTGGTCCCAGTGATTTCCATAAATCTCGAGAAATCCCTGCGATTAGCCTCAATATTTGTTGCTTCAATGATAAATACAACTTCAGAGTTCAGAGATAGACACATAGTGAACAGAACAAGAAGAAAACCTTGTCGAGACAGCTGTTTTCTTAAAATATAACATCTTCAATATATCTTGTAGCTACCACATCTACTCACAAGAAAAATAAACAAGCTAGAACACAATAGCAGCTACTAGTACTTCACCAAAAGAGGTGAGTAATAGAGACAATAGCCAATAATCCTAACAACCATGCTTGCAGGAAATCATGGCCTCTGGTCTGGTCTTGATTGAAGAAGGCCAGTAAGCACAAGGCTTGGACATTGTATAAGGTAAGCAAGTTTCGAAAATGATTAATTTGGTTGCTGATGAGAGGGTTGAAAACGCACCAAAGCAAGAGGGAAAAACTGGTTGGTTGAAACAACCAAAACTCCAGTATCCATAATGAAGGCATACCAAAGGAGATTGGTTTACAGTTTTTTTTAAGCGAAACGGAAGCAAATTCAGAGTAGACCAGTTAATTAACTGTGATACAGTGTTGACTATTTCTACCGCAGTTCACCTTCGCCTACTTCCACCAACACAAAGCCCAGAGGACATCTTTCTCATTAATTTTGTCCGTGTCTTTACTCTGTACTACAATGACACCCATACATAAGGTGCATTTCAAAGGACACAACAATTCTGAGGAGTGAATTACCTGATAATATTAGTTTATTTACATTTTACACCAATGGTAGCCAAATATTTTATGTTTACATCGAGAGAAAAAATATTCAACCATACACGCAACCGTCATACAAGATAGCGGGGGGGGGGGGGGTGGTAGAGAGAGGGAGAGAGAGAGAGAGAGAGAGAGAGAGAGAGTAATATTCAAAACAAAAAGGGTAGTAAATGAACAACAAATTACCTCAAAACTCAAGAGGTACTTATCCATTAAAGGAGACAGATATTGAGCCAACTCTCGAGGGATAAAACCAAGCATTTTATAGCATCCAGATTCTGCATAAACAACCTAACTCGAGAAGGCAATGCAGTGCTCTTAAGATGAATAAATTCACAAATCTAAAATCAAGTGGATGGAAAGGCCAAAGTGTCCAAACCTTGATGGCATTGCTATCCTTAATATTATTAGGATCTCTCAAAAGAGAGATATTTGCCCCAGGATATAACAATGCTTCCTCACTAAACTTACGACCAACAACGAAAGTTTTGAGGAGTTGCCCAGACTTGTCGTCCATAGTTTCATTCATCTCATATTTGGGCATCTTGTTCTCAGGGAGTAACATAGATGAATCAGCTTCGCCATTTATATCATAAGTTATCTTGTTTTCTGCAGAGCTACCAGTGCTCAAAACAGACTCAGAATTCATGAGTGATTTGCTCAGGGTAGAGTTGTCTCCGTTCGCACCGTGACAGTCATGCAATTTGTGAAGGGTATCACACAAAATGTTATCACGAGCCCTCTGAACCACATTAACTCCCACTTGATCTAACTCGATTGATTGAATTCCAACTTTTGACTGTGAAGAGAAGTTTAACTGAAGAAGGGTGCGCTGCCTCAGTTTACGTTTGGTTCCTCTTGCTAGGCATGTGTCTGACAACATAGAGTGTAACCAGCGAAAATGTAAGAGACTAAGAGTAGTCAAAAAGCAAACGTAGCATAACGACAAACTTAGATTGGAAATCATGAGTTTCATAATAGCAATACAAATCCAGAGGTCTTCTAAACCAAAGACAAAACTTTCTGCACAACAAGATCACCACTAGAACATAACAGAAGCCAAACAGTACCCGACTCATGCAACCCTCATTGTTACAGTGGAGCACTCTTACAAATATAAGCTGGACTTCAAGATGGTAAGAAGCTACTTATCGATCTTTTTTCTCTCCAACGTCTTGTGCATAAAACAAAACAAGAATCTAAGCTTACAAGTGGCACAATCAAGTGGGGTTAGCTCCATGAATCCTTTTACTCCTATCACTTCCTTACCACCGCATCTCCTGCTCGCCTGGTCCTCATTTTACAAGACCAAACAACCCTAGACTGAACCTATTTTAAACAGCATATTTTATCAATTACGATTTGCTATAATTTGAGCCTAATCTTATCCTTCAATTAGTTGGTTGCGTGCATAACTTGTCAATGTTGTCATGCATAAAATAATACTAAAGTTCCTTGAGCTAGCAATACTTTAACTTTCTAGATACCACAATCGGCTGTAGTTTAGGTCACAAGCTAGATCTTATTCAAGTTATGCTCGTGCGATCTCGCTAAACTTTACAAGGTCCTGACTTCCTCTTCTACTCTTCATCTTCTCTCTACGATAAGCAAAGTTGTTTTCTCCAAGTTACCAATGACAAGTTGTGTCATGCGATCTCGCTAAACTTTACAAGGTCCTGACTTCCTCTTCCACTCTTCATCTTCTCTCTACGATAAGCAAAGTCGTTTTCTCCAAGTTACCAATGACAAGTCAACAACGTATCTTTCCAGCCCTCTCAAATCAAGCTTAAATTCACTCCAAACTGTTTTCCCTTCCTTAAAGGTTTAACTTAATGTCCAATGCTTCTGGTCTTTAATTCACCATAAGAAAACAACTCATCATTCACAACAGCATAATAATAACTCCACTATAAAATACTGACAAATTACAAAGAGCTTGTCTTTAGCTCCTACCATACTTTCCAATCAAATCCACTAACCGCGAGTTACCACTAGAACTGATCACAAACAAATGGCAAAATTAGATTCTCTAATACATATGTGCAGTAACTCGTAGTCTCATACCATCCACAAAACAGTAACATACTGAATGAATCCAAACGAAATATCAGGAGCAGGTACAGACCCAAATGAGAATTAATCATGTAATCTCCACCAGGAACTGTGTTACCACAAACAGGACAGGTGACAGAATCAGCAGCGCAAGTCTCAACCACGCTTCCAATACCATCATTATCACCACCACCACCCAAATGTTTCTCTGATGATTCGTCTTCCGCAACCATCATTTCCCCAACATTTTCGCCTTTAAGCAAATCCAAAGAGCCCTATAAAATCAGATACCAAGAAAATCAACCACAACAAAACATATTTTCCGATTCTATCTTCACCCATTTATATTTATGGAGTCCCCTTGTCTCTGGTCCACTAGACCGCACTTTCCAGACCCTTGGTGCTACCACAGTCCCATTTTAATGATTCGAACCATTACATTTGTTTTTCTAAAATGTGGAGATTGTTCATAAAGAAAAAAATAGGCTTCAGCCCCTTCAGATCGTGAGAAGGTTGTGATGAGAAATGGGAAGCAACCAATCAAAAAATTTGCAAATTTTGTACATTTCATACCAAATCATAGAATCTGAATGAGTGAATCGGTCAGATACTCTAATCTGTTCTTTTCTTTTCCCACCAAATCACTCAAACAGTTAAAATCGTGCATATGGGACTAAACCCTGGCCACGCACCCATTCAACGCTGTTCAAATCCACTCAATGTTCTAAAAGTCGCTAGGCTCTAGTCGGGCGGTCGGCCACCTTTGAACGATTAATCGGATTAATCGGTGCATAGTAATTATTAATCAACAATTAATCAATAGTCAGTCCTAATCAAATAGGCCCTTGATTAATCGCCGATTAATTCCTTGTTTTAGAACACTGAATCCACTACATCGACCGGAGGCTAGGGGTGCGTTTACGCTAAATTAAATTGAATAATGGACTATAGCTCATGTTTTCACCAATTTCTAGACCGGTCATTCTCCTCACATACATCAACTTAAATACCATTTAGCAAAAACAGTATTGCCATCAGCGTGTAGTACATTTAGTTTGATGGAAACCAGAAACGCACCCTAGCTGTACACTAGATGATATACATTTTATATCTATACGTGTAATCGAGTAAAGGGAGAGAGAGAGAGAGAGAGTGCCTGGGAGGGTGAGGAGAGAAGAGATTGACGGTGGGGGAGGAACCTCCGGCGCTTTCCGATCAAACGAATCAAGCTCTCTCTTCCGGTCAACATCGAAGCCCTAATCTCTCTTCCAGCCCTAGGCTGGCTCACCAGCCGTTTTGGCATCAAAATGTTTTTACTCTGTGATACGATGAATTTCTCGTCCCGCCAATTGAGAAGGTATCTGGTGCGGCAGCCATCAAATACCTGCTTTCATGTCACAGCCTCTCCACCGTTGGATGGTCCGGATAAAGGGTGTGTTTGGGTCGATTAGAAAGCCAGCTTTTGGTGCGATAAACATTCTCCTTTTTTTTTTTTGGGTAAGGTAACATTCTCCTTCTCACTTCCCAAGAGGTTGCTAAACGAACCACACAGTTCGAACTCAATTTGACTTTTGGCTTGTTCAAACTGGTTTAGAAAATATATAAACCAAGCTCAATTACATTTTTTTGTTTCTTTATGAATTCAAGCCAAACTTAACATATGAGTGTTTGGCTTGATAGTCTCGTGAATGAAGAGGTCGTCCCATAAATATTATAAGTATGCAAGTAGATTTAATGAATGTCTCAAAATATGAGATCTGTGTCTGATAGAAAATATCCTATGTGAGATATAAACATTTTGGATTTGAGGGTCTTTAATTTAATGAACGTAGCTAGTAACTGAATTTCATGTTTATGAGTTTTTTTGACCTTGATTAATGATGATAGTTCTTCTTTATAGTTTTAAATTAGTCCCTTTCATTTTGGAACTTAACGAGCCTAGTTTGAAGACTCAAAACTTATGAATTTTAAGCTTACACTTGAAAGCTCGAGATTGACTACTTTACGAGTTTAAACTTATACTCGAAAGCTCGAGATTGACTTGCATATTCCACAAGCCAAGCCAAACTTATCGCAACCACAAAATTTCAAGCTCGAGCAATTAATCTAAAAAAGATTTAAGCTCAAGCCAAGTTTGAACACATGTAATTAAAAATTAAGCCAAGCTTAAGCAATAGTGTGTTTGGCTCGATTAGCACCCCTACTCTTTCCATCAAATAACAGTAGAATGGGTAAATCGCATGTACAAATCACGGAAACATAACCCGTCAAAGTGACTTGGATAGAAACTCACATGCTACATCCACGATTAGGACCAAGACTTAATTAATCATTTTAAGTTCAAGTCAAAAATTTAAGAGGTTAACAATTATTACTAAATCAAAAACAAATTACGAAAGGCAACAACAATTGAAGGCACACATGATTAATTAAATCTTATTAGATAGAGAAAATTTATTAGAGATTGTATCTAGAGGTTTTAATACCCCAAACGAATATTTTTCCATCTCACACAAAGAAATCAGAAAGAACAAAAGAAAGGTAAAGAAAATGTCCAAAAAGGTGAGGGAATTTTTGTTTTTCTGTATATAGTGTAAATTTTGAAAAGTATATATATTTCTGTAGAAATTTCAATTCTTATGTACATGACAAATCGGAATTTAATTTTCTTACAAAAAAAATGCGAATAATTCTGAAAATGAAAAAAAAAAAAGAGACTTTAATAGGCGGGGCCTAGAATCCAAGCCCAATTAAGAATGGGCGACCCCTTCTAAGGAATTTCATTTCCATTAATGAGACATCGAGATAATTCGATGTAATTAACTTTTGTGTAACACTAGCGAAATGCTCGTGCCTCGGGCATTTTCTCTTGGGGGAAAACATGTATTAAACACGGACAGCAAAACCATACAGATGTTTGGTCCAAGAATCTAGTAGAAGGAAAAAATCAAAATTATAACCAATCAAAGCAAATTCTATAAACAAAGAATCAACAAGCAGAAAAAATTTATGCTGCATTTTTAAGCACCATTAGTCCTGGGACACATGAATTTCTTGGCTAATTGGGAAGTTTCGTGGGAAATCACTTTCTAACTCAACGAGATAGATAGCTTGGCCTGGTATGATCTACTAGCTATTACGAGAAAGGAATGCAAAGTTTCAAAGGCATTCGAAACTTGCAATCTCTTGGGGCCAAGCTGCAAGATAGAATCTCTTGTGAATCTTCTTATCCCGGCGTGGATGACCTGTCTTTAATCGGACCGGAGAAGGGAATAGCTCGAGGTACGCGCAACCAGGCCCATACACCCTGACCATTGAACCAAAAACAAAGCGATACAAAAGTGTATACTGATAGACATGCCTAACAACTCCACCAAACTAATCAGTTCTTCCTTGAGCCCCCTGGGGACATTCTCCATCTGTCACACATTTGCTTGATTTTAATAACTTTTTTCAATAACCAAGTGGCCAGGCTAGCTAACGTGAACTCGACTAGTTCTGGGAGAAATCCCACCATTCTCTAGCGGGAGCCCCATCTAAAGTCAAAGCAAAGATCCGCATGAATTGGCCTCAAAGGGGTTGATAGCACCTGAGAGGTTTTGAACTTAAGATCTTAGGAGGAAGCGATACCCTAAGTCTCAAGCCTTCACCACTAACCTTGGAGTTTGATTTTAACTACTTGACATACACATAACTCTATTTAAGGAATTCAACAAGAAATTAAACTTCAGAATATGACATCCTCAACCAAAACATAAACAGTTTCTGTTGTCACTAAATTTACTAAGTTGTGTCATTGTAGAGCCATAATTTCTTAGCTGACATGCACAGAGCATTTCTGCATTACCATAAAACAGGAAAAAGGAAAACAAAAGCCCTAAACATTTCCAGCATTTCTTCAATGCCATAACAAAGGAAAAACAGAAACATAAGTCCTATGCGATAGAAGTTCAGAATCATTCCCAACACCTTGAGTTAGATCAGCATTGTCAATTATCTGCCTACTCCATCAATGTACTGCCTTTGACTCTTCTCCACACTCCTGCAGCAGAAGTCCCAAAAAATTTCTTTGAGCAACACAGTGTAGAGCTATAGGAAGCATGGATACGGAATACGGACACGTCATTTTGCCAAAAGTTAGGACACAGACACGTCGAATGTAAAATGTATTTGCATTATAGAGGCATTGTAATGCATTTATATAAAAGGCAAAAACGTTAGTTTTGTCATACTAAGAACAATCCACGAAGAGATACTACTCAGCATCTGCAAGTATACATGAATTATACATCTGCGGAAATTTTTACTCTAGGCCGTGTTTTAAAAATAAGATTTTAGCCTTTTAACGTGTCATTATCTTGTTCCAAGAGTGTCACCAACGTTTCCTAGAGTAGCCACAATGTGTCGGAGTAAAAGAAATATAATAACAAGGCTAGACAAGTATTCGGCACGTGTCCAGAGAGTGTCGTGTCATGACCGTGACCAACACATATCGGACATGGATACAGGATACGTGAGGCACATAGACGTTTCCATGCTTCTTAGGTGTAGAGTATTTATACAAACTGAGACTTAGCAACAATTTTCAAACTTAGGATTAGTTTACTGGCCTTGTTGGAGAGAAATGGCAGATTTTACTGGTCTAGATATATATGTTTCTCAAGAAAACCGCATCATTTGGTGAGAAATCTCAAGGACTGCGCTATGCCATCTCTTGACAAATTCTGCCACAAATACATATCATAATCTAACATTTTGTTTGGAACTTGAGGAAAGAAAGGAACATGAAGGGAAAATCTTTATTTTTCCTCCTTCTTTATTCGGTTCTTGGTCAAAAAGGAAAATGACAGAAAATCTAACAAAAAACAGCAGGAAATGATTTCCATCCCTTTTCTTGGCTTTTTCTGGCCTCTCTCTGTTACTTCCATCCATTTCCTTTTCTTTACAAAACCAAACAAGGAAAAATACCTTCTTTTTCTATAGTTTCTATCTCCTATATTTTCCATTTGTTTCCTCAAGTTCCAAAACAAAGCCAGCCAAACACAGTCCTAGAATAGTTTTTCCCTAACAAGTAATTCTCCGTTTTGCCAATTGACTTTGAGTTGGATGATTTAATGGAAAGTAGTGTGATAAATCATTTTCCATTCCTTAACCTCAAAATTTAAATGCTTTCCTTTTCCTCGACGAATCTGTATTTCCCTTGAATCATAACTAATATAAGAAAAGATGAGAATTTGGTACCTTTCACTTTCACATAGAATTCTGATGGGTTCTAAGGCAAGCCACTTTGCTGCATTAGCTCCTTCACATACTCAGCCCAATCGACGTCAACCCTACCCGATGGCTTCGCAATCAAGTCCTCCAATTCCATCACAATCCTCGATTGATGCTGTTGATCTTCAGCCCTACTCACGCACACCAAATCCTCCTCGTCCAGCAGTTTCTTCGCTATCGATATAGATTTATCATCGCATTTCAAGTTAGGATCAGTTGTTACCTCAAAGTTGTTTGTTGTCAAATCTTCACCACTTTTCTTGCTCAAATCCCCAAGTTTTACGGATCCCCCAGCGCTTTGATGCACAGCCAACCTCTGTTTTTTCGCAACACTTTTAAAGAAATTCTTGACAAACAAAGGGTTCGCGATCGCGTTGGTCATGAAAGTGAAAACCTCTTGTTTTATACCCACATCAGCGCCTTCGATGCGCTTTTCGATGCCTGCCAAGCGTTTCTCGGTGGCGTCTTGTTGCTGTTTCAGCTCCCCAAGCACCCTCTCCATTGTGTTAAGGTTGTTCTTCAGTTTTTCTATGTCGGCCTCATCTGATTCATCGGCTCCGACATATTGCCAACTTGAACTTTCTCTGGCCCGTTTCCGCGGCGCATTAATATTGATGTAGTTGGGTTGCGGCGTTCGTTTCTTGATGTTGTACAACAAATGCTTCTTGTCTGCTTGAAAGTATGGATTGGCATATTCATAATGGCTTGGACTGATCTTCTTGAAACCCTTTGACAGTAAGAACAAATCCACAACAAACATGATAAGTTTTAAATTCAATAAAATCACAAAGAAATGAGCAATTATCTAATAATTTGGTTACACCACAATCAAATTTCAATGACTAAGGCTATATAGGAACATTCGGTTTGCAGAAAGATATTGTAACTTGTATTGGGAAAAATAAGAGAAGCAGAGAATCAAACATTTACAATAAACGCATCTTTGAATACTTTTTCCACTTAAGATTCAAATACAAGTTAGAGCATACACATTATTGTATGTATCGGTAAATTAATCCGTTCTATTTTCCAATACGTAATCCTTCATCGGATTCCATTTAATGGGCCAAAAATGTGCTTCAATCTTTCACTCATTTTTTGTTTCAAATTAAGGATGACCCTAATCCTTTGCCAAATTTGAGCAGTCACCTTATGTTTAAATCTTCAAATACAGTAAGACCTAGGGGTATATTTCAATAATGAAAAAATGGCTAGAGGAGGTTTGGGTTTTGTTGGGTATTTCTCAAAAAATCAGACAGATAAAACAGAGCTACTTTTAGACCTCTAAGCTTAAGGCAAGCCACAGTACGACAAATTGCATTTTTATGTGGAGAAATATGAATGAAACTAAAGGGAGTACTGACATAGCTGTTGAGCTGGTAAATAAAGCTCGATAAGTTACGGTGCCTAAATTGTATGGGCAACAGATCATTAGCAAACTGGTTGTGTTCCCAAATGACAAAGCTTTTGCCTGTTGCACTCCATGATATGAGATCGTTCGTTTCCGGGTCCTCCACCATTTCAAAAGTTTTCCTCAAGAATGGAGGCGGCGATCTTTGAAACAACCCATAACCATTACCATCACCGCCACTGCCACTGCCAACACCACCTCCTGCCCTTGCAATCGGCTCGACATCCATTGCCTTCTCCTTCCCAGTGTGCCTAGAGCTGCTTCCCTCGTTTGATGTTTTTGGTTCCATGAGCTGATAGGGAGAGGAAGAGAAATTTTGGCAAGGGTCAACAGCTTCACTCTAGTGGGAGAGAATTCTATAGAAACAACAATTAAGCCTTCGAGTACACTTTTTGTGTCTTGGTACAAGTATGTTCAAGACAAAAAATTTTGCACTCCCTTAATTTTTATTCACTTCTGCAGCAAAAAATTTTTTTGGTCTTTATTTACCTGAGACAGAAAAAAAACTATTCTTGTTTTTTGTGAAATTTTTTGGTGCAAATAGGGTATAGTTCACGTGGTACTCGAGTGCACATCCGAACAGTCCAAAAAATGTTTGAACGGCTTGGATGCGGATTGAGTACCGTCACGCGGTATCCAATTTGCACCCAAAAATTTCTCTTCCTTTTTAATTGTACCCTTCACTCATGAAAGGGCCATTTTGTAGATTTGCATGAATGCCGACAAAAAAAGAGGTTATGTGGATAAAAGCAGTGCAAAAATTGTTTTTAAAAAACTAAATCCTGTCATTTGAATTAATGGTTTTTTCACCAAGTAAGACCAATGGTGGAGGCTGGGAAAGTTGGAGCTGGGAATGGAATTTAAGGGATTTTTCTTAGAACTCAGGTGTTCGGGTTCGGGCCAATTTATGCGCTGATGGGCACCCCAACTAATTACAAGTGTCCCAGTTAAAAGTCGGAAGCAAAGGAGTAGATAACACTGTGAAAGATTTTGAACTTGAGACATTCGGAAGAAGCAAACATCCAAGTCTCAAGCATTAACTATTAGACTAACCCTTTCGGATTGGGAATGGAATATAATGGTAATAAGTAGTGAAACCATTTGGGGCCATTATAGTCCGTATACTGTAGCTACAAATTAATGAAAGGTTTACTTTCATAAATCCGTTTATTTATAGGTGTAACATATTTGATATTACTAAAAGGACAATTTTTTTAAATCTATTCTTCTTATTTGAACGTTTTCAAGTACAATAGTACAAATTATTACACCTTTTTCGACTACATTCTTCGGAGCGAAAGACTAATCCAAAATTCCCAACGAGAAGCTAAAAAATTACTACCAAATACAAACAAATTAACTGCCTTTAAAATTATTAATTTATTATATCTAAAATCCTCCTTATTCCATCGTTTAGAATAAATCAAATAAGCAAATGAATCCTAACTTATTTTTGCCTTTTATTAATTGTTATGTAAGTAAACAAGCAAGTGAACCAAAAAATACCTTTAGCTATCTCACACACCACCTCTTTCCCTTCCCGAATAATCATTTTTCCTTCTTTAAACAAAGTTTTTAAAAAAAATATCGTTCCGTAAATAATTTCCTATTTGTTATTTCTCAAATCTCCAAATAAGAACAAAGAAAAGCAAACTTTTTAGGGAATAAAGGAGGAATTTGCCCAGGCCATCGTAAATAAAATGCAAAAAGTCAAAAAACACACTTTTCCCTCCTCCTGGGCAGGGGTTCTGCGTCCCTTTTCTGTACTATATGAGAAGAAGCAGAAAAGCTATGTGCACAGCAAGTGTGCACAGCAGTTGTGTACAGAGTACGTTTTTTTCCGCTTCGGGTCGCGTAAAGATGATCGGAGCCGCTCATTTTGTTCAAAATATGTCGTTTAAGGGCTCTGTAAAAAATGAGCTTCGTTTGATGTCGTTAGAGGCATTAACAAAACACCCAAAATCACTTCAGAATGGCCTAAATTCTGAAGTGATTTTGGGTGTTTTGTTAACGCCTCTAACGATATCGAACGAAACTCATTTTTTACAGAGCCCTTAAACGACATATTTTGAACAAAATGAGCGACTCCGATCATCTTTAAGCGACCCGAGGCGGAAAAAAACGTGCTCTGTGCACAGCTTTCTGTGCACGTAGCACAGCTCTATGAGAAGAGTACAAATATCAGATCAAAAATTAGAAAAAAGAAGAACAGAGTACAGATACACAATTGTTTCACCCGGGAATATATGCCATTTTAGTACCCAAAAATGCTATGGGTACCGACCGGCTTTGAACCGACCATGGACCGATGAGCACGGGAAACATAATTGATTTTGTCCCCGCATGTATGGTCGGTTCAAAGCAGGTCGATTGTCATAGATGGGTCCTTTAATATCGCTCCATATTGTACTTCACAGAACATAATTGATTTTGTGTGTCTTTTCCGGGAGAAATTTTTGGGTACGGGGAGGATATTGTCACGTGATTTTGGACGGCTCAGATTTGAGAAGAGTGTTTTAGACATTTTGCACTTAAAATTTACCCCCTCAAATCTGAGCCGTCGAAAAGTATATTGGACGACTCGAATGGGGTGTCGGGCACCATGTGACAATACCCTCCCCGTACCCAAAATTTTCTCCTTTTCTCCCATTAATCTCACTACTCCCTATCGTCTGTCGACAAGGCCGGCTCAATAGGCCGCCGCCTTGGGCCTCCACATTTTGGGCAAAAAATAGGGCACCCCGTCCTACATAAGTGTGTGTGTATGTATATATATATATATATATATATATATATATATATTTCTGTGTACAATTACTCCCTCCGTCCCAAATTCTTTGTCCGGTCCGCAAAACGGAATGTTAAAAATAATACAATTTTTTCAAGAAAAAATTCAAACTTTTTTCACAAATTAAAAATACTCATTGATATCTAGTAAGTAGTTGAAAAACTTTCGATTTTTTCTTGCAAAAATTGTATTATTTTTTACACTCCGTTTTGCGGACCGGACAAAGAATTTGGGACGGAGGGAGTATAATACAAACTCCTTTGGTGTTTCAATGATAAAGTATTTGTTCTTTCACATAAGATGCCTAGGTTCAAATTCTGGTAGGATACTTTTTTGTAGTGTCTTCATGAGGCAATACGAGCAAGACGGTTCGTTTCGAGCCCTCAAATTTTTTCCGGACCCAGGATTGATAAGCGAAAAGTATGCATATAGTATTAGAGCGTCACATCATATTCTCTACATTTTAAACCAAATTACACATTAAAAAGTCACTTTATTACTTTAGTTACTACTTCTAAAATATATACTGCATCAGAATCTCTATTCTAACTTATAGTCTATTAATATATCATTTTCTTCTTATTCCAAAATAATATTGAAATGTTATTTTTTTATTTTTTCTCAAATGTAATACTCTAGAGCGGTTTACTAAAAAAATTAAGTGCTCTAATTTTTAATTTGTTAAAATCAGTGCAAATTTTTTATTTTTAATCATATTATTCTAAAGGGTTATAATTAAAATTTGTCTCTAAAATTCTCATTAGTAACTACTCTTTATTTATTTAGTTCTATGACTCTTAGGGCTGTCATAGGAGAGCTCTAGAATAAAAAATTAATTATGATACTTTAGAATAACATGATAAAAAAAATAAGATCTTCGTACCGATTAAAAATTGGTGTACTTAAATTTGTAATTATATTTTCTTAATATCTAAACAGTCTAAAAAATTAAGTGCTCTAATTTTCAATCAATTTGAACCGAAGCGAAGATATTATTTTTTGATTATTTTATCTTAAAGAGTCATATTTAATATTTATTTTTAAAGCTCTCATAATCAAGTTTATACTCTATAGGATTCCAAAATTAATTGAAGTAAGGCTTTCGTAATCATTTTAAATGGTAAAATATTGTGTAGTGTGATGGATAGTGCCTCGCTCTATCAAAAGAGGCACTGTAGCGCTTCTTCAAATTTTGTAAAGTAACAAGCAAGCAATTGAGGCTGATGCTGGGGAGAAAATGTAGTTTTGCTCTTTATTATAGCATGCAATTGGAGGAGAAGTAGAGAGAGATGTGGATGCTCCTACTCCATGTATTAAAAAAATTACTAGTTTTTTATAGTGTGCAATTAGGAATCGTACTTCAAAAAGTTTAAAAAACAAAAATAAGTCTTTAGATAACTCTTGGAAATAATATCCTCAAATATAATAAAAAACTAAAGCTTTGTTTAGAACATGAAGAAAATAGGAGAAAAGAAGAGAAATAAAAATGACAAAAAAAAAAGAGGAAAATGAAAGGGAAGTTGCACTATTCACAAATTTTCTATTTTCTTTCATCTTTTTCTCCAAATTAAACAATGGGAAAGTTTTTTTTTTTTTTTTAAATCTTACCTTCCTTTCTCTTTTTTTCCACAAATTTCAAATAAAGCATAAAAGAAAAAACCAAAAAATACAGCGATAAAAAGTCACCAAAAAGTTTGTAATATGAGCATCTTTCAAGATTCTCTTAACTCTAAGGGTTAAATATCTACTTTCCCCTCTAACTTTCAAAACGTTAGCCACTCCATCCAATCCTTAATTCCCGTCCAATTCTTGGACGGAAAACCAACAGCTCTAACCCCCTCATCCAATTGAAGGGATTTTTGTCTTTAACCTACCAATATGCCAATATATATGTATGTATATCCATTTCCGGTCAGAACCCCCTCATCCTCATCTGTATCTCAAGTCCCCATGCCAATCCATGAAGAGAGACTTTGTTCCTCTCTCTCTCTCTCTCTCTCTCTCTATCAATCAATACCTTAGGAGTGAGCAAACCTCTAAGTGTCAGGCCAACACCACTTGGCCAATTCCTTGGGGTTAACTAATAGAAAGAGCAGTTTAATCTTTGCAACGCAAAAGCCTATTTTGGCTTAATAATTAATTCGCATTTTTTTATTGTTATTCATGAAAATTTTGCATTTGTTAAGTTTGCATCAATTTTTTATGCATTATTAGTTCGACTCGACAAGAAGAATTTAAAAAGTAAAAAAATTATGAACCAAACTATAATATTTTTTAATAAAGAAAAAAATAATTCAAAACGTTTGTCTATTTTGAAATGCAATTTTTGTGTGGCTCAACGTACAAAAAATGCATACACTACACCTCAACAATATTCCATCTATACTGCTCGATTTTGACGTGTTAAAAATTCTTAACCAAAATTTAAATTGGGACCCACTAGATAGTTGCGAAACATTGCTGGAGTGATAGTGTGATACCCATAGCATTGTTTGGCTAAAAAAGGTTAAGTGACTTATTTTTTTGTCTTTATTCAAATTTTTTCTGCATTTGTTAGTTTTTCGTTAATTGTTTGGGGATTATTGTTTTATTTTGACGAGAGGAATCTAAAAAGTTAAAAATTACGATAGAAATCTAATTTTTTTGAATAAAGACAAAAATAAGCCAATAAGCTAATTTTTTTCGTCTTTATTAAAAAAATTAGATTTCGATCATAATTTTTTACTTTTTAGATTCTTTTCTTCATGACGAAACAATAATCCTCAAAAAATTAACTAAAAATTAACAAATGCAAAAAAAAATTTGAATAAAGACAAAAAAAATAAGCTACTTGGCTTATTTCGCCCAACAATCCTTATGCTTCTTTTATTTCTCCCCGTGGAAGAGCATCCATTCATGACGTGGCTTCTGTGAATTGGACATCCGGACACAATGGTGAAATCACGTTTGGGGTTTGAGTTGAAATGTCCAGATTACCCTTCTTTTGGCACCAAAACCACTTTGGGGCACCAAAACCATTCTTGGAGTGCTGTTGGGTTTTCCGTCCATGAATTGGATGAGAGTTTAAGGTTTGGAAATTTGGACGGTGACTGACGTTTTGAAAGTTAAAGGGGGAAATAGCTTCAACCGGAAGTAAGGGTCATCATCGGGCCGGGCCGGGCCGGCCCAGCCCGCCAAGTCGCGGCCCAAGCCCGCCCACGGGCCGGGCCGCCCGGGCTTTTTCTTTTTGGCGGGCCGGGCGGGCCGGGCCACCTACCATAATTGAAGCCCAAGCCCGGCCCACGGGCTACCCCAATTGGCGGGCCGGCGGGCCAAAAGCCGGGCGGGCTAACGGGCGGGCTTAAATTTCCTTGGGCAAAACTAAACCAAGGGAAAAAATAAAGGTTTTTTTGGGATTTTGGGCTAATGGGCGGGCCCGTTGGCGGGCTTTTGGACGGGTATGCCGGGCGGGCTGCCGGGCGGGCTCACGGGCCGGGCCTACGGGCGGGCCGAGTAAAAATTCATAGGCCCGAGCCCGCCCATTACAAACTACGGGCCGGGCTAGCCCGCCCGTTTTACGGGCTCGGGCCGGGTAAAAGCCCGGCGGGCCGGGCGGGCTTTGGACGGGTCGCGGGCCACCGGGCCAAATGATGACCCTTAACCGGAAGGGAAAGTAACTAAAATTGGAATAATTGGAGGGGTTGTCGAATCTCTGTTGTCGCTCTCCAGACACTGTGTTGACTAGAGAGAGAGAGAGAGAGATAGAGAGAGGGGGGAGGGGCATAGCTAACAATGAGTTGACATGATTCCATAGAGAGAAAGAGAGAGAGGAAGGGATGGGAAAAGTGGGGAGGATGAAGCTGGGATCACAAGGCCTGGAGGTTTCGGCGCAGGGGCTAGGGTGCGCCGGCATTTCTAGATTCAACGGCCAACATAAGCCAGAAGAAGAAATCATCAAACTAATCCACCACGCCGTTGACTCTGGCGTCACGTTCCTCGACACCGCCGACATCTACGGCCCTCACACCAGCGAAATCCTCCTTGGCAAGGTAAAAAAAAATCCAGGAAAAGATTCGTATTTGATACATCTGCTATCAAACACTTCATAGCAAATCCTCCATATCGGCCGATTTATCGCATTTTATCCGATGTTTTGCCCGCTTCACGGCCGCTGCTGGTGCTCCAGTGCCAGAAGTAATTTAAAAAAATTCACGGCGGGGACACCCTATTATCATTTGGTATCCTGCTACCGCTACTTAAACCCTTCGGGCAAACCCAAATATAGGCATAAGTAAAATTTGAGTAAAAGGTTTCATTTGATTAAAAAATTTACTCTTTAGCTCATTGGCGAAGAAAACTCCTATACTATGCTAGATTTGTAAACTTATATTCAGCTTTGCATGTGAGAGCCCATTTGATGTGAGTGATATGAGAATAGATGAGAAATAAAGAGAAAGAGAACTTTCATTTGTATTTGCATTACGAATCAGGCGCGAAGTGGTAATAAAAGGAAACTCTTTTAAGATTTGGTGAAGAGTAAAATTGAATGGTCATGTATTGTTTGGAGTACCTAAGTTGTCATCAATATAAAGTATACACACGAAAAAAAGCTCATTCATACTTCTGTACTTATGTAGTTATGTGTTACATTCTTTCCTTAGTTATCCAAATCACGGTTGGTACGGTACATGAACAAGTTCCATGGAACTGTCTATCCATTTGCTTTTCATGGACAGTTTCATGAAACTTTTTCATGTATTTTAACATTTTCCTATCCAAATACTAGAGACTGAGAGTGAGGAAACACAATCATCCTTTTTTTTTCATGTAAGCAAGAGGCCACACCACATCGACTGAGAGTGAGGAAACACAACCATCCTTCTTTTTTCACGTACGCAAGAGGCCACACCACATCAACTCTTTTATTTTTCTCGAGAACCCTGAAAGGGTACATTTCATGATCATCTAGAACACTCCAATGGCCAAATTGAAGTCTGATGGAAAATTTTAAAAAAATCTCCATTAATCAAAGAGTTGTAAATTTAAAAGGCACAAACTTACCTTTGAAAATTGGAGACTTCTTTTGATTTGGTTTGATTAGAATTCTTTTTGACAGAAGATTGAGTCAAGGAGTCGAGTTTCAAGGTTTTCTCTTAGAGTAAGGTTTTAGTAACAGCCGGAGATGCCCTAACTATAGAAATCCCCTCCATAGTCTGATTTTTTCATTCCTTGGTAGGTTCCACGTTCCATAAAATAGTTGTTGATGCTTATTGAAACTTAGTAAACTAAACGGTTGGATTGTGATCGGTTTATGTGCAGGCACTGAAGGGAGGGGTGAGAGAAAAAGTTGAATTGGCTACCAAATTCGGCCTCTTCTCTGCGGACGGAAAGTTAGAGGTGCACGGGGATCCAGCCTATGTACGGGCTGCTTGTGAGGCCAGCTTGAAGCGGCTCGACATTAATTGCATCGATCTCTATTACCAGCATCGGATCGATACCCGTGTCCCCATTGAAATTACGGTTCGCTCCCTTGCATCTTCTCTTCTCTTTACTGAAAAATTATGGAGATTGAGATATTTTTTTTTCCTTTGTTTGTTTCAACAATGTGCTATGGTTTCATATATAGTTTGATCAAATGCATCTTGTCTCGTGTCTACTTTGCCTTTCCACTGTCACGGTGTTGGCCGTCATTTCATGTTGACAACTAATGGTAATCTAACTTAGAATCCAATTATCCCTAGTTCATCAAGTGGACTAGGCCGTCCAGTTAGTCCATGAGGCATGGGCTGCAAACAAACCAAGCTTGTCATGAATGGCTTGAAATCCGCTTGCTTGCAACTCCTTTGGTCTCATCTGGTTGTGTTTTAAAGCCACAGTTATTCTCGTCGGGTTTGCTCCCTTGAATCCAAGTTCGATAATTCTAGATGTCTCCACATTTATTCATTTTTGTGTTCTTTTATTGGATTTGCAAGCATCAAGCACTCCTAAGTGTTTCTAGCCACTTCATCACCAGATGGGAGAACTTAAGAAACTTGTGGAAGAGGGTAAAATAAAATACGTTGGTCTGTCCGAGGTGTGTGCATCAACAATCAGAAGGGCTCATGCTGTTCATCCGATTTCAGCAGTACAGTTGGAATGGTCGTTGTGGACAAGAGACGTGGAGGAAGAAATAGTTCCTACTTGCAGGTGAGTCATCTATTCTGCAAAATAGCATTTTAGGGTATGTTAAGCGATAAAACTGTCTAATTTCATGGCCCTTGTGCTGATTCAGAGAACTTGGCATTGGGATTGTTGCATATTCTCCTTTAGGAAGAGGATTCTTTGCATCAGGTGCCAAGATTGTTGAAAGTTGGGCAACTGGGGATCCTCGAAAGGTTTGTGCATGTGAAACATACTTTTCACTTTCAGAATGAAATACAGTTAGGGCAATGTTAATTTGTTGCAATGTCATCATGATTGTCAGATTGTGTCACTATGTATAGTTTATCTCCTTCTACAACTTTGGGTAATCAAACTTATGAACTGAAACACTGCGTACATTAAAGGGCCCTACATTAAACACACATATCATTAGATACAGAAAATGTAAAAGATCTTAGGGCCGTACCCTGTGTCCAAAGCTGGAGCTTCATCGGAATCACAGAAAATTAAGGGACTCTAAGGAGGTTCCAAGACATTGCAACAAGTAACTCCAGTTACTAATGCTGGAAAGATTCCTATCGGTAGCCTTTGCATTTCTGAATTTTTTCGGTGAACATTTTTCCATTTCTAAAGTGCACTGTGTTAAGACATGCAAACTGCATATTGAATATGTTGTACAAGCTGGTAAAAACTCTTTTAATAGGCGGTGGCCATGGATACAACTGTTCAAGTCCTCCACGCTAGCTTTGTTTGGACTTTGGTCTACAATTTGAAGGTTTTATTAGCGAATTGAGTGGTCGTGGTGGAGAGAGTAGTTGAAAAGTGTCTGTGAAATGTTCTGAAGTGATAACTGCTGAGATGTCGTTTTTTCCCTTTTTGGAGAATGAGTTTAGTGCGAAAATATTACAGAATAACTTCAAAACATTCTAGCGTTTTTTATTAATGAATTTTAAAACCAAACAGATGCATTAGGTTAAGGGTGTAGACATTTTAAAATTGAAAGAACACTATGTTGTAATCGTAAAAGAATGTTTATTGCCTAACTTAAATGTTATTGATGTTGTATGTTTACTAGTGAAGACATACCCGTACCAATCAAAGCGTTGCCATAGCGACTATGATATTTGAAACCTTGCATAAAGTGGGGCTAATAGAGCCGGTTCTCTGTCTCCTGTGCTGCTTTTTAAAATGGGTTTACTGTTGCATGGAGATGCAATAAGCACATACACTAATAACTAAATATTCTCCAACTTTGTGTTTAACCTGTGCTGGTTACACTTGAGCATGAACTTTCTCAGTAGTGTATTCTGTACGTTTCGATGCCAGCAATGTATTCACAGAAATGTTTTTCAGATAAGATGAGTGTGCCAGTGTGATACCACGGTTACCACCGTCTGTCCAATTAGCTTTGTGTTAATCTGAAAGCCAATTCTCAGCTCTATGTATTTTTCCGGGAAAAAAACTGTTCAGATGTCTTCCGTTGATTCTGACAAATTTCACATCTACATAAACCAGTACTCAAAACTTGACATTTTCCCCTAGATGTCCAGTTGGATCTGTTTGTTAAACTTTTAGCAAAGAAGTAATTTCAGACTGTGCATCCAGCTTTGGTTCTGGCGGCATATAGACAAAGCGCTATAAACCATATGGTTGCTGTGGCAAGAAAATCATCCTTATATAGTTATATTACGCTCTGAAATCTCTTTATCTGTTCTGGAGACAGCATACAGCGATCCATCATGACTAGGAATTGGAACAGTTGTGTTGCATACGCAATGAGCTAACAGGTAAGGAAATGGTCAAAGGAGAGGCACCACGCGACACATACACAAGGACATGTAATTTTCTCTTAAACGTTTGAATATATCCAGGTAGGTTTTTGTTGATTCATGTTGAATTAAAAAAATGTTATCGCTAAACTAGAGATAAAAGACACAGGTAATATTAGCATTATGAAAATAAAAGCAATGGTAACTAAATCAGAATCAAAGAACTAAGCATCTATGGAAATTTTGACCCCGCCCTACTTTTTAAAATTGCTTTCTGGGCCCCTAACTTGTCTCCGGTGTGTTCTAGCATGTGACTCCAATGTGTGTCTGAACCAAAATGTGTCCTGAAGTATTTTCAAGTATTTGTACTTAGACAAGTAGACGTGTTTGTACTTCTGAGGTTACCAGGACTAGTCCTTCATAGCTGATTTTTACAGATCTTATAATGCTGAATCATGATTTCATTGCGTGCAGTCTCTGCCAAGGTTCCAACCTGAGAATTTGGAGCATAACGAGACTACGTTTGACCATGTTAGTGAAATGGCAGCAAAAAAGGGCTGCACCCCCGGGCAACTAGCCTTAGCATGGGTTCATCTCCAAGGGAGTGACGTGTGCCCTATTCCCGGAACCACCAAGATTGAAAACTTGGATCAGAACGTTGGAGCTTTGTCGGTGAAACTAACACCTGACGAACTGACTGAACTCGAATCCATTGCAGATGCAGTAAAGGGTGTTAGAGATATTAATGTGGTTCCTAGTTGGAAGGATTCGGAGACCCCACTTTTATCATCATGGAAGGCTGAGTGATCACATGCCTTTCTAAATTTCTTGGGGACTTTGTTATGCAGTCAACTCCCGGTACAAGTTGTAGCTTCTTCAGATATTTCTTTGCCCATAAGCTGTTTTTTTTCTGGCTGTTTCTTCTTCTTGTTTCTCTTCTTCTAAGAAACACGTACACTTAAAAAAGAAAGTGGCGTGTCCGTGTCTGACTAGTGTCGGTGTCCGTGTCTGACTAGTGTCGGACACCGACACTCGTCGCACACGTGTCTGATACTCTTTTTTTAGGTGTCTGTAATTAGAAATAAAAATCATAATTCTGACACATGTCCGACACAATTTTTACGTCAATGACTAAGAATTTAATGTGATCGGCACTTCTTGGACACTTGCTAACATATTGCTATGATATACAAAGTTGGAAAAATAGTAGTTCTTAGGACTAAGACTAATCATATACAAATTGACTTGGAAGTTCTTAAAGATTTCTTGTGGATTCCTAACAGTGCCCATGTCCTATGTTATAAGAAATTCTGGAGTCCCTTTTCAATCTAAATTCTTAACAAATTGTGTATACTTGTGGTGATATCCATACAAGAAAATATACTTGGATATGTATAGACGCGTAAATATATACGTATACCAAAGCTTCCTTGTCGTACATTTTGGAGAAATATAGTATCCGCATGTCTGTCTCTTGTCGTATCAATTCTTCTTAGCCCTTCGTGTTTGTTTTTGCTTTAGGTTGTACTTAGCGAAAAAATAAAAGAAAAGAAAAAGATCACATGCCTTTTAACTTACTTTTGGAGTTGTAATAGTTTTTGTGTTGTGTTTGAATTCTAAGTATGGTTTTCCTGTGAAAGCATCAAGTTCAGTAGCATGAATATATTAAGAGCATCTCCAATTCAATACTCTATTTGAGAGTATCAAAATACTCTATTTTATTTATAAAGTGATTTTCAAAATACTCTATTTTATTTATAAAGTGATTTTTAGAGGAAATCACTATTCTTATTTACTCTGACCACAAACCTTCTATTTTTCCCTCTAAAATTTTCCTCCAAAATTAACCTCTACCAATTCTCTCCAAAATCACCCTCCAAAATTAATCTCTACCAATTCTCTCCAAAATTAACCTCTGCCACAGCAAAACAAGTTCCTCTCTTGTTTTTTACTCCAGTTTTATAGATCCCATGGCTTCCACTACATTTTCCCCTCCCTTCCACTTGTTCTTTACTCCAATTTTCTAGAGCCCATGGCTTCCACTAGTAGTTCATCTACCTATTGCTGTAGAAGTTAATGTTGTAGAACTTGTGAAATGTACTAAAAATTAAGCACAAGTCCTGTGGAATTAAGTTGATGTTGTAGAAGTGCAGACAGTGTTAAAATGTTGACATAAATGTGCAAATGTGAAAGGATATGGTTGACATAAGCAAAAGCTCATAAGGATACAAATGTCATTTTAAAAGGTGAATAGTGTTATAAAGGGGATCCTCCATATTTTCTCTCATCCTCTAATATAAAATATGGAGGATCAAAATCTCATCCTCTCAATTAGAGGAGGCTTGAGAGGATGGGTTGGAGGAGTTTCATACTCTCAAATGGAGGAATAGAGGATGGGTTGGAGATGCTTTAATAGATGTATTGCTAGAGGATATAATAAGTACTTTATGCTATGAGAATAGTCTAAAAGGGATAACATTATTACTAAATTTTTTTAAAATATTAAAGACAAAAATCGAAACATACAATTTTATTTTTTTGTCTGTTATGAATTATTTTAAACTTTTGTTCAACTTTTTATAATTATTATAATTATTTTGTTCTTTTAGTTGAGATGAATGCCAATTCTAAAAAGTTTTGAGTAAAATTTTTAAAAAATCACTGAACATTAGTAATACTCAATGCAGAGTAATTAATTTAGTCCAAAACCAGATTGTGTTCTCCTAAATTTTTGTCTAAATTTTTTTTTGGTATTTTTTGGGTTACTTTTTATTGAGCTATTTGTCTTAATTTTTACACAAGAATGCAATGTAAACCAAACCTATTTATCTTAATACAATTGTGTTACAATCCTTGTCTCATTGATATTCGATTAATATGGCGAAGTTATATAATAACCTCCCCATTATGACCCAAAAATAAAAATCTCCCCAAGATCTACAAATTAAAACTATTGAACTTATCAAAGCAAGGTGTAAAGAGCTTAGCTCCTTAGTGGGCTTCTGGTCCCACTTCGTACACACATGGTCAAGCTTGAATCAAATCGTGACATCACGTCATCATACCACGATATCACGGTTTCAAAATTACTTTCTCCTTGCATTTGCCACCGTTAATTCTACCAGCAATTTCTTCCATTGAAGGGTAAATCTAGTCTCTGTGTGGGAAAATAAATAATTGCTCCTCGATCACTGTCACATAATACTCCAAAGACTTTCTCTACCACGTAATAGCATGGACTCCGCCACGAAGATATAGCTCCTACCCCAATGTCCGGTGATAAAAGACTCCTAATGCTCTGAATGGCACGAGTTTTGACTTTCACCACGATGTGGGTTACAGGTGTAGCCGTAAGTGGACACCCCAAAGTAATGAGGAATGCTACATACACAATTCTAGACACAAAATTGTGTTCGAAGCCGTGTAATGCACATAATTCATGTGCATAAAACGGCCCTAAACACAGTAATGTCTGGAGTTGTGGTTGAGAGTTGTGTACGGAGATTTTCTCCTCTCTTCAAAAAAAATAAAAAATAAAAGAGACTTTCTAAAGTATTGGCATTGACTTAGGTCCCGTTCCACTTTTTTCCAAAACCTTCTTTTTCAAAAAAAAATGTAATTTGAAATATAGTGAAAATGAAAAATATATTTTTGATTTTTTTTTTACACCGTTTAAAAGATTTCAATGAGATCTATCAAACAAGATGTATATTGGTAGAAAAATTATTTACGTCAACACGTGATTTTTTACCTTAAGAGGTGCTTTGCTTTTCCCCCCTCCCCTTGCAGGAGGCGGGGGGGCTGCTCCCCCCCTTGCAGCTCCCCTTGCTGCTGCCCCCCCTTTCCGGGCCCACTCCGGTCTCGCTCCGATAATCGGAAAAGTTCACTTTGTAGAGCTCGTCGAGTAGAACAACCATGTCAAAAATCAGCTTGATTGGATATCATTAAGTGCCTGATCGGAGCCCATATAACTCTCGGTCCATGGGTTACAATGGATTTGATCCAGTGTTTCGGATCCATTCTTTTTAAGATAAAAAGGTTCCGATCAAGTACTTAATGATATCCAATCAAGCTGATTTTTGACATGGTTGTTCTACTCGACGAGCTCTACAAAGTGAACTTTTCCGATTATCGGAGCGAGACCGGAGTGGGCCCGAAAAGGGGGGGGCAGCAGCAAGGGGAGCTGCAAGGGGGGGAGCAGCCCCCCCCCCCCCCCCCCGCCTCCCCCCTTGCACAACTCCCCCCGACCCCATCCCTTCTTTCCCGTTCTAACCTCAAACCCCCCGCCCCCCACGCTTTCCCAACCCTTTGTTTTTTTTTAATTTTCAATTCTTTTCTTTATTTGTTTCATTTCCCGTTTTCTCCTTTCTTTTTTCGTTTTGGTTAACTCATAATGAAAGAGGGCAGAATGTTTTAGTGTGTGCGAGTTTTCGGATAGGTGACGAAGAGTGTGTGTATATATGCAAGTATGTATAGTGAGTAATTTCTCTGCAGAAGGCAGAGGTGAATTATAGGTATTGGAAAGAGAAATCATTCGAATCAACAAATCAACATTTTTTTTATCCGCATCAACATTTCTGATTGAAAAGAGTAAAGGTAGTATTGGGGAGTATTGGAAAAAGTAATTTCGTTGCTTTATCTTGGCACACGAATTAAAATTTCTGTCTAATCTTTTTTTTTGTCTTTTGTTCACACTTAAAGCATGAGATGTAAGCATTACCTCTAATAAATTTGACGGTTTTTTTCTTCTTTTTATCCTTTATATATATATAGTTAAAAAGTGTTTCAAATTTCAATCTGTTTGAACTGGTAGAAAGATTTTAGTTTTCTGATCATTTTATTCTGAATAGTCATAGTTAAATTTTGATTCTAAGACTCTCATTGATTAGTCTTAAGAAAATCGTAGAACCAAATATCTCTTAGAATTGGAGTTGATTGTGGTTGTGGTGTCAGAGGGACTAAGATCCTTTGTCCCAATCCCTCTGTCCGAGTTCTCTGTCTCAGTCCTCAAACGGCAACACGTGTCCTCCGTACCACAAACCAAAAGGTCATACCACACCCAATCCCTCCCCCTTCACCCTTGTCTTCTCCATCTGCTTCCTCCGTTCGATAATGTAATTCACTCAGCCTCTCTCACTCATCAATACCCACATCTCATTCTGCCCCCACAATCCCTAAGTAGAAGCAACAAAAACCTAATTGACTAAAATTAGAACCTCACGAAATTAAAATCGATCTGAATTGGAAAACAGAAATACATATTTGGACATGTACTGTTGGATGTGTGCATATATTTGTATATACGTTCGTGTGTGTGTGATCTCTCTCTCTCTCTCTCTCTCTCTCTGTGTGTGTGTGTCTCTCTCTCTCTCTATATATATATATATATACATACAAATATATATATATAGAGAGGGAGAGAGACGTATCAAAGGGGGAAAGGGTACAGATCTCGGAAGGAACGTTATGGTGGTGGAGGAGGAGTTGAGGAGGGAGGGAGGTCGATGTCGAGTGGCCGCCAGGAGGTATGGTTCGGCGACGGTTGCCGATCAAATCAAATGGTTGCAGTCCGTAGTTTTTTTTTTTTTTTTTACAGACGGAGAAGACAAGGGTGAAGAGGGAGGGATTGGGTGTGGCGTGACCTATTTGTGTGTGGTAGGAGGACACGTGTTGTCATTTGAGTACTGGGACAGAGAATTCGGACGGAGGGATTTGGACAGAAGATCCGAGTCTGTGTCAGAGGAGGGGGAAAAACAATTTACCTTATCTACTGCCACATTTGCCCAGAAGTAGAAATTCAGACAAACGTATGCAGTGACATCACCGTCCAGTCGCCCTCTTTGTCTTTGACCCGTAACTGGCCGTAAGGCGGCTAAGGCTCCGTTCCAGAACTCATAATAAGTACTTATTTTTTAAGAAGGTAATTTCAAGTTCAAAAATATAGGGCTTAATGAAATCTAAAAATATGCAATTTGGATCTTGTTTGAAAGATCTCGATGAGATCTTTAATACGATGCAAAAAAAATCAAAAAAATATTTTTTATTTACATTATTTTTAAATTTAAAAATGTGAAATAAGTATTTATTTTTTAATAATCTGTTCTGGAACGGAGCCTAAGGCTGATACTACGTGGCTTTAATTACATCTTACCTGATTTAACTATCACATTTTTCCAAAATTACCTTCTAAACCACGAAATTCTATGCTTGACCACCTGAAATTATTTATTCTTTCAATGTAGACTCATCATTAATCTTTACGTGCTTTACGACTTAATCCTATCAAAATCAGGTACTAAACCTTTATCTAGATTTTTACACCAAGAGCTATTTGGCATCTTGATGTATAATGTAAAAACATAGAGAAATGTTAATGGGATCGATGGATGAGAATAAAAAGAAAGGATCCATACAAAGTTTGGCCTTTGATTTGGCTATATATGCAAGTTTACATACACATTATTCTTGAAATTCTAGTCATATTTTGACAAATATAATAGTTGAGTACTCTCTTTGAAAATAATTATACGACTTAAGACTATTAAAGGGCCTCATTGGAAGATTTTGTTAGGATTCGTTACACACACGTACACGATTTAAGAGTATAAAATAATAAAGAATTAACACAGAGATATACGTGATTTTTCAATATTGAGTACTTCCACAGAAGCGAGAGCGACTGCTGTTCTTTCATTTTCACAGTACGAAATAGGGTTTACAACATAGAATATTTATAACTACTTATTCTAACACTAACCGGATTTGGCCTGTATTCCAAAAATATCCCTGTACGAACCATACCGTACCGCGTAGCCCCTCGCACCCCCAATTATGAAACGATCCCTAATCTACTTTCACTGGATCATTGGCGATGGGTCTAATGTCGTCACTCTACTACGCTCCGGCATCAAACTTTCTTTCTAGAACTCCTTAGTATCTTTTCGTACTTTAACATATGAGCTACAGTTTTAACAGATTTAGATATTTCAAGACCGTGAAGTCTCAAATTTTAAAATTGTGATACTTTAGGGGGCAAAATGTAGACGATGAAGTCCTAGCTCGTGAGCCGCTTTCATCATCTCCTATCACTGCTATCAGGAGTTCACTGACTCTTCCTCTGCCATTACATGTCTATATATAGATAAAACTTAGAAGATATATAGAGAGAGAGAGAAGAGAGAGAGAGAAAGAGTGATGGGAAAAGTGAGGAGGATGAAGCTAGGATCACAAGGTCTGGAGGTGTCGGCGCAGGGACTGGGATGCGCCGGAATGTCAGGTTTCTACGGCCCTCCGAAGCCTGATGAAGAAATGATCAAGCTAATCCACCACGCCATCAACTCCGGCGTCACGTTCCTCGACACCTCCGACGTCTACGGCCCTCACATCAACGAAATCCTCCTCGGCAAGGTCACTCCACTACTCACTCTCTTACTCTGCTTTTCCTTTTCCCGCACTGCGTACTCGATGGACCTTAAATAGAACGTAACAGATAGGGCTGTTTGCGAGAAGCTCGAGGCAAGTCAGAGCTCTCGAGTTAGTTGTATGTTTAACCGAGCTCAAACACTGAAATACTAAGCGATCCTAGCTTGGGCTTGACTAGTCGTGCCAAGCTTGGCTTGGCTCGTGGAATGAGAGAGCATCCACGTCAGTGTAGGTAAATCATCCGTTGGCTATAACAAGTTGCGATGCACGACAAAGTTAATGGATAAATGCTCTAATTGTGTTAAGTTTGATGGTATTTACCTCTCACCGACTTACGAATTGACATAAAAGTGAAGATTTTGTTAATAAATAATTTTCCCTTTCGAGTGGGAATACAAACAATGGGGGAGGAATGTAAGTAGTTGAAGCTGATTTTTTTTTTTTTATGTTCTTTTTAGTATGCAGTAGTATTGATGGACTTGTTGGAGGAAATTATAAATCACCCAACGTTAGACTAGCTTAAGCCTAGCCAAATTTTGGAAATGCTGCTTGACAACTTCATTTTTGTGGAGAGTCTCGTGCAGTGAAAATTTGACGGGATAGAGAGATGGGATAAAGAATGAATACGTTGATGAGTTAGAGACGTAGAATCAAGAGTCTGATGGAATGATAGTCTGGAATTGACTAGCTAAACTAGGAAATGAAGTAACTTTACCGTGTTGATTTGGGATTTTGGTGGCTCAATTTAGAGATTGAATTTGTTGAGTTTGCCCATAGGAGCCCCAGGTTCTTGTTCGAGTGTTGTGTATTTCATATTTCTAGGACTGTTTGCACAACAGACATGTAATCCATTCATCCTTTGTTGCAATTCAATGCCGAAAATGGCAAATTGCAATGGAATCTTGTGCTTAGTTCGGCCAATTCTACGTTCCCTGTTTCTCTAAGTTAGTCATATATCAAAATCGATGCTTTTGCAGGTAACTAAATAGTCAAATTGGATTGGTTTGCAGGCACTTAAGGGGGGGATGAGAGAGAAAGTTCAATTGGCTACCAAATTTGGGATCGTCACCTCTGACGGAGAGGAGATGGTGGTTTGCGGCGATCCAGCCTATGTACGGGCTTCCTGTGAGGCCAGCTTGAAGCGGCTTGACGTTGATTATATTGATCTCTATTACCAACATCGGATTGATACCCGTGTTCCCATTGAAACCACGGTTTGACCATTTTTGCTTCTCTCCCTCTCTCTCCCTCTCTCGCTGTATCTTCAACATTTACAAGCATATCAATCAATCTTCAAATCCGAGGATGTCAAATTTATTTGAAGTCAATGTAACAATTTGGTATCTTGTTATTCGATATAATTGCCAATTTCCAATTTCATATATCATGTAGCCCTCCATGGAGTAGTCCAACGGATATGTCTAACTCCCTGCCCTAGCATACTTTCACTTTGTATCGGCACCCATCATTAATGGGTAATGATAGTGTCAAAACTGTTTTTGTAAATGTCAAAATTTGTAGTGCATGAAAGACTTGTACCATGAGCAAGGTACAACGCTTTTATGGACTAAAATTCTGGTATTAACAAAAACAGTTGTGACATTATAATTTTTCATCATTAAATACTCCACCAATAAGAACAAAACATTTTGGAGAAAGTAAGAAAAAAGAAGACATGCATATTAAGCCGTGGTAAAGTAGCATATGAATCTTGTTCCCACTTCCCTTCCTCTTTAATTCTTCAACTTTTTGCACATCTATTTCCTTTCTCAAGCAATCCTTGTTTCTTGCCATCCTTTCATTAGATGGGTGAACTGAAGAAACTTGTTGAAGAGGGAAAAATCAAGTACATTGGTCTATCTGAGGGCTCTACTTCAATACTGTCTGCATCAACTATTAGAAGGGCTCATGCTATTCATCCAATTACAGCAGTACAGATGGAGTGGTCCTTGTGGACAAGGGATGTGGAGGAAGAAATAGTGCCTACTTGCAGGTGAGGCGTCTATCTGCTAAATAACATTTGACGGAGTAAAGATCAACCAAAATTTCTAATTTCTTTTCCCATGTTATTCAGAGAACTTGGCATCGGGATTGTCGCATACACTCCATTAGGAAGAGGATTCTTTTCGTCGGGTCCAAAGATTGCTGAAACTTTGCCAGCTCCTCTCTTACGAACGGTATATACATAAATCACACACTTTTGACCTATGGAAGGAAGTGCAATGTTAGATAATGCTTATGCCCCCATGATGTTATTGTGAATGTTAGCAGGGTTACAAGTATCAGTACGTAAGGTAACATTGCGGCCAGTTAGTATTGGAATTTTGCACCTCTGATATAAAATTCTTCAATATTTCGATGGTCGCATCACATATGCATAGATGTCCTAATACTGCTTTTCTATAACATTGATTGACTAAGTTAGAGTCCTTTCCTCCTGGAATTATCTTGTTACAACTGTTTCTTCGTGTGTCCCCTGTGCCTATGTGAACATATGGGTACTTTTGCTTATAGATGCATAAGTTAAGCAACACTCATCACTTAATGTTGTTCAATTTTATTGAACAACTTTGCGGTTAAATGTTGACCTGAACTATCTTTCTCAGCATTGTTTCTGTGGAATTTCTCAGTTGAACTAAATAGGTAGAAATACTGCGAAAAGATTTGATTCTTTTTTGCCATACACAAAGCTATAGTCCTTACAGGAAAAGGGAATGGATTTGCTGTCACTAACAATCTTGGTGCATTACAATGAAATGGTGATATAATTATTACGTACTCCTATCTACAAGATCCTTCTTTCCTTTCAATATGCTGGTCTGTTTGGTAGTTCTTCAGTTAGTTTACTCATGTACATATAGTGTGTTTTCAGCAAAATTTCTTAATGTTTTGGGAAGACAATGTTGCACCAATCACCATAACTTGCAGAAGATTTGTTTTTGTTCCGTTCCTTGTTGATCTTTCTTTACAGCTGGTTGGCTGTTCTGCTGCCGAATTATGCATGTAATTTGTTTTTGGCAGTATCAAACAAAGTTCCAACCTGAGAATCTCGAGCATACCAAAAACATGTATGACCGAGTCAATGAAATAGCAGCAAGGAAGGGGTGCACGACAGCGCAGGTAGCATTGGCTTGGCTTCATCACAAAGGCAGCGATGTTTGTCCCCTTCCTGGTACCACCAAGGTCGAGAACTTTGATCAGAACATTGGAGCTTTGTTGGTAGAACTAACAGCTGAAGAAATGGCAGAACTTGATTCCATTGCATAGAAAGATGCTTTTAAGGTTGATATGTACGGGGCATGCTCTTTACTTGGTATGTTTCAGACAATCCATCCTTTTGCTCTGCAGATGCAGTCAAGGCTTCTCTTTGAAGATTGGAGTGGTTAAGATGTTTGCTTAAACTCTACCCTGGGCCTGATTATTTGTCAGACCTACACCAAGGCAAGAATAAAAGACTATACCAAGAGGTGTATAGAACCCATCAAATCCTATGTGCATTACTGGTTCTGTAACTTATCTTGAGAAGGGAGTTAATGATTTCTTACGGCTTGGTGTTCTCTTTGGCTTGAGAGTTATGGAGCTGTATTTGGGTAATTTTTCATGTAATTCCCAAAAATTTATAGTTTGCTATACGCAGCAGCCGATGTATGATAGTACTCTCTTTCTTCATTCAATACATAGTGAAAATTGGACGTAGTCGTGGATGTACCATATTGGGAACAAAGTAAATCTTTGTGTGGTGCTTTCTGTGTGTTTGCTTGATTATTCTTCGTAGAGTCGTGTGTTTGTGTGGTTTCAGGTCAAAGCCACGACACCAACCAGGTACGCGGGTATGGTAACAAAATCTTCAAGGAGATTTCCACCTTGCTCCTTTTGCCGCTAAATCTTGCATTTGTGTATCAGGGATAGTCTTTTGACTCTTTTCCATTTGATCCGCGACTGTCGTTTGTCTATATGTGTAACGATTGGAATGGTTTTGGTTCATACAGCTCATTGAGTACATTAACAATGAAAAAGTTACTATGTTAGATGCCGATAAATTCCTAATCGTTACACATTTATCTTCCAAACAAATGCACTGCACACTGGAACAAAATAGTATAAATGGGGACAAACCTAATCGTTTAAATTACTGCGAGATTACTTAGTGCCCCAGGCACTGCCACGTAACATCCCAGCTCTAATTTAACCACATATTGGCGTAGGGCTTGCACATTCATCTCTTCGGTCCACGACAAACGTGTGGTAGGGGAAAACGTAACCGGGCTTTTAAGCACACATCGTGGTGGAGCTCACGCATTCGTCTTGTGGCCAACGACAAGTGTGTGATGAAAAAATGGCATTGGACATGAATATTTTTTCCCTGTTTACAGCTCACTGAAAGACAGAAAATTGTACATAAATACTACTAGTACTAAATTAGTAAAACTCTCTAGCTTCTCTTAAAAGTTTCTAATTTCTTCTCCTTATAATTTCGTGATCATTTCCACAGTTTTCATTCAGGTCCGGTCGTGGACTTTCTAATATGGATCGAAGGAAGACAAAAACAAATACGTAAAAATTGACCATTTTTTAAGGGTTCTTCTTCTTCTTCCATTCAAATGGGCCAGGCCAGTGAATTTTTTTCCAAAATGTTGTATTTGTTTTTGTATTCCATCAACATGTATCGAAGGAAGACAGGGAGTTTGTTACATCGGTAATCATACAAACTCACTCACACCAAAAGGTTGTTCGGTTAAATAAGTCACTTGGCTTATTTTTTTGTCCTTATCCAAATTTTTTTTGCATTTGTTAGTTTTCCGTCAATTTTTTGAGGCCTATTGCTTCGTTATGACAAGAAAAATCTAAAAAGTAAAAAATTACGATCTAAAAAGTAAAAAAAATTAGGTTTCGATCGTAATTTTTTACTTTTTAGATTACTCTCGTCATGATGAAGCAATAATCTCTAAAAAATTGACAAAAAACAATCACATTCAAAAAAATTTAAATAAAAATAAAAAATAAACCAAGTAACTTATTTGCCAAACAACTGCAAGCATGAAGTTCATGCACAGTGTGTTTATGGTGGTAGCATTGTTGTTTTTTTATCTCTCCTTAAAAAAAACAGAGAACGGACCAAGCATTGGAATGAGAGAGCATCGATCCAAGGTTTCTGCAACGTGTAATCCTCTGGTTGGATGCTGTCAGAATGTCCGTATACGTGGAGTAAATGAACAGCTACCATGCCACATAACCCCTCCCCATTCCAGGACATTTGTCCACCGTCCTTTGCTACGCTACTCCTCCCCTTTTATACAACGCCAACACAAAAAATGAAGACACACGAAAATCAATCCCAATTCAGAGAGAGAGAGAGAGAGTGAGCGCACGCTAGATATGGAAGAAGGCGTGACTTCGACTGACGTTTTAGCTTTGCAAGAACAGAGGCACCATGAAACAGAGAAACGCAAGAGAGATGAAGAAATAGCAGGAAAGGAAGATAGCAGAGACGGCAAAGAGAGAGTTTCTAAAGATAAAGGAGGGAAAGAGGAAGAAAAGGGGATTATTACTAATTTCATCTCTAACTTGTTGGTCCCCAGAAATAGAGGAGCTGAAAATAATGAAGCTAAAGATGACAGAATGGATCGTGAGGGTAGTGGCAGGGGAGGGTGTAAATTGGATGGGGATGATTTGGGTGGTGGAAATGGTGGTGGTGGGATTGTTGACAACCTCATCTCCAACCTTTTTCAACCAAGTGAAGCAAGAGAAAGGGAAGAAGACAAGGGAAATGAAAACGAGGAGAGAGCAAGTGATGTGAAAATAGAAGAGGAGGGAGGAGGTGGTGGTGGTGGCGGCGGCGGAGGAGGAGGAGGGGGCATCATTGAGACCCTTGTTTCCCTCTTGCCCAAAACACTTCCAGGTAATTACTCCTATATATATGCTTTCGTCGCCTCTTTTAAATTTCAGAATTCTGAAACAAATTGGATCGTGAATTGATTGATTGATTCTAACCCTAATTTAATCGTGTTTGTACGTTTACATGATCAGATGACATGGCTCCACCACCCGAGGAGGCCTCAATCCTGATTCACTCCATTGTCCATGACTAAATAAATACTCCGTACACAATACAATAATGATGTTTGTACGTTCGTAATTGACCATTTTTAAGGGTTCTTCTTCTTCTTCTTCCATTCAAACTTATTTTTAGATCCGGTCGTGGACTTTCGATCAAGCACAGGCCTTTCTTATTTGTTTGCATCTCTATTTGATTGTGTTTCAGAATCATTGACAATTTGGTAAATTTTCTGATAATTCTACAAAAACTACTCTCCAGTCTATAAATCGAGAGAGAGAGAGAGAGAGAGAGAGAGAGAGAGAGAGTGGGGAGAATGAAGCTGGGATCACAAGGTCTAGAAGTGTCGACACAGGGACTGGGATGTATGGCATGTCAGCCGTGTACGGCCCACCAAAGGCAGAAGAAGAAATGATAAAGCTAATCCACCACGCCATCAACTCCGGCGTCACTTTCCTCGACACCTAAATTAATTATAAAACTCTAGCTTCTCTTAAAAGTTTCTAATTTCTTCTCCTTATAATCTTGAGATCATTTCCACAGTTTTCATTCAATCATTGATTGTGTTTCAGAATCATTGACAATTTGGTGAGTTTTCTCATAATTCTACAAAAACTACTCTCCAGTCCAGACTATAAAGAGAGAGATTCTCATAATTCTACAAAAACTACTATCCAGTCCAGACTAGAGAGAGAGAGAGAGAGATGGGAAGAGTGGGGAGGATGAAGCTGGGATCACAAGGTCTAGAAGTGTCGGCACAGGGACTGGGATGTATGGGCATGTCAGCCGTCTACGGCCCACCAAAGGCAGAAGAAGAAATGATAAAGTTAATCCACCATGCCATCAACTCCGGCGTCACTTTCCTCGACACCTCCGACGTCTACGGCGACAACGAAACCGTCCTTGGCAAGGTAATAGTATCACATCTAGCTCTTACTACTAATTACCGTATATATGTTGGGTTTGTGAAGCCTGATTGTGGTTGTCTGGGACTATTTCAGTTCACAGAAAATCTTATTTGCAGACCATTCCGTAAAGAAGGCTTTACGGAGGCCAATCGCGCGTGTCCAAAGTATTTTTGGACCGTCGGGATTGAAAATCAATTGTGACCGGTTAAAATTGCAAACGAATCTCAGCCATTGAGTGCGCCACCACATGTTCACGGAGCGTCCGTGAATAAGTTTCTCTCTCCAATTCAACCTGTATAACAGCAGTCATGTAATAACTGATGTAGACTTACACCAAACCACTGCAGTATTCACTATATTTTTTGTGGGCCCATTATGGATCCAACAAAAATACAGAAAAATGCTCATAAATTTTAAAATAATAATGTTTCATGGGGTTTTCTAAAAAATTAGTTTCAACAGATATCCGTAAATATTATTTCTGGATTTGTAGGGGCGAAACTACACAATTGAGGAGAGATCCTGAACGGTTAAGTTTTATGTTGATTTGGCCGATTTCTCAATGGTGTAGTTGATATATACTGTATTTCAGTGAACTAAACGGTTAAGTTGTTATTGGTTTATGAGCAGGCAATGAAGGGAGGGATGAGAGAAAAAGTTGAATTGGCTACCAAATTCGGGATTACCTTTCATGGAAAGATAGAGATGCACGGGGATCCGGGCTTCGTACGGGCCGCCTGTGAGTCCAGCTTGAAGCAGCTAGGCATCGATTGCATCGATCTCTATTACCAGCACCGGGTCGACATCCGCGTGCCCATTGAAGTCACGGTTCGGCCCCTTGTTTCTTCTTTCCTCTCCAGGGGCAAATTTTGTTGCTTCACATATTCAACCTATGCTCGTGTCAACAATGTGCAAAGGTTTCATCTATGTTTTCATCAAACGGATTTCGTCTACTTTGCTTTCCAATGTCATGGTATTGCCTGTCTTTTTGGCTTAGAGAAGTTGCAAATATTAACTCAGAATTTGTTATATCTAGTTCATCAGATGGGCAGTCTGCGAAAACAACGAAGATGACTGTGCATAACATGTAAACCAAAGTAATTAATGTTCCCGCATCAAACTTCAAGCCAAGTGTAACCAGCCACGCTTGAGATTGTTTGATTATGTGTTCGAGTCAAGCTCAAGATCGTTTTCATGTTACCGTCATCATAAACATACAAGTTTCTGCACGTCTCCAGAATGGTTCCTTGTGTTTCCTTTAAATGCATTTCTTAACAAGCTTTTCATCAAGCCCTGCTACTCGTTTCTGGCCATTTTTTTCACCAGATGGGAGAACTCAAGAAACTGGTTGAAGAGGGTAAAATAAAGTATGTCGGTCTGTCTGAGGTGTGTGCATCAACTATCAGAAGGGCTCATGCAGTTCACCCAGTTACGGCAGTACAGTTGGAATGGTCCTTATGGTCAAGGGATGTGGAAGAAGAAATAGTCCCTACTTGTAGGTGAGGCATATGTTCTGCCAAATTTCAACTTAGGGAGTATTAAGCTATCCAACTATCTAATTTGCTATCACATTTCATGATTCAGAGAACTTGGCATTGGGATCGTCGCATACTCTCCGTTAGGATTAGGGTTCTTTGCATCAGGTGCCAAGCTTATTGAAAATCTGGCAACTGAGGATTTTCGGAAGGTTTGTAAATTGAATACATACTTTTGACTTTGACACTGAGATACAGTTTACACAATGGTAGTTCCGCGTAATGATATTGAATGTTTAAAACTTATCCCGTTCTACAGCTCTAGCTGACTAATCAACCTTATGAACTGAAAAACTGTTCCCTGTTTCCGAACATTTAATTGGTGCTTATTTGTCAAAGTTAAATAAACGAAACTAAGGTAAACTCTTTCTGTCTGGGAACAAGGCCTGTGAATCCATGCGGTTTCCCACTGGGCTGGCTGGCTCCGTTCGTGAGAAATGGGTTCAATGGATGTTAAAAAGAATTAAGTGAAACACTTTAGAGTAACCTTTTTTAAACGATCACATTCCGGCATTCCGACGAGACTAATCCTTCTGTACGACTGATTGGAGTTCTGATGCTGAATCATTCCTTTTATTGTGTGCAGTCTCTGCCAAGGTTTCAACCAGAGAATGTGGAGCACAACAAGGCTATGTTTGAGCGTGTTAATGAAATGGCAGCAAAAAGGGGCTGCACCCCAGGGCAACTAGCCTTGGCATGGGTTCATCACCAAGGGAACGACGTGTGCCCTATCCCCGGCACCACCAAGATTGAAAACTTTGATCAGAACGTTGGTGCTTTGTCGGTCAAACTAACGCCTGAAGAAATGGCTGAGCTCGAATCCATTGCAGATGCAGTTAAGGGAGGTAGAGATGGAGGTGTGGTCCCTACTTGGAAGAATTCAGAGACTCCACCCTTGTCATCGTGGACGGCCGACTGAGCTCATGCCTTTTTTTTTTAACTTCTTTTTGGAGCTGAAAAAGGAACTTTTGGTTTGTGATTGTGCTTCTTGTGTGTTTGAATACTGTGTGTACATTTTTTACTGTGATTATAGAGAACTATTTTTCACTTGTTTGAAGAAGTTACAGATTATTGGATGAGAGCCCAGTAGTGTGGTGATGTTAATAGATACTATATTGGAAGTCAGAAATCGTTTTTAAGGACCATTTCTTGCCAGTAATGGTGTTTCGGTGCATTTCCGGTTCTGAAACACTGGAATGGACCGAATTTCGTGTTCTTTTGATAAGAACTTTTTTAAGATCGATTTGTTACATAAAAAAATCTAAGCTCCTGTCAAGATTTCTATTCAAGCTTGAAGAAGCAATATACAATTTAGCTTGTTTAGCATAAGAAATTGGCTCGCCTTTTAAACAAACTGAGGCTCCGTTTGTTTCATTGTAAAATGTTTTCCAAAGTAAAATATTTTTCATGAAAAATAATTTTTCTAAAAAGATCGTTCTCGATTTTGTTTTCCGGTGTTTGGTGAATAGCGGGAAAAATAGATTTTCCCTTGTTTAGTAAAACAATAGAATCAATCAAAGTCTTGGTTAAAAATCCTATTCTGGTTGTGATAGAAAAAGATAATGCACAAAACAGGAAGATTTATGTATTCAAACCCTATGAGAGAGAGAGGGGCTTTGTTTATTTGGATGTAAAATATTTTCCTAGAAAATGTTTTACTCTTTATATCGTTGAAAATGTTTTCTTCTTGTAAAAATGGTAAGTCATTTTCTGAACTTGGGAGAGAGAGGCTTTGTTTATTTGGATATAAAATATTTTCCTAAAAAATGTTTTACTCTTCATATTGTTGAAAATGTTTTCTTCTTTAGAAAGATAATAAGTCATTTTCTGAATTTTGCTGTTGCTGCTTGTCTAATAATTACATTACTTACTGATCTCCTCCACAGATCCAATTTCATCAACTATGACCTAACCAAATTTTATATGTCACAGATACGAGCAAACATCATCTTACAACTATTAACCAATTATCAATCATACACTCGAAAATTAAAACGAAACTTTTGTTTTGTGCAAAATCATTTTACATGGAACATCTTTTACATCGAAGAAATTTTTACTTTCAAACAAACAGAGCCTAAACGAAGAATATGAGCATGTGAAAATTAGGAGGTGTTCCACTTTCTTGCAAAAAGGATTTTTTAAAAAAGAAGGTAATTTTAAGCTCAAAAATAATGTATTTACGTAAATAATTTTCCTACTAATATAAATCTTGTTTGATAGATAGATTTCATTAAGATTTTTTAAACGGTGTAAAAAAAAAATTAAAAAATAATTTTTATTTTTATTATATTTGAATTTAAAATTATGTTCGTTTGGGAAATAAGTAATTTTTTTCAAAGGGAACACCACCTCAACCCCGTTCAACAAAACACAAGGGCTATGTTCCTTGGAAGTTTAGTTTACTAGTTTTTATTTATTTTTTCAATCATTGCCCTATTTTTTCAATTATTACTTTCTCATATCTTTTCAATCATTACCTTATTTCTCTCTTCACCTACTATTAAAACTGAACTCTCAACCAAACAAAGCCAAGATGACTCCAGTTTTTATTTTCCGTCAAGATAATAGCATATCAGACTATCAGTAATAAATTGTAGAGAGATAGTCTACCGACGGAGTCGTTTTCAGATTTGAACCTCCAGCAACAAGAAGCCTCTGTCGTTTGATTGAGCCAAAGCAAAGCAAAGCAAAGCAAAGCACCATGCGAAGAAGAATCGCTGCTGTTGCTCTGATTTTCAGCCCCAGAACGGCACGTAACTATCGAAAAGGTAACCCATTTGTCGATCATCATACACTCTTGTTTCATACTACCCAATTTTCTACAAACCCTAGTCCCACTGATGTCGTTGCAATAACGAACCGGCAGCAACTACCGAAGTTGTTGCTGGAGAAATCTAAAACGGGTTTTGATAAGCTCGACGATGCTCTTTGTTTGTTCCATCAAATGGCCCGATTTCGATCTCCGCCTCCTGTCGTCCATTTTAATCAGCTGTTAACTGCTGTTGCCAGGATGAAGGAATATTCGACGGCCATTTCTCTATTTAAGGAAATCCGCGAGTTGGGCATTCCGATTGATGAATATACGCTGACTATTTTGATCAATTGTTTCTGCCGGTTGAATCGAGTGGATTATGGGTTTGCTATCTTGGGCATCTTTTTCAAATGTGGTTGTACTCCAAACTTGAATACCTTCAACACTCTGATAAATGGGTATGTTCTAGGAGGTAAGACTTCTCAGGCTGTGAATTTGTTCAGAAGGTTGACGAAATATGGAGACATCGAACCTGATGAGATCACATATGGGACAATCATGAAAGGGCTTTGTAAAGTGGGAGACAATACGATGGCTATACAGTTGCTGAGGAGTATGCAGAAATGGAACTATAAGCCTACTGTTGTGATGTATAACACAATCATCGACAACCTTTGTAAGGACGGGAACATAGATGATGCTTTGAGCCTCTTATCAGAGATGAGAGGGTGGGATATTATGCCTGATGTGGTCACCTACAACTCTTTGGTTGATGGCTTATGCAAATCAGGTCGAGGGAAGGATGCCGCAAGAATATTGAGTGACATGACGGAACAAAACATTTTCCCTGATGTTATAACCTTCAGTTTGGTGGTGGATGCACTTTGCAAGGAGGGAAGGACCGAAGAAGCAGAGGGCATAATCAAGGTCATGATCCGAAGCGGTGAGAAACCCGATGTTATCACTTATAATGCACTGATGGACGGATATTGTTTGCAAGGCCAAATAAAGAAAGCAAAAGAAGTGTTGAACTCCCTAGTTGATAAGGGCCTTGAGCCTGATATCCGTAGCTATAATATTCTAATCAATGGTTTCTTCAATAAGATGAATGTAGACGAGGCCATGGAACTCTTTAGAGAAATGCCTTGTAAAGGGTTAAAACCTACTATTGCAACATACAACACTTTGTTAAAGGGGCTGTTACACGCAGGGAGATGTGCTGCTGTAGATCATATATTTCATGAGATGAGGTGTAGCGATCAAAATCCTGACATGTTAACGTACTCAATCTTGTTAGACGGATTCTTTAAGAACCAAAAAATTGCCAAGGCAGTAGAGGTGTTTCGTTCAATGCAAGATCAAGGAATAGTTCCTAATAAATTTATTTATTCTATCATCATTAATGGCATGTGCAAAGCTGGGAAGATTGAAGATGCTCGCAAAGTTTTTAGTATCTTCTTAGCTAAAGTTTTGCAACCCAATGTTGAGGTTTACACAACAATGATTAGTGGACTTTGTAAGGCGGCTTTGGTAGATGAAGCTGAGGAGTTACTTCTGCAAATGGAGGGAGATGGTTGCCCACCAGATGATATGACTTACAATATTATGGTCCGGGCATTCCTAAAGAGGGGGGACATGCACAAGGTTAAGATACTTCTACAAGAAACACTCGATAGGAATTTAAAACCAGATGCATCTACCATGTCCATGATAGTAGATGTACTTAGGGCTGAGGGTGAGGATAGTGATTTTTTTAAAATGATCCAAAGTCTTGTGCCAAGGGAGGATGGTAAGGCTGTGTCCCAAACTTTTAAGGGAATCATTTGAAGTTGTCAGATTATGGATGCTTGTGCAAGTGACATAGAAGGATTTTATGAGATTCTATGTTTTCAACTTTAGGAGCAAGTTTCACCTTTACCATGTCATTTTCCTTTTACTTGTAATTTTGCTCGAGGTTAAACTATGATATCGTGATTTTATATTTTTGTGATGTTGGTTATTTTTATAGATGATGCATTTTTTCCCACGAGAAGGTCTTTTCTCTTGGTAAAACTTAAGTTGTTAAATAATCATCCTAATGGGTAAACACATGGAAAGCTATTCATGCGAAATCACAAATGGCAGTGAATTCTATAATGATGAGCACAAACAAATATGAATAATTGAATATTTCAGTATTTTAGTTTGGCGGCAATTATTTGTTTAAAGTGTTACAATACCTATGTAAATTGGTGGCACTTATTTCTTTGAATCTTGACTGATGTTAGGTGTACTTCCGGTAGGTCACTCTTATCTTTCTCCTTCCGGTCTCTATGTTTCATCGACTCTCTAAGGCCATATTGATTGAAATTTCGTAAAGTTTCTCTGGATTTTGTGCTAAAAAATCTCTCAAGCAAGCAGAAAAAGGGTCATACCCACTGCACGAAGCTCCCGCATATGCGGGTCTTTGAATGGTTGATGTAAGTAGCCTTACACTTGCAAGCAAAGAGGCGACTTCCGAGAATCGAACCAGTGACCTTCACGGCACAAATGGGGCAGCTTTACTGCTACGCTAGGTTTGCCTTTCATCAAGCAAGCAAAAGAAGTAAGAAAAAGGACCCATTTTTTCTGAACTTGTCCGTGTCCATTTTTTTTTTCTTCCAGCTCGTTCTCTATCCGTATCTTATTTGTGTGTAGTAGCTAGTCTTGACTCAATTGTCTTTAGTCGTCTTCAACATTCTCTCCTGATTTGGTAAACTAATTTTGGGAATACTTGTTTGGTTGTCATGTATTCCTGATACCAGATGGGAGAACTCAAGAAACTGGTTGAAAAGGGTAATACTGATACATCGGTCTGTCTGAGTTGTGTGCATCAACGATCAGTAGGGCTCATGCAGTTCACCCAGTTACGGCAATACAGTTGGGATGGTCCTTATGGTAGGAAGAAATAGTCCCTACTTGCAGGTGAGGCATATGTTCGGCCAAATTTCAACTTAGGAAGCATTAAGCTATCCAACTGTCTAATTTGCTATCCCAATTGACGATTCAGAGAACTTGGCATTGAGATCGTCGCATACTGTCCATTAGGGTTAGGGTTCTTTGCATCAGGTGCCAAGCTTATTGAAAATCTGGCAACTGAGGATTTTCGAAAGGTTTATGAGTAGAATACATACTTTGACACTGAGATACAGTTTACACAATGGTAGTTCCTCGTAACGATATTGAATGTTAAAACTTTTCTCGTTCAACAGCTTTAGCTGACTATAATTGACCTTCATGAACTGAAAATCTGTTCCCTGTTTCCAAACATTTAATTGGTGCTTGTTCGACAAAGTTAAATAAACGAAACTAAGGTAAACTCTTTCTTTCAGCCTTTCAGGGACAAGGCCTGTGAATCCAGGCGGTTTCCCACTGGACTGGCTGGCTCGGTTTGTGAGAAAAGGGTTCAATGGATGTTAAAAAGAATTAAGTGAAACACTCTAAAGTAACCTTTTCTAAAAGATTACATTCTGGCCTTCTGATGAGACTAATCCTTCTGTATGATTGCTTTAAGAGTTCTAATGCTGAATCATGCCTTTTATTGTGTGCAGTCTTTGCCAAGGTTTCGACCAGAGAATGTGGAGCATAACAAGACTATGTTTGAGATTGTTAATGAAATGGCAGCAAGGGCTGCACCCCGGGGCAATTAGCCTTGGGATGGGTTCATCACCGAGGGAACGACGTGCCCCCTATTCCCGGCAGCACCAAGATCGAAAACTTTGATCAGAACATTGGTGCTTTGTTGGTAAAACTAACGCCATTTAGACATGGCTGAGCTCGAATCCATTGCAGCTGCAGTTAAGGGAGGTAGAGATGGAGGTGTGGTCCCTACATGGAAGAACTCGGAGACTCCACCCTTATCATCGTGGATGGCCGAGTGAGCTCATGCCTTTTTTTTTTCTTTTTTAAACTTATTTTTGGATCTGTAAAGGAACTTTTGGTTTGTGATTGCTTCTGGTGTGCTTGAATTCTGTGTAAACATTTGTTTCTGTGATGCAAGGGATGGATTCTTATAGAGCACTGTTTTTCACTTGTGTTTGAAGAAGTTACAGATTACTGGATGAGAGCCCAGTAGTGTGGTGATGTTAATAGGAGTATATTGGAAGTCAGAAATGGGTTTTTGACGACCATTCTTGCCAGTAATGGTGTTCCGGTGCATTTCCGGTTCCGAAACACTAGAGTGGACCAAATTTTGTGTCCGTTTGATAAGAACTTGTTCAAGATTGATTTGTCACGTAAAAAAATCAAGCTTGAACAAATTTTTTTATGCCCGTTAAGTTTTCTATTCAAGCTTGAAGAAGCTAAACAATTTTGCTTGTTTGGCATAAGAAATTGGCTCGCCTCGTAAACAAATTGATCTCATTCTGCTAAGATTTTTATTTTTTAAGTATTTATTTATCGTTTTTATGAGACAATTCATTCGCTCGCAATACATTACATTTAATTCAAAAAATAAGTACTCTCTACTTTTTCTAATGTAATCCTTCATTAATTATAGATCTTTAATCTTTTCTGAAATTCGAATTTCCAAATTTTCCCTCTCTTAACTCGTGTATGTATTCGTCTAAAAAAAGAGAGTAAATTACACTAAGCCTCTCTCAACTGACCCGTATTTTTACTTAATCCCCTTAGACTATAAAATTCGACATCGTGCACCCTCTAACTATCTAGAGTTGACACTTAACACATTTTTGTTAGGTTTCTGTCCATATGGCAAACGGAAAAAGGCAGTCAACTTAAATGGGGTGTTTGGATCGAGCATTTATGCACGTCAGATGTCGTTGATTTCCGCGTTGGCCCACTTAGTTTTTTTTTTTTAAAATTTTTGGACGGCTCGGATCGACCGTTTGGTTGTACGAGAGCCCTAAAGCCAAAAATTAACGAAAATGATACCGTAGGGAAAATGCACCGACGGCCACCGGACCGCTGATCCGAGCCGTCTAAAATTTTTTTTTAAAAAAAAAACTGAGTGGGCCAACGTGGGAATCGACAGCATCAGACGTACTTAGGTGCTCGATTCAAACACGCCATTTAAGCTGACTACCTTTTTCCGTTTGCCATATGGACGGAAACCTAACAGAAGGATGTTAAGTGTCAACTCTGGATAGTTAAAGGGTGCACGATGTCGAATTTTGTAGTTTGACGGGATTAAATAAAAATGCGGATTAGTTGAGAGGGGCTAAGTGTAATTTACTCAAAAAAAAATTATAAAGTGCTCCTCAAGCACCATCACCTGATCCACCTTCCTCACCATTGCTAATATATTCGTATGTTCCTGGTTTCGGACCTTACTCTCATTACTCTCATAATCCTTTAATAATGCCTCCCTCCTGCTCGCACTCAATCATTGTCATGAGCTTTTACTCTCAATCGATCCTCTCACAAATTGTTTCAGGGTTTTGGGATAATTTTGCGTGGAATAGGAGATGGTGCCAGTGGTGTCGAACGAACGATTCGGCCGCTTATCTTAGCATGAACGTCTTGGATATAATCCAAACGCATAAAAATTTAAACCGTTCGTTGCTTGGATTAAAATTTGAGTCTTCAATTGTCAAGATGAATGGATGGATTGGAGGCTCAGCACCGCCGCCAAGCATGACACGTGACAATTAGGTCCGACCAAACGTAGGCGCTGACGTTGCGAGTTTGGTGAACGATTGGTCCTGTCTACTACTCTTACTTCACTCCTAACCACTCCCCACGCTCCTCTCCAACTATCGAACCCATCTTCACGGAGAGAGTCTGGTGAACGATTGGTCCTGTCTACCACTCTGGACTTCACTCCCCACGCTCAGAGAGAGAGAGAGAGAGAGAGAGAGAGATATGGCTAGAGTGAGGAGAATGAAGCTGGGTTCACAAGGTCTAGAGGTTTCAGCACAGGGACTGGGCTGTATGGGCATGTCCTCCTTCTACGGCCCACCGAAGCCCGAAGAACACATGATCAAACTCATCCACCACGCCATAGACTCCGGCGTCACTTTTCTTGACACCTCCGACATCTACGGCCCCCACACCAACGAAGTCCTCCTCGGCGAGGTTTGCTTTCTTTCTTTGAGGTTTGGTGGGAACGAATAAGTGTTCCAATTTGGGATCCGTTAGTATAAACCAAGGGATTTGACATTGTTAATGAATCAGCGGGGATAGCTCGAGCTTAGGTTCGATTGTTTAATACGGATTGTTGTGAAATCAGCCAAATCAACAAACACTCGACGTGAAGAACAAATAAGAACCGTAGGACCACAGAGATTTTTACGCGGTTCCGTAACTTTGTAGTTGAGTACATTTACAGCTCACACTAGTCTCCACTATGTATGGGATGAAGAATGGATAGTACAATATAGAAGTATTTATAACCCAGCGTTTCCATCATCAAGTCACGGTAATACACCTGTCTAGTGCTGCCCTCAAGCCCCTGCCGTGGGTCACCAAATAGTTACCCAAGCGCAAATTAGACTGAATTAGGCTTCACAAACCCGACCGGGATTTCAATATGGAGTTTGAGATGTCTATTGTGATTTGTGATGGATTTGAAATAACCATTTAATACGAGTGATTTGAAATCCTTCCGGTGAAGGGATTTGACATCATTATTCAATGAGAATAGCCCTATATTAGTTTTGATAGTGTTTTTTTGTTGGACGATGGGATGTTTGGAGTTAGTTGTTAGAGGTTACAAAAGGTGTCGAGCACTTCCTCTACGAGGATCCGCACTCATGACCTCTCCCTTAGGTTTGATACTTGATAGGGGTTTGAATGTTGAGTTTGAGAGCTCTATTGTGATGGATTTGAAATAACTATTTAATAGGAGTGACTTGAAATCCTTCAGGGTATAGATTGTGGTTATACAATCGCTCGCATCTGTTCTACTTCCAAGTCCGATTCATCTCCTGCTTTAATTTAACAAGCCACTAAAACTATACTTCTTATATTTTCATTTTCTAGATTTGAAATCCATAGCTATCTAAACGTACCCTTACTGGTGTTGAGCAGGCGCTGAAGGGAGGGGTGAGAGAGAAGGTTGAATTGGCGACCAAGTTTGGGATGAGCTTTGCCGATGGAAAGAGAGAGGTGCGCGGCGACCCAGCCTACGTTCAGGCTTCTTGTGAAGCTAGTTTGGAGCGGCTTGATATTGATTGCATCGATCTTTATTATCAGCATCGGATTGACATCCGTGTTCCCATTGAAATCACGGTTTGACCCCCTTTGCCTCCTTCTCTGATACGAATAATTGAGGTCAATATTGTGTGTTTATGCTTGTTGCATAGGAGATCGTGTTCCATTTCATTTCTAGTAGGGACTTTTGAGTTGAGATGAAATGAGAAGGAAAGGAAGCATTTGTGGAATTACTCCCGCCAGAGTTTATATATGTGGTTAAGTTTTTAAAGAAGCTGTTTCCTAAACCGAACATTAGTATCTACTATGCTTGTGGCATTTGTGTAAAAGACTAAGATTGGATGCAAAAACTCGCTTTCCTTGAGTGTTTTTTATTTGAGCTGTTGATGGGGCACCATGATTCTGGGATTTTTCCCCTTGCATACTTGTTTCGAGTTCAGATTCTTAAAGACATTCAAGTGGCACCGGACATCTTTTTGTACTAGGAACATGCTTTAGTGACTATTTCCCTGATGCATCTTTACGAATTGATATATGATAGTTGGTTTCACGAACCTTTCCAATTTGAACTGTTCAAAGTATGATCTGTTTCTTGTATTCAACGTAATAAAAACAAAAAACGTGCCATTGTAAAAATTAGGTCAAGCAAGAGCTTAGCTTGCGAGGCCATTATTTTTACTCTTTCAAAGGATGATGCTGATTATGGAGCTGAAATTAACAATTCCTCTTGTATTTTGTGAACTCTAATTACAGGAGGATGTTGATCCATGTAGTAGACTGTAAATAGTGGGTTCATTTGCTTGTCATTGAGTTGAGTTGATATGCTTGTATTTTTAAGATGATCTATCTAGATTAATGCTTGTCATTGGATTGAGTTGATATGCTTGAAGTTCTGTGCCTGTCATCCATATCCTCTTCGCTTAATGAATGTTATGACTAATGACACTCTAGCATCAGAGAACTATCTGTACTGCAAATAATGTGCACCCTATGTCAACCCAATGATGGACTCCTTTGTCTTTGATCGTATTGACATTATGCTGTGGTTGAGTTGCATGACAAACTTGTTCCTACTTTCTTGACTCTCAGATATACCTGTTTTTGCATGTGCCCCCAATAATCTTATCATGCTTTATTTTTATTTTATTTCCAAACAAGCTTTTGGCTAGCATTCCTAATCTCTTTGCTTCATTGACCAGATGGGAGAACTGAAAAAGCTGGTTGAAGAGGGTAAAATAAAGTACATTGGTCTATCTGAGGCCTCTCCTGCGACAATAAGAAGGGCTCATGCTGTTCACCCAATTACAGCGATACAATTGGAATGGTCGTTATGGTCAAGAGACGTGGAGGAAGAAATAGTTCCTACTTGCCGGTGAAGCTTCTATTCTGCTAAATAACATTCATGGGAGTAATAAGAAATCAAATAACTAATTTCTTCCCCCTTTGTGACTATTCAGAGAACTTGGCATTGGGATTGTCGCATACAGTCCGTTGGGAAGAGGATTCTTTTCATCAGGTCCCAAGATGGCTGAAAATTTGGCAACTGACGATTTTCGAAAGGTTTGCGCTTAGGACACATACTTTTTTACATTGAGATTGACATACAGGGCTAGGAGTCATAATGTCATCATAGTGTTATTATGACTGCCCAGAACTTCATGTCTTTGCAAACTTGAGCTGTTAAAATGATCTTATGAGCTGATGATTGACCACATAGTTTACAGTCATTTTGTCCTTGGTTTGTGATTTTTGTCTCGTCTCTCCCTCGTCGTTTTGAAGTATAGGTTTTTACTTTTGTTTTAAAGATTGCATAAAGTCAGCACACTTTTCAAGTAAATGCTTCATTTTTGTTTTGAACCACATGCTGGTTAAAATTTTTACCATGAGCTTTCTCGCCAGTGTTCGTATTAGAAGTCAAAAAAAGATGTGGAAACAGATGGATCTGCCTTTTCTCTTGCAATATATCTCAAATCCTTCAAAACAGTGAGAATAACATGCTCCTTCCACAAACAGTGATCTGCCCTAGGAGTAATAGCACAATGATGGGTATCATTCTAGAATCCACCGTAATAAGGCTTCCCCTTATTTTATCAAGGAACAAACAATGCAAAGAACAAGAAGGGCATATACCCTCCAAATTATAATATATGCTAACCATTGAAAGAGGGATTTGCGAAGAGTGGCATAGAGCTAGGTTGATTGGTGAAGGCTTTACAGAAGAGAATTGAGAACCTTTGATCCTTACATCAAACGTAATCTTGTGAACTACATTTGAAGTTGGCCATTGAAGGCTTACCCTTTGTTCTTTCCTTGGCAGAGAGATGGAGAGAGGGGAAGAGTGAAAACCGCTGTATAATGATCTGATGGGAGTTTCAATATACATAGACACCTGAAGATAACTTTTTGTAGTCGCTCTCAACTGTGTTATCTTGGATTTGAACTTACATTGAATGGGTCATGACTCATGGGTCTTGCCAGTTGCCACCATGGGCCCCCACATTTGCATGTTTTGCTAACTACTTGCCTCCTCTAGGTATCTGTTTGTAGAAGGTTGATTATAGGTTAATTATAGATACTTACCTGCAGTTTTTGTCCTTTCATTTTAAGAAAATTGATTTTCTGTCAATAATGGTTATAGCGCCATTAGATACATCATTGCCATCTCACATGTGTATGACAGTATGAGACCCTTTTCCTTAGAAGTGGATAGCTCTATTTCTAACTAGCTCCCAATATCATGCGCATAAGCATACCATGTTGAAAACAAAATCATCTGGATAGTTGCCTTTCATCCTCCTGCATCATGACTAGAAATATGTATTTGTTTTGTTGCCTGTTTAGATTCTGTATATTGTGTGATAGATCCTTCTCGATGCTGGGTTTAGTGTTCTGTTGCTGAACTATGTTTGTTGATTACAGTTCCTACCGAGGTTCCAACCTGAGAATCTAGAGCATAACAAGACCATGTTTGAACGGGTTAATGAAATGGCAGCAAAGAAAGGGTGCACCCCCGGCCAACTAGCACTAGCATGGGTTCATCACCAAGGGAACGATGTGTGCCCAATTCCTGGCACTACCAAGGTGGAAAACTTCAATCAGAACATTGGAGCATTGTCGGTAAAACTAACCCCTGAAGATATGGCTGAACTCGAGTCCATTGCCTCAGCTGATGCAGTTAAGGGTGATAGATACGGAAGCCCGATCTCTACTTGGATGAATTCAGACACTCCACCCTTGTCCTCATGGAAAGCTGAATAAATACGTAATACCTATGAAGAACAACTGCTGAACTCCACGAAAATACACTTTTTGGAATGGTTGAGTTAGCTTTGCTCGAGCAGTTGTGTCGCTAGTTGCCTTTAGGCACGATTTATAGCTAGTTAAATGTATGACATTCGAATAAATCCATAACATCTGAAGATATGGGTGCTACCTGTGTCAGTTGGAGTTGTAAGGGAACTTAGTTGTGTTTTCGTCCTGAAAGTGTCTGTTTGAAATCTGAGCTTGGTTTTATGCGGAAACTGTGTTAGGGGTGTTGTGAATGCAATATTTAATCAAAAAAATGTATTTTCCTTATGTGTGAAGGCTGAAGCTGAGTGGTAAACATAAATGTTCCTTTTATTCGGCATAATTTTTCAACATATCCTGTAAAAGGTTAGTAGTAGTTCATTTGGATATTGACAAGTACTTGACCAATTCGTTCAATTTTAGTTTGGAATTCGCAGTCAAGAATCTTAAACCAAAAATTGAAAAAATTAATCAATCACTTATCGATATCCGGATGAACTAATTTTTTTAAGGGCACATCAAAAAATTCATCTGAGCAAAATAAATATCCCAATTTTCTTTTGGTAAGAAAAATAAATAAAATTTGTAGTAAGAAATAAAAGAAAAAGTTTTAAGGAAACACGAGATGGGCCTCACAAAGAATCGATACACAATATGTACATTTCCATCTGTACCCGTAGTTGGCCAGATTCCTTGCCAGCTTCAGAACATTTTGTCCGCTTGAACCTGTACATGCTGGACATTATGTGACTTTGGCCAATATACATGCTACGGCAGGAAGATGGGACGATGCTATACGAGTGAGAAAGCTAATATTGGAGAGTAGAGGATTAAATATCCATTTTGAGCCAAGTCTGCAATGTTTTGGTGATAGCTAACCAAACGTGAACGGGTTGTCGTAGTGGTTAATTATTGACTTGTCTTGGCGGGGCTTACCATCCCAAAGTTGCCAGGTCAATTTCCCTCAACCATGATTTGTTCTTGAGGCCACATCCCCTTATCAGCTAATTAAATTTCGCAATTTGAACTTTATTCTCAACCAAAGTAGCTCACATCTTCCATAGCATTTTTGTCCTTTTTTAAACCAAACAAAGGCCTCGTTTAGTTAAATAAGCTTATTGGCTTCTTTATTTTTTTTTGTCTTTATTCAATTATTTGTTGCATTTGTTAATTTTGTGTCTAATTTCATGAATTATTGATTTGTCTAGACAAGAGAGGAAGCTGTGTTTTCGGCTTTTTTTCGCCTTCATTAAAAAAAAAATTGAGTTTCGATCATAATTTTTCATCTTTTCGATTTTTCTAGTTGAGACGAACCAATAATCTACAAAATTTTGAAGAAAAACTAACAAATGCACACAAAAATTGAATAAAGACAAAACAATCAGTCAAAGAATTCATTAAGCCAAACTTGTTAACTTAGGGCCATTTTGGCCTTAATAATGCCGGTTTATTTTTTCTACATCTCTATTCAAATTTTTTCACATTTCTTACTTTTGCGTCAATCTTTTGTGGATTATCTGTTCATCTCGACAATAAGAATCTAAATAAATAAATAAATAATTATAATCAAAACTCATAAAAACTTCATTGAAGACGGAAATAATCCAAAACAAGTACGCTTTTTTAGATTATTTTCTCATTATTCAAAATTTGGTTCATAATTTGTTTTGTTTTAGATTCCTTTAATCAAGATGAACAAATAACTCACAAAAAAATTTGATGTAAAACTAGCAAATGCAAAATATTGAATAAGGACAAAAAAACTGTTTTTTATGAGGTCAAACCGGCCCTTATTAGTGAACACATTTTTTAAATAAAGTTTTTTTTTTTTTTGTTTTTTTAAAAGGACGAAAGCGTAAGAAGGAAAGGGTGGCTTTTAGAAACTCTTCTACACAAACCTGGGCAAGAGTTTCAGCAAGAAGCGTGTTTATGTGTTTCACGCATTTAAAACATTGCGCCCATGAAGCAAAAGTTCGCTTCCATACTGACAAAGTTTGAGGTCATGAGCAAAAGTTGGCGGCCAGACTTAAACAAGCGTGTTTGCATTTCACGCTTTCCTATGACATTGTTGAGTTTTTTTTTTTTTTTTTAATCCGATTGTTGAGTTGATATGCTGGAGTTTTATACCTGTCATACCTGTTTGAAAGGTGGCTATCTATCTTTGGTACCACCGTACCGCAGCCTCTTGAGTCTGACTTAGAGTGTTCATGCTTTTACAACAGAGAAGTATCTGCATCTACTGGAAATAATGTGCACTCTATGTCAGTTTAATGATGCACTCGAAATTCTTTGATCGTACCATTATGCTGCGGTCAAGTCGCAGAACAATCTTGTTCCTCCTTTGTTTCCTCTTCAATATATAATTTTTTTTTGCATTTGTCCACGATTAGATTTTTTTCTCGGTAAGTATCTGTTATGCAAAATGTTTCAATCGGGAATCCAGAATATGAATTCTATTACATTTACATATGAACAGAATTACAACATAATGTAATTGCAAAACTGAAATGCAAACCGAAATACAGAATGGATTTGTGAACCGAAACTTGTGTTTCACACGGTGTCCTTAAAATAGATTCACCGCCTATTGGAGGGTGTTAAGGTTATTAGGCGTTTGTCTCCCAGGATTGATCCGCCTTGGACCACGAACGTCGGAACACCACCGAAGAACGTCTTGGCGAACTAACTCAGCGTCTGTCTCTCTCTCACACTATATCAGAATGCTAGTGAACTCTTGAGTGAATTCGTGCAGAATTGTGAAGGGAGCTGGTCCTTATATAGGCAACAAAGGACCCTTGTAATGATGCACCCTCTTTATTATGGGATTGAATGGCAGCATTGAACCTTCGGCATGCCAAATAACCCCCCAGACCATTCACATTTCCAACAGTATCCACAATTAGTTTCTTTGCTTTTTTCCTTTGATTTATTACAGAACAAGATCGCAAGTGTTACTAAGTAGTTTTGCTTCATGCACCAGATGGGAGAATAGAAGAAACTGGTTGAATTGAAGAGGGAAAAATAAAGTACATTGGTCTATCTGAGGCCTGTGCTGAGACAATCAGAAGGGCTCATGCTGATGCTGTTCATCTAATTATAGCAAATACAGTTGGAATGGTCCTTATGGTCAAGAGATGTGGAAGAAGAAATAGTTCCTACTTGCCGGTAGGGCATCTATTTTGCTATATGGCATTTTAGGGAAAACAAAATTCTAATTTCGTCTCCGTTTGTGACTATTCAGAGGTCGAACTCGGCATTGGGGTTGTTGCATACAGTCCGTTGGGAAGAGGATTCTTTTCATCGGGTCCCAAGATTGTTGAAAATACTCCACACGATTACTACCGAAAGCATGCCAACTTGTTTACTTTGAGATTGACATACATGGCTAGGCAGTGATAATGTCATCATAATGCTACTTGTGAGTGTCGACGACATACTGTCATCTCTTTGCACAGTTTATCTGATAAATAACCTTAGAAGCTGGAACTTGACCTTATCGTTTGAATTCATTTTGTCATTGAATTGCCATACAGAATATACCCAGGTTCCAACTGAGAATCTAGAGCATAACAAGACTGTGTTTGAACGGGTTAATGAAATGGCAGCAAACAAAGGGCGCACCCCCAGCCAACTAGCACTAGCATGGGTTCATCACCAAGGGAACGGTGTGTGTCCTATTCCTGGCACCACCAAGATTGAAAACTTCAATCAGAACATTGGAGCGTTGTCAGTAAAACTAAGCTGCAAAGAAATTGCTAAACTCGAATCCATTGCCTCAGCTGATGCCGTTAGGGGTGAGAGATACGTGAGCATGGTCAATACTTGGATGAATTCAAATACTCCACCCTTATCCTCATGGAAAGCCGAATAAATGCATAATACCTTTCGTGACAAATCACAATGGCGTGGACATTGTATTGGAATGGTTGAGATTGCTTTTATCCATCCTACCAATTGTGTCGGTAGTTGGTTTTAGGCACGGGATATAGCTTGTTAAATACATAACATCAGAATGAATATACGCGAGATATGCTTGTGGTAGTTATTTCATTCGGAGTTGTAAGAGAACTTTGTTCTGTGCTTGTACTTCTGTAGCGTCTGTTTGAAATCCGAGTTTCGGTCACATGTGAAAACTATGTTTGCTCTTATGTTTGAAGCTCAGCAGGAAAACTTTAGCTGTTCGACTTTTGTTAAACGCATAAATTTTACGGAATTTAAACCCAAATATAATTTAAGTTTCTTCGAAAAGAGGAATGCAGGTGGGTGATAGATGTTGTCTCAATGTAGAAGTTCAAAAGGCTAACTAGTGTAAGAGCACAATAGCACATCCAGTGAAAATATTAAATTTGTTTGCTAAATTGTAGAAAATCTCATTCATGTGTCAAGTTTTTTTTTTTTTTTTTTTGGCAGACTGTAGAGAGTAAATTCGAATTCAAATCATGTGTTCAGAATACATGGAAACAGATTGGGAAAAAGGTGCACGGAAATAAACTCACATCTAAGGGTAGGTAGGTGTTCCAGTTGATAGCTAGGCCTCTCGTCCCTTGTTTCTTCCCATCGTGTGGTGCCCCGACACTCCATAACACCAGATTGGGGTGCGGTATGAGAGTGGGAGGGAGATTGATAGCGTTTTCAACGTCTTTTTTGTTGGTTTTAATTTAATATTTTACTTTTTCGTTAACATTGATCGTGGGTCTAAGGAGGAATTATAGGGATGTACAGTTAGAGTTAAAATGGGAGTGTTTAATTGAAAACCACTTTGACTAGGTCTCCTATTATTCCTCCTAGTTTTGAGACCACTATCTGTTACCATAACAAACTCACGTTTTATTAATGCCTATAAATCCTCTGCTTTGTTATTCGGCTGAAGTAGGAAAAAAATATAACAATGCTCAACTTTATCAAAAACTCTCTCTCTCTTGCTTTACAAACTTACTCACTGATACCTGTTGATTTCTGTTGCGAACAAAATACTTTCAGCCATCCTCTTTCATATATGTAGATTTTTGGTACAAAAAATATATTTGGATTTCGAGTGTCGGGAAACTACACGGTTCGTGAGTTCAATTCGCTGCATCGAAGAGAACTTGAAGGTCGTTGTATCTTGGGGAAAGAACACCATCCAACCCCGTGCAGAAGGGGGTGTATCATTCCTTAGGAGGGCGCCATCACGTGCCTCGACCACCCCACAGGCTATTCTTATCTTTTCTCTAATAATATCTAATTGCCTTACTTGGTTGTTTATTGTTCTTGTTTTGGCATTTAATTTCTAGCAGGAATATCCTAATCATATAATTTTCCCAACAATCTAAGGAATGATACTTGTTAGGATTTTCTGTTAGGGTTACACTTGCTTAGTACTGTTGAGTAGCTCTGTTTGAAAAAAAAAATGGCATTTGACGATTCGAATTCTTGCAAGCCCGAGAAGTTCAATGGTCAAAATTTCAGAAGTTGGCAACAACAAATGAAATTTTGGCTCACCACTTTGGGTTTATATTCTGTGATTCACAAGGGTTTGGTTTCAAAAGGAAAAGAAAAATCTTCTGAAAAAAGTGGAACTTCTAAGGCTATTGAAATTGTTGAAATTGGCAAGGATTCGATCCCGTCGAAAAAAACTATTGATGATGATGGTTTTGATGAGAAAGATTATTTGTGTCATGGTAGAATATTGAGTGCATTATCTGCTAGTATCTATAATATTTTTTGCACTACTAAGACTGCCTTTGAGTTGTGGGAAGCATTAGAATTTAAATATGGGGCCGAAGATGCCGGTCTAAAACGGTATTATGCGGAAAATTTTTTAGACTTCCAAATGGTTGATGGAAGGTCAGTGATGGAACAAGCCCATGAATTTCAAAATATACTCTACGACCTTAACAGAAAAGGCATGGATTTAACTGATACTTTTCTAGTTGCTTCTCTTATTAAAAAATTGCCTCCCTCGTGGTCTAAATATGCTAGGGAACAAAAGCAAAAGCACGATGACTATAGTTTTGATGAGCTTTTAGTGTCTCTAAATATTGAGGAGAAGCATCGTGAAAAACTAGTTGAAATTCCTGCTTCTGATTTTTCGGCTAAGGCTCTCATTGTAGAAAATCTTCATAAGCCTATGCATCAAAGTTTTAAGAAAACCAACTCTACTAAAAAGTTTGCGAGCCATAATAATAATAATAATAAACCAAAAGGCGAAAATATTATTGAGGAAAAGGTAGTGGCTTGTTGGGTGTGTGGAAATACTAATCACAAAGCCAAGGATTGTTACTATCGTAAAGGCCAACCTCCTAAGCCTCGTGGGAATAATTTAGCGCCTAGACCTCAAGCTAATGTCGTCATTGCGGAGGCCAACTCCTCTCTCCCTGCTAACAGGTATTTTGTTAGTAGCCCTGAGTTAAACACTGTTTCAAATCAAATGTTTGGTTTTTAGACTCGGGTGCTAACGTTCATGTGTGCGCTGATAAAAATATTTTTCCATCTTATTATCAGGAATCAGGCACAAGAACTGTAAGCATGGGAAATGGGAGCATGGCAGGGTACTAGGAGAAGGAAACGTTAGTTTGAAGTTGTCCTCGATCGCCTTGAGCAAAGTTATCACCTTAGATCGAGTCTTGCATGTTTCGGACATTAATAAAAATCTAGTCAGCGCTTCTTTATTAGGTCATCATGGTTTTAAGATTGTTTTAGAGTCGAATAAAGTTGTCATTATTAAGAATGGTAATTTTGTTGGTAAATGTTATTTAGTTGATGGTTTGTTTAGTCTTAATGTTGTGAATTTTGATTAGAATAAAAGTGCCTATAAGTTCTTCAGTTTCTAATGTTGAATGTTGTGGTATTTGGCATGGCAGACTTAGGCATGTAAATATGAAAAATTATATTCGGCTTGTCACATTTTGAATAAAGTGCTTTACAAAGATTGTGATAAAACTCCTTATGAACTTTGGAAAAATCAAAAGCTTAGCTTAAAATATTTCAAAGTGTGGGGGAGTTTGAATTTCTTTGAATTGGTCGGGCTGGTGTGCACGTAGTGCTTGAGAAAAGGAATGTCAAAATTTTAATTTTGAAGTGATCAAAAGTAGATGTCGATTTGCAGATTGTATTGCACTACATTAATTTGGAATTACAGAATGTTGTTTGAAAGACTTTCAGGTGCATGTCGCTAGCTAGCTTACAATGATGAAACAATCGAGTCTGCAATAATACTTGAAATATGTGGAGGCCTGATCAGCCTGAAGAGAATTCTCATTGAAAAAGATTAGCGCGTAGGCTAATTCTTAAATCATCGAGGGGAATAGGACTGAAGCCTATAATTTAGTCACCTTGGCGGACACCTAACCTCTGTGATTGGAGATCCCATGAATTAGGTTCAATAGGTAACAACGAAGCTGAATGGTGACTAGGAAGAGCACTAAAAAATATTAGAGGGGAATTCCCTGGTCCTATTCCTATGGTGATAGTGCTCAAGTTAATTATGTGACGATAGGAAGAGCTTGGCTCTGAATGTGTCCAAGGTAGGATTTCTACGGGGTGTTGGTCACAAATCACCCTTGGAGGATACACCTATATGAGTGTGGCAGTGGGGTCGCTGCTGTGAGAAATTAGGCTACTCTCTAAAGACACTCATGAAACAAGATACGTGCGCATGACCGTCTATCGCGCCAAACCGTTCCAGAACCGTAATTGTTTCCCGTACTGTGTGTGTGGTAGGCGTAAGTTTGATTTCAAGAACCTAGTTCAAGACTTAGTTCACTACGGTTCTTCAAATTGAAACCTGCTAACACTAAGTGTAGGTTCAAGTCTGGAAGACACCTATGCCCATTGCACAGTAAAAACACTCTTGTAAAATTTTAAATTATGTGGGGGATTGTTGGTTTTAATTTAATATTTTACTTTTTCGTTAACATTGATCGTGGGTCTAAGGAGGAATTATAGGGATGTACAGTTAGAGTTAAAATGGGAGTGTTTAATTGAAAACCACTTTGACTAGGTCTCCTATTATTCCTCCTAGTTTTGAGACCACTATCTGTTACCATAACAAACTCACGTTTTATTAATGCCTATAAATCCTCTGCTTTGTTATTCGGCTGAAGTAGGAAAAAATAACAATGCTCAACTTTAACAAAAACTCTCTCTCTCTTGCTTTACAAACTTACTCACTGATACCTGTTGATTTCTGTTGCGAACAAAATACTTTCAGCCATCCTCTTTCATATATGTAGATTTTTGGTACAAAAAATATATTTGGATTTCGAGTGTCGGGAAACTACACGGTTCGTGAGTTCAATTCGCTGCATCGAAGAGAACTTGAAGGTCGTTGTATCTTGGGGAAATAACACCATCCAACCCCGTGCAGAAGGGGGTGTATCATTCCTTAGGAGGGCGCCATCACGTGCCTCGACCACCCCACAGGCTATTCTTATCTTTTCTCTAATAATATCTAATTGCCTTACTTGGTTGTTTATTGTTCTTGTTTTGGCATTTAATTTCTAGCAGGAATATCCTAATCATATAATTTTCCCAACATTTTTTGCTCTCTCTACTTCTTCATTTCAGTGGACAAAAGAGAGAAAAAATAATAGAAAACTAAGTTTATCAAACTTTTGCAATAGACGTAATATGTTACTATTTCAATATATAGTGTGGAAAGAAACAGTCAGCCTTATTTCTTTAACAAATACAAAAAAACACAGCTAAGACAGAGAAAGTCCCTAAAGATTGCAATCCAATTAAGCACACAGACCATATATTCGCGCGGTATGCACCAGGGCACAAAGCCAACTAGTGCCGACAACAAATGGCCTTGTAAGGTGCTGGTCTCGGAAAACGTAACGGTATCAGTGATCCTGCCATATATCAGCTGATACGTAAGTAAATAACAGGAGGCCCGAAATTCCATTACATAACGGCCAATACCATATGTAACGGCCTTTATTTAAAACTCTGACACAGACAGAATTGTAATTCTACTCTGGTTTCCAAGAAGACAAAGGTGGAGTGTCTGTATTAGACCATGTCAATGACATGTAAGCATTTCTACCTCCCTTCACTGCATCAGCTGAAGCTATGGATTCCAGTTCTGCCATTTCTTCCCCTGTTAATTCCACAGCCAAAGCTCCAATGTTCTGTTTAAGGTTTTCAATCTTAGTGGTACCAGGTATTGGACACACATTGGTCCCCTTGTGGTGAACCCATGCCAATGCTAGTTGTGAAGGAGTGCACCCCTTTTTAGCTGCCATTTCACTGACTTGCTCAAATATCTTCTTGTTTTGCTCCATATTCTCTGGTTTGAACCTTGGCATGTCCTGAAAATTAAAAAAGATATGCATTTCAGTGTTCAGAACCATAGTTGTGTTTTTTTCTGTTTTTCTTTTTCTTGTCTTTTTGCCAATCTACAAGAGGGGATGAAGGAAGGGAAGTTAATGTTCTTCCCACGGACATGTCTACCGGTCTATTGTATTTGTGTCCAACGCATGTTTGACATGGACAAGACACGATACTTTCTGGACATGTGTCGAACACGCCTCAAAGTGCAGTGTGTCCTATTTTTTGTCAAATTTTTTTTACCGGGACACAATGTGGATACTTTAAGAACACAATGGGAGGTTAGAATGCAAGTTATAAAACTTGGTCCGGAATCAAAATTTTCATTGATATTTAGTTCTTGAATACTTAAGTGGTGACAGTCGATTTGTATTTTCACAATGTTAATACCATTTCTGTGTGTCCGTGTCCCAAGCGTGTCTAACTGTCTATTCCCTAAATCCTACTTATAAATATATTTCCACAGTTTATCCATTTGCCCAAAAAAATCCCCTCTTCTCATAGTCACATGTCCAATCATACTACTCTCTCACCTCTCCTTGTTTTCTCTCTAGTCAATTATGTGCAACCACCACATACAACCGTCGCGGTCTTAGTTGCGACTCCACCACTCTATGTGACTCGATCATATGCGCTTTATCAAATTTCTTGCTCCGTCCCTGGGTGGAAGGATTATACTCATGTCCAATTGCTCAACGTAAATGCATATACCAACTAGTAACATATATGTCAAGCAGTTATTTAAGCTTACATAAAGATATATATGTAGATTAATCTGCAGTCAAGTAAAGTGCTCCGAACACCTGATTATTGAAAAAAAACTAAGTCTGTAGTGTAAGTACCAGATATATCTGAACAAACCTTTCGCACATCGTTGGTAGACAGGGTTTCGACCATCTTGGCACCCGAAGATAAGAATCCCCTGCCAAGAGGACTATATGCAACAATCCCGATTCCTAGTTCTCTGATTATAACGGCAAGAACAAATCAGGGGAAAATTTTACGATTTTGGATTTTATTTTAGGCATGAAAACAGGTAAACGAACTCACTGGCAGGTAGGAATTATTTCTTCTTCCACATCTCTTGTCCACAAGGACCACTCCAGCTGAACCGCAGTTATGGGATGAACAGCATGCGCTCTCCTGATTGTTGAAGCAGAGGCCTCAGACAGTCCTACATACTTGATTTTACCCTCTTCCACCAGTTTCTTCAATTCTCCCATCTGGAAAAATATGTCACGGAAAGATAAGCAAATGCGCGATGAAGCTCCGATCTAGAAAACTTCGTCATTTTTTTTAAACGGGTGTTTCGATGTTACAATTCGAGCATGGGGGTCGAGCTTAATAGTTGCGTTGCAGTGGTGATGGTCTGGTATTAGTAATAGCTACCAAACCAGCAAATGGTGATACATGCAGCATTGGCTTTCATTTCAAAGTTCAAACTGTTCATAATTTCGCCACAGCCCCATGATTTCGCATGAACTTTCGTAAATATATATATATATATACACACACACATACACACATACTGATTGTGAATCAGTCAGAAAAAGAATAACAGAAAGGGGCATGGGCATACCGTGATTTCAATGGGGACGCGCGTGTCTATGCGATGCTGATAATAAAGATCGATGAAATCCACACCGAGGCGCCTCAAGCTGGCCTCGCAGCAAGCCCGCACATAGGCTGGATCGCCGCGTATTTCTGTGCTGCCATGGCTAATGTTTACACCAAACTTTGTAGCCAGTTGAACTTTCTCTCTCATTCCTCCTTTTAGTGCCTGTTATATACCTTGCCCTTATCAGTTCAACTCCAGATATACATATATTTATATATTAACGTGCTTCAAATTTGAAAATTGCACTCATATGTGGAGACTCCGGGTTGGGATACTGTAGTGCACTCTGGTGTAGTATGCCAAATTGATCTTCGTAGAATAAAACCATTTCAAAGCTAAAGACAACCCAAGCCTCGTTTCTGCTAAACTAGAAGTTGTACACTATTAACTTTTTTTTGTTTTGTCCTTATTCTGATTTTTTTTTTTTTTTTTTGTGTTTGTTAGTTTTGGACCAAATTTTATGATAACCGGATATCCGGACCAATTTATGAGTACTTCGACTAATTTCGGAATCCTGAAATTTATAATCAGGCAAACCCTCCCCAAGGTTTACCTAGCTTTAAATTTTAGTCCATACATGGGAATAAATTCTCTTTCTCTTCGTTTCTAGTCATTCCTTACCACATGACTCACATGAGAGAGAGAGAGAGAGAGAGAGAGAGAGAGAGAGAGAGAGAGATCTGGAGCACCTTGCCGAGGAGAACTTCATTGGTGTGTGGACCGTAGCAATCGGAGGTGTCGAGGAAGGTGATGCCGCTCTCGATTGCGCGGTGGATGAGGTCGATCATGTCGGCTTCCGGCTTGCCGGAGCCGTAGAAGCCGGTGCTCATGCTCATGCACCCCAACCCCTGCGCAGACACCTCAAGGCCTTGTGAACCCAGCTTCATTCTCCTCACCATTTCCATCTCTCTTCTTCTTCTTCTTCTTCTTCTTCTTCTTCTCTCTCTCTCTCTCTCTGTCCCCTGTTTTTGCTCTCTGTTTTCCCCTGTTTTTGTGCAGAGGTGGGGAAGTATCTACGCGCTAAATTTATACTACAATGTGGAGGTTATGACTGTTTGCCTACTGCTAACGTAATTGCCTACGTCGTTAATCAACTGGAAAAATAGAAAGAATTGCCAGCCAGCCGCCGCCTCCTCCTCCTTGTTTTTCCTCGTTTTCCCAGCTACTACTTCCTCCGTCCGTCTGTGTTTGTTCGTCTATTATGGGAATTTCCTAACTTTTTTAAGTAACATCACGATTGCTTTGTACAATTCTTTTCTTTCCAAGTTTACCCTTCAATCAATTAATTCAATAGTTGAATACAAGGGTAAAAGAGTACAATTGACACAATTTGCCCATGATCTAACTTGTTCATTTTATGGGGTTCACATGCAAAAAAGTCGATCGAACCCCATCAATATCCACCTGACATGAACGAAGCATAATTTAACCATCTATTTCTCGTGTGACCATAATTATTAATCAAGATATCACCTTTGTCTAATCAACTTGATTTTCTTGCATAGATGATCACCTCATTTCTTTGAAGCTCGAGTTGAGGAGGTACGGACCGGGTTCTGTCCAATTTGCTACGGTCAAGTTTCGTCCGGTTTTTAATTTTTGTGAGTATGTTTCGGACACAATGAATTATCGAAATCGTTTATTTCGTGAAAATCATCGAGAAGATTATCCATGTCGAAGTTCATTTGGATTGAAGTACTTCATTGGCTATAACGTTTGCAGGAGGAGAAATGGGAAGCCAAATATGGTTTTAAACTTCAACAATTTATTTATATATATATAGATATATTTTTTTGTGCACAAATGCAATCTGTTCATATAGAAAAAACGAAGCCAGATCAAACTAATTTCCAGCATGGATAGCTTTCTCGACGAGTTCCATATAGTTAACGATTTCAATCGTTTTTTGGACTGAACTCGGGTTTGTTTAGAACCTAAGGAAAAGGAAAATAATTTCTCATGTGTTTTTTTTTTTTTTGTATAAAAGGAAATATGGAAGAAAATAACCATACAATTAATGAAGCCCAATAAATTTCCCTCCACACTTCCCTCAAAGTTTCCTCTCTCTTTTTTTTCGAGTTCCAAACATGCCGTTAGCAAACTGGAGCGGGACGAAACGTAGGCGATGACGTTGCACTCACTCCTTTGGCGAAACATACGTAGGCGATGAGGTAGCACTCTCTCCGTTAGAAGCTTACTGCATACACTTTGCATATAAGTATTTTAAAATACTTTGCATAAAAGTATTTTTTATTTTTTTAAAAAAACCTCACGGCTTTTTTTAGCGTTCAAGCACCTTGAAGGTAGGACTGTAAATGAATCGAGCAGCTTGTGAGTTCGGCTCGTTCGATAAAAGCTCGCTAGTTAGGCTCGATTAAAAAGACTCGTTTAATAGATGACTAAGCTCGGCTCGCTAAAGTGCTAAAGTTCTAACGGAGTTTGAGCTCAAATTTTTGAATTATTTAGAAAGCGAGGCCAACTTATGCTCAACAAAGCTCGACTCGTTTATGGAAGGATGTACAGGGAGTATGTATTTTTTTTTCCTATATATATATTTCAGTTCACTCCTCACGTCTCTCTCCAGTATTCCCGTCCCTCTGCAACTATCAAACCGAGAGAGAGAGAGAGAGAGAGAGAGAGAGATGGGTAAAGTGGGGAGAATGAAGCTAGGTTCACATGGTCTAGAGGTTTCTGCACAGGGACTGGGCTGTATGGGCATGTCGGCCTTCTACGGCCCACCAAAGCCCGACGAAGATATGATCAAACTCATCCACCATGCCGTCGACTCCGGCGTCACTCTCTTCGACACCTCCGACATCTACGGCCCCCACACCAACGAAATCCTCCTTGGCAAGGTTTGGTTTCTTTGTTTTTTTTTTGAATTTATTTTTCCTTTTTTTTTTTTAGTTTAGTCAAACAGGAAAAGAGGCCGTTAAGAGTTCAACTCTTCTTTTCGAATGTGCTAATCTTACTACTCTAACAGTACTGACTGTCAGCTGATAAAAAAAAATGGTCAAATTTAGCATCCTTTTGGATAACGAATTAACGATGGAGTTCAAAATCAAGGGGATTGATAATGATATTGTCTTATGCAATGAGAACAGCACAAAGACTAGGGTTTGTAGCTTTATAGGGCTTTCTTTTGATGAGGCGACAAACAGAAATGGAATGTATGCAATAGAACTCAAACAAATGCTGGGTTGTATTAATGGTGATTTGGTTACGATGGTGTACGGATTACAACGAAGAAGAGATGAATTACAAATTCAGGAGAGAGAGAGAGAGAGAGAGAGAGAGAGAGAGAGAGAGAGAGAGATAACTCAGCTTACTCGCAACTTAGTCAACTCATGGAGGCCAATCACACAGTTCACTAGTAGGGCCCTAGTTAAACTCGGGAGAATACTTGTAAGGATTGACCCTGCAAGAATTTATAGTGACTATGAGGTTTTAAATCTGATGCTTAGCAGGGAGCAAACCTCTAAATGACCGGTTGGGATGTCTATTGTGTTTGATTAGAAATTACTGTTTAATAGGAGTTACTTGAAATACTTGAGGCTAAAAGGTTTTGGTGATCTATAATTGTAATGATTCAATGAGTTTCTTACGCTCTATTTCCAATCCACTCTTTTTTGGAAATCAAATTTCTTGGTTTCAGATTCATAGCTATCTAAATGGTCCCTTATTGATGTTGTGCAGGCATTGAAGGGCGAGATTAGAGAGAAAGTTGAACTGGCGACCAAGTTCGGGTTCACTGCCGATGGAAAGATGGAGGTGCATGGCGATCCGGCCTATGTAGGGGCTGCTTGTGAAGCTAGTCTGAAGCGGCTTGATATTGATTGCATTGATCTTTATTATCAGCATCGGATTGACACTCGTGTCCCCATTGAAATCACGGTTTGACCACTAAAAGCCTTTCTCTATCATGTATAAATGGAGTATATAACATTGTGAGTTTATGTTTGTTGCGTAATGTGATCGTGTTCCGTTTCCATTTCAAGTTGGGATGAAAGATAAAGGCAACATTTCTTTAATGGCCAGACCAATCAAAGGGGTCTTAGATAGTGTATTTTTCCATTACAGACTTGTTTCGAGTTCTAAATTTTTATTTTGGGACACAAATTTCAATTTCAGATTCATTCAGACATTCAAGTGGGGATCTGATCAGACACCTTTTGGACTTGAACATGCTTTTTTGACTTGCCTTGATGCAACCATCCCCATTCGAAAAAAATGATTGTTTCTGTCATGAGCCTTTCCAATTAAAACTGTTCATGTTTGATCTGTTTTCTGCTTTCAACTTAGTAAAAAACCTTCTCTTTCAAAAGATTGCTCGATCAAGATTTAGCTCGCAAAGGTTATTACTTTTGCCCATTCAAAGGATGGTCCTAAGGTGGAATTGAAACTAACAGTTCCTCTTGTATTTTGTGAACTCTAGTTACAAGAGGACGTCGATCCATATATTAGGCCATCCGTTGTGAGTTCATAGGCTCGTCATTGGATTAAGTTGATATTCTTGTATATTCAAGAAGATGTACCTGGATTGATGCTGGTTGTTGAGTTGATATGCTTGAAGTTTTGTGCCCGTCATGCCTGTTTGAAAGGTGGCTTTCTTTGGCACCATAGCCTCTTGACTTAATAAAAGTTTAGACTGTTGACGCTTTTACACCAGAGAACCATATGTACAGCAATTAATGATGTGCTCAATATTCTTCGATCGTACTGACATTAGGTTGGCGATCAAGTTGCATGACAATCCTATTTGTATTTTCTTTCCTCTAATTATACAAGTTTTTTTAGCAGATGTCTACAATAGTTTCATTGGTTTTCTTTTATTTATTTCTGAAACAAGCTTTTCACAAGCGTTCCTGATTTGTTTCTCGTCATTCACCAGATGGGAGAACTGAGGAAACTGGTTGAAGAGGGGAAAATAAAGTACGTTGGTCTATCTGAGGCCTCTCCTGCAACAATCAGACGGGCTCATGCTGTTCACCCGATCACAGCAGTACAGTTGGAATGGTCCTTGTGGTCAAGAGATGTGGAGGAAGAAATAGTTCCTACTTGCCGGTGAGGCATCTGTTCTGCTAAATAAAATTTTATGTAGTCATAAGAGTTGTATTTCTAATGTTGTCTCCCGTTGTGACTATTCAGAGAACTTGGCATTGGGATTGTCGCATACAGTCCGTTGGGAAGAGGATTCTTTTCATCAGGTCCGAAGATAGTTGACAGTATTCCAAATGATGACTTCCGGAAGGTGTGTGCGTAGTACACTTACTTTTTCACTTTGAGATTGACATACAGGGCTAGGCAGTCCATAATGTCATCATAATGTTATTGCAACTGCCCAGAACTTCGTCTCTTTGCAAACTTTAGCTTATAAATGACCTTATGAGCTGATAATTGACCCATCATTTTGTCCAGGGATTGCAATTTTTTTCTTTTCTCTCCCTTACCCTTTTGAACACTTATCAAGTAAATGTCATTTTTTTCCCCTTTTTGTATTGAACTACATTCTGGTTAAAATATTTACCGCAAGCTTTCTCAGCAGAGTTTCTACTCGAAGCCGAAAAGAGATGCTGAATCGGACGGATCAGGACTTACCTCTTTGTGATATATATCCCAACTCCTTCGAGACCGATTGAACAATGATGGGTATCACTTTAGAATCCAGAGTAGAGAGGCTTACCCTTCATTCTTTCTTGCTAGGGAGATGGAGAGAGCAGACAAGGGAAGAGAGAATACCATTGTATATCTCATGGGAGATTACAACATATATAGATTCCTGAAGATATAACTTTCTTTGTACGAATCAGACTCTTTTCCTTACACTCGGATGGCTCTATTTGCAACTTTGTCAGTTTACATCATGCCTATCATTAAAACGCGTTGACAACAAAAGCATATTTGGATAATTGCCTTTTTCATCCCCTGAAAGTCTCGAGTTCCCTTAGAAAAGATGACATCCTGATTGATCCTTCGTCGCTCCATATCATGCATATAATGTATTATGTCATTGATCCTTTTCGATGTTGGATTTACTGTTCTGATGCTGAACCATGTATGCCGTTGCTTACAGTATCTACCGAGGTTCCAACCTGAGAATCTAGAGCATAACAAGACCATGTTTGAACGGGTTAATGAAATGTCAGCGAAGAAAGGGTGCACCCCCGGCCAACTAGCGCTAGCATGGGTTCATCACCAAGGGAACGATGTGTGTCCCATCCCCGGCACCACCAAGATGGAAAACTTCAATCAGAACATTGGAGCGTTGTCAGTGAAACTAAGCCCCGAAGAAATGGCTGAGCTCGAGTCCATTGCCTCCGCCGATGCGGTTAAGGGTGATCGATATGGGGGCATGGTCTCTACTTGGACGGATTCAGACACCCCACCATTATCCTCATGGAAATCCAAATAACTACTCAATAGCTGCATCATAAATCTCAACGGTGTGGACCACACGAAATGCATGTTATTGGAATGTTGGAGATTGTTTTGATCCAACTGTTGCGTTTCGTTTTTGTCCTTCTGAATAAATTGTTTACGGTAGTTGTTTCATCTGAAGTTGTAAGAACCTTGTTTTGTATATGTCCTTCTGCAATCTTTGTTTGGAATTTGTGTTCGTTAGAAACTTTGTTTATCATGATGCAGATGGTCAACATACGCACTTATCTTTAGCAGTGCCGATACAAGTTCACCCTGTTCTTTGCGCAAACTTTCCAAGTATTGAAAACAATGGTGGAAACTCACCAAGGGATGTGAGACCGGCCGACCGACACTCGAGCGAGTGTCAGCCATTCATCTTAACCTGAACTAAAAAAAAAAAAAAATTTTATGGGATGAAAGACAATTTTTTCTCTGTTCACCTAAATTACTCTCGAACTCAACCTTTAAAACAAAAAATCAACAGGTGTGCAATTATTCAAATAGTCAAAACAATCGAAGTGGACAAAAATAAACAGATGGTGTTGTTGAATTATCAAAAACGCCCATAGATATTAGATGTGGCCAAGAGATTTATGCAATCATCATCTCCTCTTGTATTCCTTCGCTGCTCCTGAATCTCCCTGGCCGATTCCTCCGCGGAGTGACGGCTCCTCCTCACCTCGATTTCGCGGAGTTCGTTTAGATTAGCGAACTCAATTGGGATCCACCTCAGATATACGCAATATTTAACCGCTAAGACCTCAAGTCTAGGAAATTGATCTTCAGAAGCATTCCATTCTTTGATTTCAAGTTCCTGTAACCTCAAGTACTTGAGTTGAGGGAACCCCTCAAGTTCACTTGTGTTCCAAATTAGTCCCATACAGGCCCGCGTTGACAACTTGAGAACCTCAAGGCTTGGCAAGGTTTGGAGGATTGATAGGTCCTCCCACTTTAAGCCCGTATTCTTCAAAGTTAGTCGCGTAACAGTTGGAGGAAACTTCAGTATTGGCGGAAGGGTAGTTGCCGTGTTTGGATTGCGGAAGTGGATTAAACTGAGTGTCTCAAGGCATTTCAAGAATTCTAGGTCAAGGAGCATCAAAACAAAATCATCGGATATTAGTTTTCCATAAAATCCGAGCTTCCTAAGATTGGGAGTCCTTACCAAGAAATTTCGGCACTCCTCACAAGGACATATTGGATGCAAAGTCTGCAGGCTATCCAACTTGGACGAACTGTCAAAACCAATTGCTGCTGCTACGTCAGGATAAAGGCAGCTAAGATGATGTTTGAATACCCCTCTTTTAGCATATAGATGCCTCAACTTAACCATCTTAAATATATCGCGAGGCAACGGAATGGTTATCCAACCCAAGCTATCCGACCGAGCTTTGAGGTTAAGGGTTTCTAGGTTGAAGAGGTAGGAAAATGGCGATACAAAGTCCGATGTGTCATTTGGTAACTGAAGTGCCAAGTATCTCAAAAAAACTAGATGTCCTCTTCCTATTTTTCCTTGGCAATCAGTGGAGATAAAACGCAACACCCTGAGGAATTGAAAGTTTTTAACAAAGAATGGCAGGTCTGCTTCACAAGGTAAATGAGTGGAGTTTTGCAAGGTGAGGCACAGAAAAGAACGAAGGTTTCGAGTAGAAGGCCCTATGGGAAACTCACGAAAAAACTGCAGGCTGTCAACAAAGAGGCGGCGATTCTTATTTGCAGTAGAAGGTGGAAAAGTATAATCCCCGTAAATTTGCACAAGGAAGTTATCCTCCTTGGCTTTTTTCAAGCATAATTCACGCAGAAGATCATGGATACGACATGCTTTAATTCCTCCAAAGGATCTTTTCCTAGCTACCATTACAAGACTTCTGTCAATAAGACTGCTTAAGTAATCTTTTGCTATGGCCTCCAAGCTTTTATCCCCTTCACTTTTCTGAATAAACCCCTCTGCGATCCATAACCATATCAACTCGCGTATGAGGATTTCAGAATCTTCGGGGAATCCTCCAATATAAACGAAACACGCTTTCAAATGAAGAGGCAGGTGATTGTAACTAAGTTCTAGTATCTCCATGCAGCCGTCTTGGTTTTTGACAATGATCGAACTTAAACGTTTGGAAACTTCCTCCCACACATCGAGTGTCTTGTCTTGCACTGCCAGAATGCCAGCTATTGCGACAATCGCGAGTGGTAGTCCTTCACATTTTTCTGCTATATGCTCACCGACGCCAACCAACTCTGGTGGGCAACATTTCTTCCCGAATACCTGTTCAATATATATGTGCAATATTAGATGTCTATAACTGTAACAGTTCCTATGACAAGAATAAGAAATTTTAAAATAGAAATTTTCAAAAATAAATTAGAAATAGGAAACATATGACAAAAGTACAAGGAAGCATATGTTCAAATCACTATGTTTAGTTATAATACGTATAGTAACTTTCTTTTCTTTTATTTTTTCCTGAATTAAATACCTTCTTTTGTAACAACTTCCAACTGCAACTTTTTGGTAAGGGAGCCAAATAATGAGGGATGCAGTGGATGCTATTAGGTTCAACAAGTAGTCGACTAGTGAACAACACTTTACTGCCATTGCATTCCTTAGGGAGTGATCTTTGGATATCATTCCAGGCTTCAATGCCCCATATGTCATCCATAACAATGAGATATTTCTTACCCTTCAAGCATTTGTGCGTCTCTTCTCCCAATTTATCCTCACTACTCTTCTCGTAATCTCCATGTATTTTTGAGGAAGCTGATTCCAAAATACGAACCAACAAATTCCTCTTCATAGTCTTATCATAATCTTGCGAAATATTGACCCATGCACGAATTTCAAAGGTATGTGACATCAAAGGATGATCATACACTTCTCTGGCCAAAGTGGTTTTGCCGCCTCCAGCTGCACCGACGATTGATATTATCTCCAGCCCACCCTCTCCAATGTCGTGAAGCTTTCCCATTAATGTCTCTACCTCCTCCTTGAAACCAACCACCACCTTCTCTTCTACCTTTTTCGAGGTGTTGCTCCCTCCTGATGAACTTGAACCTCCTGTTGGGAAACAAAAAAGAAGGGTTATGATCAAAGACAAAGCCAAAAGTTATGTGAGTCGCTTGTTGTTTTAATTTAACATTTTAATTACATATATATTTTATTGATTTGTCATTGACGAATTTTAATCACTTACTTGGATGATAGTTGGTCTCTTAAAAGAGTATTTCCCAAGTAAAAATTAATAACGTGGGACTAGTTGAAAACTTAGTCTCCTATTGTTTAGAGTGTAGTAAACTACATTGTTCGTGAGTTGAATTCACTGCACAGAAGAGAACTCGAAGGTCGTTATATCTTAAGAAAAGAGCACCATCTAACCCCATGTAGAAGGGGGTGCATCCTTCCAAAGCCACAGGCTTTTCTAGCTATTCCTTTCTCTATCTATTTAATTTCGTCAATTTGATTGATGAGTATATTTTAGAATTATGATTATAGCATAAATTCCTATCACATACGTTTTCTCCAATATGGCCATAGTAAGGGTAATAAAAATTTAAATATGTGTTTTGGAATGGAACAATTTCTCCTAATCCCATTTTCCTGAGCTTGTCGCTAAAGAAATTTGCTTTGCTTATTTCATATTTATGACATGATATTATCCTCATAAGAGCCCGACATAGCTGAAACTGAAAACATAGAACATTAACTAGTTTTTGAATATTAAAATTCTGAAAAAAATGTACCAATACCTTCACTTTTGGAAATAGAGTGCTCGAGTTTTTTGCCTGCTACTCCATTAATGTCATACATATTTTCATCGTAAATTTGCTTTACCTCAGCCGTAAGAGTCTTGATCTCCTTTTTTACACTTTCAAGGTCAAGGGAAAGATGATCCCGATGTTGACGAAGAAAATGAGGGGCATGATTAGCCTTGAAAGTTTGGACTACAAAATGTTCTATGATATTCTCTGCCTCAGATACCACGTCTTTGATCCGCCTCACCAGATTCATCACATCTGAAAGCTCGTTGCGTTTCTTCTCCGTAACCTTGAGGAATCCTCTCATGTACTCTATCTCCTCCTCAAGAGATTCGAGCTGATGCTTCTCTTTTATGATTGATTCGACCTCGGAGCTCATTATAAGCTGCTTCAAGGTCTCCAGGAACAAATCAACAGCAGTGTCCCCCATCGATCGAGCTCTCTCTCTCTCCAACAAGAGATTGATCAGGTAAAAATTGAGGAGTTAGAGATCAGAGAGAAGGAACTGGTCTGGAATTGTGATCTCTCCTTTCTGTAGCTTTGTGATCCAGTAGAGGCTAAAAATAAAAGAATGACTTTGCTGTGATTGCACCAAGTTTGAGATGAGATTTAAAAAAAACCTTCGGTACGCCATCGGAATTTTTTCATGAGTATCGGATGGGCACGGGTCACGTGGTTCCGAGCACGCATTTAGGCCGTCCAAACGTGTTTTGGACGGTCCAAATTTGCTTGGGCTTGAGGGGGTGTTTTGATAATTTTACACTAAAAAATTACCCAAACAGATTTTGGCTGTCCAAAAGTGTTTTAGACGGCCGAGATCGTGCTCTGCATCTCGTGGCCCGTGCCCATCCGGCACTGAAAAACTTCTCGAATTTTTCTATCTTATCTTCGTCTCCACTTGTTGAATTTGTATATATTTTATACTCATTTGCTTTAGAAATTCAACTTTTAGAATAATAAATGCTTCATTTACGACATATTTGATGAAGCCCACATGGGCTACAGCTCAGAACCCACCGACTAATATATAATAACAGCTCCACTAGCAATGATACATAAAATTGTCATTAGAATGATTATAATAAGAAGTGCTCCCAATTTATATCATTTGTTTTTTTTTATAACAATAAGTTTTATTTATTAATCTTTGCAGATGAATTTAAAGATTAAATGGACACACGACACAAGGGCATCACGATCGATAAGGAGCATACAACCTAACAATTTGAGTCTATTATTAGTTATTCACCTATACGAACACTACCCTTAGTTTACTAATATCCCTCCATCCCAAAAAGAATGACAATATTTGAATCCGTGTCATTTTTCATTACTTATATATTTCAATCTATAATATTTTTCATAAGTTTGAAAACTTTATATAATAGAATTAATCGAGAACTATCAAACAAAATCCATATTGTATATTTTTTGAGATACATATTTAAAGATATAAGGAGTTGAAATTGACACGAATATCAAAAATTGACATTCAATTTGGAACGGGGAGAGTACTAAGTAACAAGAAATTGATAAATTCATGAAAACTCTCTCACTAACTTCCTCTTCTCTTTTCCTGCATTACCACCATTCTAACCTAATGATAGTCTTCAACACCAACCGAACACTTTTGGTGCATTCTTAAATTTACTTTGATGATCGAAGTGTACACTTTTTGGAAACTCAAGAGCATTGTTCATTCCAAAACTCATGTTGATGGAATATTAGTAAGTACTATAATTTTAGAACATGGTCTCAAAGTACCAATTCTGGCTTTGTTTCTATACATGCCTCTCCACCTAAAGCTAAAAAATCCTCCTTTTTTGTTGATTGTCTCTCCACTTCTCTGACCAATTTTGATACAATTGAGGTGCAGGCTTTGAAGGGAGGGACGGTAGAATTGCCGACAAAATTTGGGATAATACTCCTAGATGGGAATGGAAGAGCGGATCAGGTGGGTGGTGATCCAGCCTATGTACGCGCTGCTTGTGAGGCCAGCTTGAAAGCGACTCGACACCCATTGCATTGACCTTTACTGCCAACATAGCATCGACACTCATGTCCCTGTCAAAACAACAGCCTCGGTTTGGAGTCTTTGGACCCATACATTACTCTCCTCTCCCATCCTATCCTGTCTCTTACCTCACAAACATAGTATCATACGAAAGCACCTACCTTTGGTGGCTTGTGCCTTGTGGTTGGGCAATGAACACTTACCCAACTACTTTGTCATGCCCAAATACGATTGCTTTCCAACACACAGGCCGCCTTGATGTGGGGATGACCAAATGAGCAAACCAATCCATAAATAGTGTTTTTTAGCAGATGTCTACAATAGTTTCATTGGTTTTCTTCTATTTATTTCTGAAACAAGCTTTTCGCAAGCTTTCCTGATATGTTTCTCGTCATTCACCAGATGGGAGATCTGAAGAAACTGGTTGAAGTGGGGAAAATAAAGTACGTTGGTCTATCTGAGGCCTCTCCTGCAACAATCAGAAGGGCTCGTGCTGTTCCCCAGATCACAGCAGTACAGTTTGGAATGGTCCTTGTGGTCAAGAGATGTGGAGGAAGAAATAGTTCCCACTTGCCGGTGAGGCATCTATTCTGCTAAATAAAATTTTATGGAGTCATAAGAACGGTATTTCTAATGTTGTCTCCCGTTGTGACTATTCAGAGAACTTGGCATTGGAATTGTCGCGTACAGTCCGTTGGGAAGAGGATTCTTTTCATCAGGTCTGAAGATCGTTGACAGTATTCCAAATGATAACTTCCGGAAGGTGTGTGCATAGTTAGAGACCGTTTTGATCCAACAGTTACGTTTCGTTTTCGTCCTTCTAAATGAATTGTTTACGGTAGTTGTTTCTTCTGAAGTTGTAAGAACCTTGTTTTGTTTATGTCCTTCTGCAATGTTTGTTTGGAATTTGTGTTTGTTTTATATGTAAACTGTTGTGTTCTGAAGATACATGGGAATCGCAATTTTCATCAGAAACTTTGTTTATCATGATGCCGATAGTCAACAATGATACGCACTTATCTTTAGCAGTGCCGATACAAGTTCACCCTGTTCTTCGCGAAAACTTTCCCAAGTATTCAAAACAATGGTGGAAACTCACCAAGGGATGTGAGACTGGCCGACCGACACTCGAGCGAGTGTTAGCCATTCATTTTAACCTGAACTAAAAAAAAATTATGGGATGAAAAGATATTTTTGCTATGTTTACCTAAATTACTCTCGAACTCGACCTTTAAAACAAAAAATCAACAGGTGTGCAATTATTCGAATAGTCAAAACAATCGAAGTGGAAAAACAACAGAGGGTGTTGTTGAATTATCAAAAAAGTCCAAAGCAATCTAGAATACAAGTCCTAGGTGAATAGTTCCTGCACCCTTCTTTGACCACTGGACCGATTAAAAGATATTAGATGTGGCCAAGAGATTTATGCAATATTCATCTCCTCTTGTATTCCTTTGCTCTTCCTGAATCTCCCTGGCCGATTCCTCCACGGAGTGACGGCTCCTCCTCACCTCGATTTCGCGAAGTTCGTTTAGATTAGCGAACTCGATTGGGATCCGCTTCAGATCTACACAATATTTAACCACTAAGACCTCAAGTCTCGGAAATTGATCTTCGGAAGCATTCCATTCTTCGATTTCCAGATATTGTAACCTCAAGTACTTGAGTTGAGAGAACCCCTCAAGTTCACTTATGTTCCAAATTAGTCCCTTACAGGCCCGCGTTGATAACTTGAGAACCTCAAGGCTCGGCAAGGTTTGGAGGATTGATAGGTCCTCCCACTTTAAGCCTGTATTCTTCAAAGTTAGTCGCGTAACAGTCGGAGGAAACTTCAGTATTGGCGGAAGGGTAGTTGCTGTGTTCGGATAGAGCCAGTGGTTTAAACTGAGTGTCTCAAGGCATTTCAAGAATTCTAGGTCGAGGAGCATCAAAACAAAATCATCGGATATTAGTTTTCCATAAAATCCTAGCTTCCTAAGATTGGGAGTCCTTACCCAGAAATTTCGGCACTCCTCACAAGGACATATTGGATGCAAGGTCTGCAGGCTATCCAACTTGGACGAACTGTCAAAACCAATTGCAGCTGCTACGTCAGGATAAAGGCAGCTAAGATGATATCTGAATACCCCTCTTTTAGCATATAGATGCCTCAACTTAACCATCTTAAATATATCGCGAGGCAACGGAATGGTTTTCCAATTCAAGTTATCCGACCGAGCTTTGAGGTTAAGGGTTTGTAGGTTGAAGAGGTAGGAAAATGGCGATACAAAGGCCGATGAGTCATTTGGTAACTGAAGTGCCAAGTATCTCAAAAGAACTAGATCTCCTCTTCCTATTTTTCCTCGGCATTTAGCGGAGATAAAACACAACACCCTAAGAAGTTCATAGTTTTTAACAAAGAACGACAGATTTGATTCAAACGATAAATGAGTGGTGTTTTGCAAGCTGAGGCATAGAAAAGAACGAAGGTTTTGAGTACAAGGCCTTAAGGAAAACTCACGAAAGGACTGGCTGTCAATGAAGAGGCGACGATGCTTGTTTGCAGTAGAAGGTGGAAAAGTATCATCCCCGTAAATTTGCACAAGAAAATTATCCTCTTCGGCTTTTTTCAAGCATAATTCACGCAAAAGATCATGGATACGACATGCTTTAATTCCTCCAAAAGACCTTTTCCTGGCTACCATTACAAGATTTCTGTCAATAAGATTGCTTAAGTAATCTTTTGCTACAGCCTCCAAGCTTTTATCCCCTTCACTTTTCTGAATAAACCCCTCTGCGATCCATAACCATATCAACTCGCGTACGAGGATTTCAGAATCTTCGGGGAATCCCCCAATATAAACGAAACACGCTTTCAAATGAAGAGGCAGGTGATTGTAACTAAGTTTTAGTATCTCCATGCAGCCATCCTGGTTTTTGGCAATGATCGAACTTAAATGTTTGGAAACTTCCTCCCACATGTCGAGTGTCTTGTCTTCCACTGCCAGAATGCCTGCTATTGCGACAATCGCGAGTGGTAGTCCTTCACATTTTTCTGCTATATGTTCACCGACGCCAACGAACTCCGGTGGGCAACATTTCTTATCGAATACCTGTTCAATATATATGTGCAATATTAGATGTCTATAATTGTAATAGTTCATATGACAAGAATAAGAAATATTAAAATAGAAATAGGAAACATGTGACAAAAGTACAAGGAAGCATACGTTCAAATCACTATGTTTAGTTATAATACGTATACTACCTCTCTTTTTTTTGTCTGAATTAAATACCTTCTTTTGTAACAACTTCCAACTGCAACTTTTTGATAAGGGAGCCAAATAATGAGGGATGCTGTGGATGCTATTAGGTTCAACAAGTAGTCGACTAGTGAACAACACTTTACTGCCATTGCATTCCTTAGGGAGTGATCTTTGGATATCATTCCAGGCTTCAATGCCCCATATGTCATCCATAACAATGAGATATTTCTTACCCTTCAAGCATTTGTGCGTCTCTTCTCCCAATTTATTCTCACTAGTCTTCTCATAATCTTCATATTTTTTTGAGGAAGCTGATTCCAAAATACCAATCAACAAATTCCTCTTCATAGTCTTATCATAATCTTGAGAAACATTGACCCATGCACGAATTTCAAAGGTATGTGACATCAAAGGATGATCATACACTTCTCTGGCCAAAGTGGTTTTGCCGCCTCCAGCTGCACCGACGATTGATATTATCTCCAGCCGTCCACCCTCTCCAATGTCGTGAAGCTTTCCCATTAATGTCTCTACCTCCTCCTTGAAACCAACCACCACCTTCTCTTCTATCTTTTTCGAGGTGTTGCTCCCTCCTGATGAACTTGAACCTCCTGTTGGGGAAATAAAAAAGAAGGGTTATGATCAAAGTCAAAGCCAAAAGTTATGTGAGTGGCTTGTTGTTTTAATATAAAACATTTTAATTACATATATATTTTATTGATATGTCATTGACGAATTTTAATCACTTACTTGGATGATAATTGGTCTCTTAAAAAAGAGTATTTCCCAAGTAAAAATTAATAACGTGGGACTAGTTGAAAACCTAGTTAACTTAGGCTCCGTTTGTTTCGATGTAAAATGTATTAAATGTAAAATATTTTTTTAGAAAACAAACTTCAAATTTTTATTTTTCGTAAGTTGGCACTTGAAAATATTTTCAGAAATCAACAAAATAGGGGGGGGGGGTGGGGGTTAACATTGGAGAGATCTGAGAATATTGGAATTAAATGTGGGTCAAGACTAACGATCGAGAAAACTGAGTAGTGAGAATTGCAATAGAAGGCAGTAGGTTCATTTCGGAAAATAATTTACGGAAGATTTAAGGGTAAGTCACTTTCATCTAATTGATGGAAAATATTTTACATGTAAAACGTTTTCCTAATTTTTTACACAACCAAACACCGAAAAATAGATAAAACATTTTACCGAAAAATATTTTACACCCAAACAAACGGAGCCTTAGTCTCCTATTTTTTACTCCAACAAATCTAGGCACTATCCTACTAGTATTCCCATAACAGTTGCAAAATAATAGGGGACTGGTTTATAACACATTACAATATTCCAGTGGTCTATATGAGTAAGGTATATATGGCTCGGATTCTATTATCATAGTTTCCGTATATATTTGTTGCTGGATTTCATACAGTTTAGAGCGTAGGAAACTACATTGTTCGTGAGTTGAATTTATTGCAAAGAAGAGAACTCGAAGATCGTTGTATCTTAGGGAAAGAGCACCATCCTACCCCATGTAGAAGGGGGTGCATCCTTCCTAAGCCACATACTTTTCTATTCCTTTCTCTATCTATTAATTTCGTGAATTTGATTGATGAATACTACTTAGAATTATGATTTTAGCATAAATTCCTATCACATACATTTTCTCCAATAGGGCCATATTAAGGGTAATAAAAATTTAAATATGTGTTTTGGAATAGAACAATTTCTCATATCCCATTTTTCAGAGCTTGTCACTAAAGAAATTTGCTTTGCTTATAGTATTATATCTATGACAAGATATTATCCTCATAAGAGCCCGACATAGCTGAAACTGAAAACATAGAACACAAACTAGTTTTTGAATATTAGAATTCTGAAAAAATGTACCAATACCTTCATTTTTGGAAAAAGAGTGCTCGAGTTTTTTGCCTGCTACTCCATTAATGTCGTACATATTCTCGTTGTAAATCTGCTTTACTTCAGCCGTAAGAGTCTTGATCTCCTTTTTGACACTTTCAAGGTCAAGGGAAAGATGATCCCGATGTTGACGAAGAAAATAAGGAGCATGATTAGCCTTGAAAGCTTGAACTACAAAATGTTCTATGATATTCTCTGCCTCGGATACCACCTCTTTGATCCGCCTCACTAGATTCATCACTTCTGAAAGCTCTTTCCGTGTCTTCTCCGTAACCTTGAGAAATCCTCTCATGTACTCTATCTCCTCCTCAAGAGATTTGAGCTGATGCTTCTCTTTTATGATTGATTCGACCTCGGAGCTCATCATAAGCTGCTTCAAGGTCTTGAGGAAAAAATCAAGAGCAATGTCCCCCATCAATCGCGCTCTCTCTCTCTCCAACAACAGATTGATCAAGTAAAAAGGAGTTAGAGATCAGAGAGATGGAACTGGTCAGGAATTGTGATCTCTCCTTTCTGCAGCTTTGGGATCCAGTAGAGGCTAAAAATAAAATAATGACTTTCCTGTGATGGCACCAAGTTTGAGATGAGATTTTTAAAAAAACTTCGTCACGTCATTGGAATTTTCCGAGAAATTTTTCAGTGTCGGGTGGGCACGGGTCACGTGGTGTCAAGCACGCATGTTAGCCGTCCAAACGTATTTTGAACGGTCCAGATTTGTTTGAGCTTGTGAGAATATTTTGATAATTTTACACTAAAAAATTACCCAAACAAATCTTGGCCGTTCAAAACATATTTGGACGGCCAAGATCGTGCTCTACATCACGTATCCCGTGCCCATCCGGCACTGAAAAACTTATCGAATTTTTCTATCTTATCTTTGTCTCCACTCGTTGAATTTGTATATATTTTATATTTGTTTTAGAAATTCAACTGTCAGAATAATAAATGCTTCATTTATGGCATGTTTGATGAAGCCCACATGGGCTAAGGCTCAGAACCCACCGACTAATATATAATAACAGCTCCACTAGCTATGATACATAAAATTGTAATTAGAATGATTATAATAAGTTGCGCTCCCAATTTATATCATTTGTTTTTTTTTTATAAACACACGACACAAGAGCATCACAATAAGGAGCATACAACCTAACAGTTTGAGCCAATTCTCTATCTATCTCTATCCACTTATTACTCTTAAAAATCTCCTTCAAAACCTAAACCGAACACTTATGGTCCATTCTTAAATTTACTTTGATGATCGAAGTGTACACTTTTCGAAATTGTTAAGAGCATTGTTCATTCCAAAACTCATGTTGATCGAATATTAGTAAGTACTATAATTTCAGAACATGGTCCCAAAGTACCAATTCTGGCTTTGTTCCTCCTATACATGCCTCTCCACCTAAAGCAACATGATTCCTTTTTGTTGATTTTCTCTTTTAAGTTCTACTCTGTCTGGAAACCCAACTCAAAAGAAAGCTCATATGTTAACTCAAAGATTCAAACTTTCTAAAACAACCAAAAGAGGGGAGAGAGCATAAGTAGTTGGGCTTAACGGATGAGATACTACCTCCCTTTCTAATTATTAGTTTACCAGTGCTCGCAACTTAAGTCACATAATGTGCCTGTGCACTTGTGAGCAGAAGTGCGAGCGCGAAAGAATCTTTAAATAACATTCCAGACTACAAAAATTCGCGAGATTGAGAGCGATCTTATCTGTCTTATCTTGATCTAACTGCCTAGGATTGTACGAGGGATTGGGAAATCCTGTAGGGCGGAGCGCCCTCCAAGATTGTAATGCGGCACATAGGCCGTCGATCTCGGCAATGAATGGTTGCGATGTGTTTTTAAACTTTGACTGTTAATAAATAATCGTTTACCGGTCCTATGTCACTAATCCCGCAACAGCTCGTATAGTGGTAAACAAGTATACTTGAAAAAGCTTAATTAACTCAACTCAATTTAAACAGGCAATGGAGCATAATTGTTGTCAAACTAGTAATGGAGTAGTGAGCACTGAGCAGTGCTTTTTCATGTCAATAATATTGCCAAAGAACACTGAAAAGCTACATACAAAATCAGCATTAACAAAATCATTTTCCTTCCTAAAACCATGGAATCAACCCGTACGAATTTCTATTTTTAGTTGGTCATAACTCATAAGATTAGAAAAAGAGAAGTAGCTGTCAAAGTTTAGAAAAATAGAAAGGCATGCACCCGATCACAGCTAGCACTGGCATGGGTCCACCACCGGTGTAGCAAAAAGGGATCGGATCCTCTCCGGTCCGACTTTTGAATTGGAGGAAACAGTCCAAATCTGGACAATACGTTGCGAAATTCAATAGTTGGGATCTGCTCAGGGACTTTTCGCGTGAAGAATTCTGTTCTTCAAATAAAAAGCCTCTGAACAGATCCGAACCATTGATTACAATATTGAGCGGTTCAAATTGCGACCATCTCCTCCAGTCCAAAACATGGACCAGAGAGGATCCGCTTCCGTAGCAATATGTGTCTCATACTGGATCCGCTCCTTCATATCCATTTAAAATTTCCATTGCGTAGGCTTTAAGGTGGGCCTATAGTCATGATTCATAGTTTCATACCACTCCCATCCCATGATTCACAGTTTCATAATTTCACACTGTTCTTGGAGAAACTTTCCAAGTATTAAACACAATGGTGGAAATTCACCGAGGATCACTCCTTCGAAATAGTTATTGTGATCCTGATAACCTTCTAACCTCCTGAGCTATCCATCAACTGTATAATGATGGCAAACCCATTCATTTGATAACAACCTTCTGCCGAATTGTCCCAAAGGAAAAGATTGACAAGTAGGAGCAATAGAACACTCTAGACAAGTGATAGAAGTGTGCAACCGGATTTCTCAAACACCAATCGAACTGCAAGAGTTACTAGCAGTGTAAGGATTTTCCTCCTCCACAGCATGACATATATATGCAACCGTTAGACGAAAGGAAAAATTAAGGCTCCATTCGGATAGACATGGAATTCAAATGAATAGATTTTATGTTCAATTTCGAGAAATGTACGAAACTGGATTAGAAGACGGACCAAAGTTGGAACATATATGCTCCTTGTATAGTCTCAATCGTCAAGATGAAGGATTTAATTCAATCACTCCTACGAAATAGTTATTGCAAAGCTGATAATCTCTTAAGTAACAACTTTTAGACAGAGAGAATTGGTTATTCATTTCATTTCATTGTGTTGTCAAGAATACAGAGATCAAGCTTACACATAGCTATTTATACTAATCAAGAAATGAATACAATTCAAGAAAGCTAATAACTGCTCTAACAGACTAACAAACTAACTGCCTGCCTTTTCCACTTGAATTCCGTTAGCCTGTGAGCTGGCTTGAGCTGATTTAGTTGGGGCTAAGATTGGCTCTGAACTCACTGAGCCAACTGGCTGAGGTGGAGCCTGAACTAACTCCGTGGTGCTTGACACAACCCCGAAAACTGATGCAGGCAGAACTGACTACCTCAGTTTGGACTTAACGAATTGAAAACGTGAAATGGTAAGTTGTTTAGCAAGCACATCAGCAGTTTGGTAGGCAGAAGGCACATACTGAATAGGTAACTGTTTGTGCAGAACTTTGTCGCGAACAAAATGGAAATCCACTTCAACATGCTTGGTTGGAGCATGGAAAACAGGATTGGAAGCCGACGAAATGGCAGAAACATTATCACACGAGATGATGGGAGGTACAGGAAAGAGGGATATGCAAGTCCTTCAAAAGTTGACTAATCCACACAATTCTGCAGTTGTAAGGCTTTGTACTCAGCGTCAGTAGAATACCAGGCCACAATAGATGTTTCTTTGCAGACTACAAGATGAGGTTAGGGCATAAAGTACACACAATAACAACCTGTGGATCTTCTATCAAATGAATCCCCTGCCCAATGTGCATCAGTATAGCCAAAGTCCCGGGTTGCAAACAAACCAAGTTGATCGAGCAGCGCATGGCTACGCTCGGCTTGATTCGACTCGACTTGTTTAGTAATTGAGCTAAGCTTGAGTTTTGGGCATGTTTGCTAAACGAGCCGAGCTCGACGCTCAAAAGCTCGGCACATTTGTATCAGCTCTACTTGTTCAGTAAATTATCCAGGCTCAGCTCATTTGTCAAACGAGCCGGGCTTGAACTTGAGTTTTGGGCTCGTTCGGTAAACGAGCCGAACTCAAACAGTACGAAGCTCGGCTACTAGTTGGGTGCAACGGATTGAAGACAGGTATTCCTATACAAGTAGTAGTCACTGAATAATTCCAGTCTCAAACACAACAAATTCTTAGTAGTTAAAATGCGCAATCATCTTCATCCACTGAGTAAAAGGTATATTGGAGTATATACAATTGACCTGAGGGAAATACAAATACTTTGGATGAATCGAGGAATTAATTAATCAGAAAGTCTATACACACATACAATCTGTGCACAGATTGTGCACAGATTTCAATGTGGGGCCCACCACGGGTCCCACACAAATCATCCGAGCCGTTCGTTAAATGTAAAATATTTTTTCAAGGGTTCCCGTAAAAAATAATCTCAATCCGATACTTACAAGTACTTGATCCAATCATATAACTTTTCATTATCCAGAAATCTGAATGAAAAGTTAGATGGTTGGATGAAGCATATATAGGTATTGGATTGAGCTTATTTTTTACGGCGACCCTTGAAAAAATGTTTTACATTTAATGAACGGCTCGGATGATTTGTGTGGGACCCGTGGTGGGCCCCACATTGAAATCTGTGCACAATCTGTGCACAGATTGCTGTGTGTGTAGCAGGTCTCTTAATTAATTATGCTGCCTGCCTCTGCCTGATCGAGTTCGGTGCTCGATCGGTGTTCTCCGTAAGTTTCTCTGGAGCTCTGTGTTTCTGTTTAGTGCGAGAAAGATAGATTCGTCAAACCACAAACACGCATTTGTGAAACACGATATTCCTCAAAGCGCGAAATGCAGTTACGCTTCTTTCCTAAACTTTGGCCGCCATTTTTAACTCTTGGCCGTATTATTTTGCACTTGGCCGCGTAATTTTGCATATGGCCGCGGAAGTATGCAACGGAACCGTTTGGATTAGTGTGAACTGGCATTTTGAAGCACGAGTTATGATTTATAGCAGCATTATTTTGCACTTGGCCACAGAATTTTGCATCTGGCCGCAAAATTTTGCACTTGGCCGTGGAATTTTGTAGCGGCACAGTTTGGATTAGTGGGAACTTGCATTTCTGAAACACAACTTATGCTTACATCGCTCTTCCACAGCCCGAAAAAAGAGCTTTCGACTGCTAAACGACGACGCCGTTTTTGAAATTCCCGGAACCAAACTCGCATCTTTTCGTTGCCCCCTCTCCTCTCTAACTCACCATCTGTCAAGTTTTTCCAAGTTTTATTTTATTTTATTTTTATTTTTATTTTTAACAGTGTGGGGCTAATTTGAATTAGGTTATGTTCGAAATCTTGGGTAAATTAGAATTTGATTACTATAATGAATGATATAACTCCAGTATGAGTTAATTCAGGATGAGGAATGTATCCATGAAGCTTTAGGAAGTCTTGCATTCAGCATTTCTCTTGTAACGGGCTTACTTTTGTGCTACCAAACTTATAGGGCAGAAAGCCGTTAGAGCCTTAGAGGTTACCAACCAATAAAATCCGGGTGATGGATGGTGTCAACAAGGGGAATCTGGTCAAGTTAGACTTATTTTATGAAGCACGAACATAGACACTGATACGAGAATTTAAATAATAGGGATACGGACATGCCAAGAACACGACCAAAATATGTATATAAGGATAGATATTCAAATGTTCTTAACATGAACATTCCATCCGGAAAACCAACAAAACTGATTAATTGTAGGGTTAAAAATTTTATCAATAATTCTATGTATCCAAAAAGGCGAGACCGACACTCAGACCCTGAGTGTCGGGCCGTTAAAAATTTGACTCGTAAAAAAAAATTACGGGATGAAGGACCTTTTTTCCTATCTTTAGACAAATTACTCTAAAACTCAACCTTTATAACAAAAAATTCTACAGGTGTACGATTTTTCAAATAGTCAAAACGATCCATAGGAAAAATAGAGAATGATATTGAATTGAAGCTCAAAAAGCCAAAAAAAATACTAATAATAATAAATTTCATTCTAGAATGCTAAAGACAAGTCCAAGGGTGAATAGTTCCTGCACCCTTCTTTGACCAATGGACCAAATAAAGGTCATAGGCCGCCTTGATGATGTGGGGATGACCAAATGAAAGAAACCCAGTCTATAAATATGGTGCAATTACTTGGCAACAATCTCTGATCCTGCAAGACAACACACAGAGAAAAGGAAAAGCAGGACATTTTGGTGCAGAAATATGGCAATGGTTAGGAGGATAAAGTTGGGCTCTCAAGGGCTGGAAGTATCGGCACAGGGCCTGGGCTGCTTCGGCATGACCGGCGGGTATGGCCCGGCCAAGCCCGAAGCAGACATGGTTGGTTTGATACACGGCGCCGTCGAGAGTGGCATCACCGTGTTTGACACTTCGGATGTTTATGGCCACTATGCCAATGAAGTTCTCCTTGGCAAGTTAACTATAGCCTCACTTCTCAATCACTTTGGCTAAACATCGATGTGCGCATAAGAAGACTTGAATACCTGAATTATTGAAAAACAAAACTGTTAAAAGACACAAAAGTGACAAAACAACCTTTCAAGATTTGGGTAAAGATGTCAGTGGTAAAGAATTCTTGTGCTACAAAATTTGGAGTCTCGATAAAGGAGGAGTATTGGGAGTCTCGATAAAGGAGAAGTATTGGGATCGTTGCATACGGCCCACTCGGACAGGGATTCTTAGGTTCAGGAGCCAAGATGGCTGAGAATTTGGCTAACGATGACTTCCGAAAGGTTTGTGTTTAAGATGCTTGCACTTCTTTTCCCCCACGTTGTAGTAACTAGCCAATCATTATTGCCTTGACTTTCAGAATTTAAGGGTGATTACATACTTTATCTTTGCAGCGTCTCCCGCGGTTTCAACCAGAGAACATAGAGCACAACAAGACCGCATTTGAGCGGGTCAATGAGATGGCCGTGAGGAAAGGGCCGGTGCACCCCGGCGCAGCTTGCACTGGCATGGGTTCATCACCAGGGAAACGATGTGTGTCCGATACCAGGCACCACAAGAATTGAAAACCTGAAGCAGAACATTGGAGCCTTGGCCGTGAAACTGACACCAGAAGAATGGCTGAACTCGAACGCTTTGCAGATGTGGTTAAAGGTGACCGATACGGGGCTTAAGCGCCTACTTGGAAGAATTCGGATACTCCACCCCTTTCCTCATGGAAACCTGAGTAGAAACACTTGCTATATAGTTAACGATTCCAGATCAAAGCTAATTTCGAGCATGGATGGCCTTCTCGACAAGTTCTATATAGTTAACGATTCCAATCATTTTTTGGATCCAAAAGACCAGCAAAGGCTTAAAATTAAGGGGGACTGAACTTGCGTTTGTTTGAATTTGTCTATACGCACTGACGAGATGCATATCGACGGTAAACCGATGGGCCCGCGGGGCCCACTTAGAATTTCGCACGGATGATCCGAGCCGCTTAATAATTTTAAAAAAAAATTTGAGCAGGCCCATAAAAAATCAGCTTAATCCGATTGTAGTTGCTCGGCTCAATCTTCCATTTTTTTCATTTAAATTTTCCTGCGAGTCCGGATTTACCCTCGGTATGCATCTCATCAATCTTTATCGGGGTTGTATAAAAGGAAATATGGAAGAAAATAACCATGCAATTCATAAGCACAATAAATTTTCTTCCACACTTTCTTCAAAAGTTTCCTCTTTTTTTCCAAGTTCCAAACATGCCGTTAGCAAACTGGAGTGGGACGGTAGTATGGGGTCCACTATGGATCTTACACAAATGATCATTACCATTTATTAAATGTGAAATATTTTTTTTTTAAGGAACCTCGCGAAATATCAACTCAATTTTATACTCATAGATGGTTAATTCAATCATCTAATTTTTCATTCAGATTTAAGGTGAATGAAAAATTAGATAATTGAATCGAGTACTTATAACCATCGGATTGAGTTTATTTTTTTGCAAAGTCCTTAAAAAAATATTTTATATTTAATGAACGGCTAAAATTATTTGTATGGAATTCATAGTGAACCCCACGCAAAATTTGTGTATAAAATCAGTGTAGGTTATCATTACTGGTTCAAAAAAGTGGGACGAAACGTAGGCGATGAGGTAGCACTGCCTCCTTTGACCAAACATACGTACGTAGGCGATGAGGTAGCATTGCCTCCCTTGACGAGGCCGAAAATTTTTCAGTGCCGAGCGGTATCACGTGATGCCCGCTCGCGCATCCGAGCTGTTCATTGTATATTTGAACGGCTCAGATTTAGAAAGAAAAAAAGAAGAGAGAAAGTGTTGGGGTGATAGGAGAGAGTGAGTTTCAATCCGAGTCGTCCAAAAGTGAATCGGACAGTTTAGATGTGCCGAGAGAGTACCACGTCTGCAATACCCGCTCAGCATTGAAAAACTCCTTGAGGCGGAAACAAAAATAATACTTATACAACAATTCAAACACAACAATTTATACAATCTCTCACATACATGTGGAATTCATACACACTACTATGTGTAGACTCTATATGTATGTGAGAGGTTGTATAAATTGTTGTGTTTAAATTATTGTGTAAATAACATTGTTGAGGCGGAAAGGCGATGAGGTAACACTCCGTCACTCCCTCCGTTTTTTTTTTTTTTTTTTTTTTGGCCCTTTTGATTAATATAGGATTATTAGTGGATCTGTTCTGAAGTCTCTACCAACTTAAATATAATATGGAGTATGCTCTTTCCGTCCCGATTTGTTGTCCGGTACTCTCTCCCCTTCCACAAAACCCATATTCTCTCACTCTTTCTCTCCACTATTCGGCTTTTCCCATTCCTCTGCAACTATCAAACCCACACACACACACACAGATGGCTAAAGTTGGAAGAATCACGCTAGGATCACAAGGTCTAAAGGTTTCGGCTCAGGGACTGGGCTGCATGGGCATGTCGGCCCAGTACGGCCCTCCGAAGCCCGACGAAGAAATGATCAAACTCATCCACCACGCCGTCTACTCCGGCGTCACTCTCTTCGACACCTCCGACATCTACGGACCGCACACCAACGAAATCCTCCTCGGCAAGGTTTGGTTTCTTTGTTTTTTTATGGGCAAATTACAATTACCCCCCTCTAACTATGCCTCGGGAACACTTACCCCCCTCTAACTTTTTTTTTTGGCACTTAACCCCCTCAAACTAACAAAAATTCACACGGTCATAACTTCAAACGGTCATAACTTCTTCGTCGGAAATCCAAAATATGCAAATTATATATCGATTTCGAGGTCTTGAAGTCAGCTTTCTAATGACATTAAAATCACATCATAATTCAAAGCACACAGAAAGTTATGATCAAAAGAGTAAGGGTTGGTAGACAGAAAGGCCGTTTTGATCATAACTTTTTGTGTGCTTTGAATCGTGATGTGATTTTGGTGTCATTAGAAAGCTGACTTCAAGACCTCGAAATCGATATATAATTTGCATATTTTCGATTTCCGACGAAGAAGTTATGACCGTTTGAAGTTATGACCGTGTGAATTTTCGTTAGTTTGAGGGGGTTAAGTGCCAAAAAAAAAAGTTAGAGGAGGGTAAGTGTTCCCGAGGCATAGTTAGAGGGGGGTAACTGTAATTTTCCCTTTTTTTATTTCCCCCCCTTTTTTTAAATTTAGTCGACCAGGAAAATAGGCCGTTAAGAGTTCAACTCTTCTTTTCGAATGTGCTAATTACTTTCGCTGATTAAAAAAAATGGTCAAATTTAGCATCCGTTTGGATAACGAATTAACGATGGAGTTCAAAATCAAGGGGATTGATATTGTGCTATGCAATGAGAACAGCTCAAAGACTAGGGTATTTCCTTTGATGAGCCCACAAACAGAAATGGAATGCAATAGAACTCACACAAATGCTGGGTTGTATTAATGGTGATTTGGTTACGATGGTGTACAGATTACAACTTAGAAGAACCCCCAGGTAATTACACCTAAGGCCCCTCTAAGATACCCCATTTGCACTGGCCACCTCCCACTTTTATTATCTTTGTTTTTGATAGCTCAGCTTACTTGCAACTTAGTCAACTCATGGAGGCCAATCACACAGTTCACTAGCATGCAGGGCCCAGTTAAACTCGGGAGAATACTCGTAAGGATTGACCCTGCAAGAATTAATAGTGACTATGAGGTTTTAAGTCTGATGCTTAGCAGGGAGCAAACTTCTAAGGCCATCTACAGTGATATAATTAAAAAAGGATAACCAAAAGTTGACACATCAGCTTTTGATTATTCACTTAAGAGGTTGCTAAGCTTAACAATGTTGAGCTTCACAATGGTCATTTCTAGTCCATAACCAAAATAAGGGTCGCGGATCAAAAAAAAAAAACCAAAATAAGGGTCCACTACAATTTTATTCTCTCTCCCCCTCTATTTCATGCCATTCACTTCCCTTCATTTACGTTTTTTTTTTTGGCAAAAATATATCGATTCCCTCTCTAATTTTGGAAAAAAATCGGTGACTTTCTTCCCTCCTTGTGAATTTTTTTGGGGAAAAAAAATATAAACGGGAAAGAATTGTGAAATACCTTAATCCGGCGATGATGGTTGAAATGTAGATAATCGAGAGATATGAGCTTCACTTTTTGAGGGAAAAAAAGAGAAATAGTTTGTTGGTGAAGTAAAGAAGATATAGAGTAAGTGAAGATGAGAAGAAAAAAATACCAATTGAAACACGTGTGGAGTCTACAAATTTTGATTATTGAAAAAGTTTGCTAGCTTTGGTTATTTCTAAGGATGTTGCTAAGTTTGATTATACCATTGTGAGCCATCTTTTGCACCAACATTGTTAACTTTAAAAACAATTGGCTTTTGATTATACCACTGTGGATGGCCTAAGTGACCGGTTGGGATTGTTTAATAGGTATTTTGACATCGATCGGGTTGGGATGTCTATTGTGTTTGATTAGAAATTACTGTTTAACAGGAGTTACTTGAAATACTTGAGGCTAAAAGTTTTGGTGATCTATATTTGTAATGATTCAATGAGTTACTTATGCTCTATTTCCAATCCACTCTTTTTTGGAAATCAAATTTCTTGGTTTCAGATTCATGGCTATCTAAATGGTCCTTTATTGATGTTGTGCAGGCGTTGAAGGGTGAGATTAGAGAGAAAGTTGAACTGGCGACCAAGTTTGGGGTCACTGCCGATGAAAAGATGGAGGTGCGTGGCGATCCGGCCTTCGTAAGGGCTGCTTGTGAAGCTAGTCTGAAGCGGCTTGACATTGATTGCATTGATCTTTATTATCTGCATCGGATTGACACTCGTGTCCCCATTGAAATCACGGTATGACCACTAAAAGCCTTTCTCTAACATGTATAAATTGAGTAACATTGTGTGTTTATGCTTGTTGCGTAATGTGATTGTGTGCTGTTTCCATTTCAAGTTGGGATGAAAGATGAAGGCAACATTTCTTTAATGGCCAGACCGATCAAAGGGGTCTTAGCTATTGTGTTTTTCCATTACAGACTTGTTTGAGTTCTGAATTTTTATTTTGGGACGCAAATTTCGATTTCGGATTCTTTCAGACATTCAAGTGGGCATCTGATCAGACATCTTTTAGGACTTCAACATGGTTTCTTGACTTGCCTTGATGCAACCATCCCCAATCGAAAAATAGTTGTTTCTGTCATGAACCTTTCCAATTCAAACTGTTCATGTTTGATCTGTTTTCTGCTTTCAACTTTGTAAGAAACCTCCTCATACGAAAGATTTTTCGATTAAGATTTAGCTTGCAAGGTTATTACTTTTGCTCATTCAAAGGATGGTCCTAAGGTGGAATTGAAATTAACAGTTCCTCTTGTATTTTTTGTGAACTCTAATTACAAGAGAGGACGTTGATCCATATATTAGGCCATCCGTTGTGAGTTCATATGCTTGTCATTGGATTAAGTTGATCAATATTCTTGTATATTTAAGAAGATGTACTTGGATTGATGCTGGTTGTTGAGTTGATATGCTTGAAGTTTTGTGCCTGTCATGCCTGTTTAGGTGGCTTTCTTTGGCACCATAGCCTCTTGACTTAATGAACGTTTAGACTGCTGACGCTTTTACACCCGAGAACCATATGTACTACAATTAATGATGTGCTCGATATTCTTTGATCGTACTGACATTAGGTTGCAGTCAAGTTGCATGAGTACAACAGTTTTTTAGCAGATTCCACAATAGTTTCATTGGTTTTCTGTTATTTATTTCTGAACAAGCTTTTTGCTAGCGTACCTGATTTGTTTCTCGTCATTCGCAAGATGGCAGAACTGAAGAAACTGGTTGAAGAGGGGAAAATTAAGTACGTTGGTCTATGTGAGGCCTCTCCTGCAACAATCAGAAGGGCTCATGCTGTTCTCCCCATTACAGCAGTACAGTTGGAATGGTCCTTGTGGTCAAGAGATGTGGAGGAAGAAATAGTTCCTACTTGCCGGTGAGGCATCTATTCTGCAAAATAAAATATTAGGGAGTTGTAAGAAAATGGTATTTCTAATGTTGTCTCCCGTTGTGACTATTCAGAGAACTTGGCATTGGAATTGTTGCGTACAGTCCGTTGGGAAGAGGATTCTTTTCATCAGGTCTGAAGATCGTTGACAGTATTTCAAATGATGACTTCCGGAAGGTGTGTGCATAGTATACTTGTTCACTTTGAGATTGACATACAGGGTTAGGCAGTCTAAAATGTCATCATAATGTTATTGCGATTGCCCAGAACTTCGTCGCTTTGCAGACTTTAGCTTATAAATGACCTTATGAGCTGATAGTTGACCCGTCATTTTGTCCAGGGATTGCAATTTTTTTCTTCTCTCTCCCTTATCCTTTTGAACACTTATCAAGTAAATGCCTTTTTTTTTTCTTTTTCTCTTTTTGTATTGAACTACATTCTGGTTAAAATATTTACCATGAGCTTTCTCAGCAGTGTTTCTACTCGAAGCCAAAAAGAGATGCTGAAACGGATGGATCAGGACTTACCTCTTTGTGATATATATCCCAAATCCTTCGAAACCGATTGAACAATGATGGGTATCACTTTAAAATCCAGAGTAGAAAGGCTTACCCATTATTCTTTCCTTGCTGGAGAGATCGAGAGAGGAGACAAGGGGAGAGAGAATACCGTTGTATATCTGATGGGAGATTACAACATATATAGACTCCTGAAGAGATAACTTTTCTTCGTACGAATGAGACTCTTTTCCTTACAATCGGATGGCTATTTGCAACTTCGTCGCTTCATATCATGCATATCATTAACAACAAAAGCATATTGGATAATTGCCTTTTCATCGCCTGAAAGTCTCTAGTTCCCTTAGAAAAGATGACATTCTGATTGATCCTTTATTGCTCCATATCATGCATATAATGTGTTAATGTCATTGATTCTTTTCGATGTTAGATTTACTGTTCTGATGCTGAACCACGTATGCCGTTGCTTACAGCATCTACCGAGGTTCCAACCTGAGAATCTAGAGCATAACAAGACCATGTTTGAACGGGTTAATGAAATGGCAGCAAAGAAAGGGTGCACCTCCGGCCAACTAGCGCTAGCATGGGTTCATCACCGAGGAAAAGACGTGTGTCCCATCCCCGGCACAACCAAGATGGAAAACTTCAATCAGAACATCGGAGCGTTGTCAGTGAAACTAAGCCCCGAAGAAATGGCTGAGCTCGAGTCCATTGCCTCAGCCGATGCAGTCAAGGGTGATCGATATGGGGGCTCGGTACCTACTTGGATGGATTCAGACACTCCACCCTTATCCTCATGGAAAGCCGAATAAACACGCGATAGCTAGCTGCATCATAAATCTCAACGGTGTGGACCACGCGAAAGACATGTTATTGGAATGTTGGAGATTGTTTTGATCCAACAGTTATGTTTTGTTTTCGTCTTCCTGAATAAACGTTTGTGGTTGTTTCATTTGAAGTTGTAAGAACCTTGTTTTGTTTTCTGTCCTTCTGTAATGTTTGTTTGGAATTTGTGTTTGGTTTTTTATGGAAACTGTTGTTTTTGGGTGTTTTGAAAAATAAATGAGAATTGCAATTTTCGTTGGAAACTTTTAGTTTCTTAATTATGATGCAGCTGATAGTCAACAATGATACGCACTTATCTTAGCAATGCCGAAGCAAGTTCATACCGTTCTTCGAGAAAACTTTCCAAGTATTCAAAACAATGGAGGAAACTCACCAAGGGATGTGAGACCGACTGATGCTCGACCGATCGAGTGTTGGATGTGTTAGGTCCCGTTCCGTTTTCTCCAAAAACCTTCTATTTAAAAAAGAAGGTAATTTCAAACTCCAATATAATGAAAATGAAAAATAATTTTTCGATTTTGCTAGCTTTTAGGGTTTTGGAATTGGGAGATCGGTTGCATTTGCGCAATTACTACAAAGAATGTGGACACTTACATTACATTTGCAAGTTCTTTCTCAACCCTTGGATCAAATGAATCTTAGCCCTTCTAACAACTTGTATTTGTATGGGGCCTACACTCTTGTGTTTTATAATAGAGTTAGAGATAGCCAAATCAATCCAAAAGGAAAAAAAAATAGATGGTGGTGTTGAATTATCAAAAAAAGTCGAAAGCAATCAAGAATAAGGCTTGTTCGGCTGTCCTTATTTAATTTTTTGTTGAATTTGTTAGTTTTTCATCAATTTTTTTTTGTGAATTATTGCTTTATCATGACAAAAAGTACAAAATTATGATCGAAACCCAATTTATTTTGAATAAAGACGAAAAATTGACTTATTTTTGTCTTTATTCAAAAAATTTAGGTTTCGATAGTAATTTTTTACTTTTTAGATTCTTTTTGTTGAGAAGAATCAATAATTCACAAAAAAACTAACAAATGCGAAAAAAAATTAAATAAGAAAAAAAAAAGCCTATTTAGCCGAACAATAAGACAAGTCCTAGGGTGAATAGTTCCTCTCCTATCTTGTCTCTCACCTCAAAAACAGAGGAGTATAAGGCAATGGCCGGTTTGGGGGCATGATAGCTCCCAATTATTTTCAACCGTTGGATTGTATGAGTGGATCTCAATCATTAATCTCAACTATTGATTATCAAAACATCTCAGTAATAAGTGTAGCCACACAATATAGTAAATGTAGCCATATAATATAATAATTGTTGACTTAGTAAATGGTATGTAAATCCTATTTTTATGGTAAGTGATATTGCAAATTTTTGTGGAAAAATCGTAAAACCATATTGTTTTTAACTGATTCACCTTACTTTTTGTTAGTTGTTTTGATCTAACGATCGTGATTTACGTATTTTTTAATCTAAGCGTCAATATTCAATGGGAGCATCGCGCTCCCATACCGCTTCGGAGCACGGCTTAAATTTTCATGGCGGGCAATGAACACTTACCCAACTACTTTGTCATGCCCATTGAGATTACTTTCCAACACATGGGCCGCCTTGATGTGGGCATGACCAAATGAGCAAACCAATCCATAAATATGGTCCATTTGCTTTGCAATATTCTCTAATTTAGTGTAAAACAACACATCAAGAAAAAAGTAACCGGACATTTTATTGTGGAAATGGCAACGTTAAGGAGGATCAAGTTGGGCTCACAAAGGCGGGAAGTATCGGCGCAGGGCCTGGGCTGTTTCGGCATGACCGGCGGGTACGGCCCGCCCAAGCCCGAACCCAACATGATTGGTTTGATACGTGACACGCCCTACGTCGAGAGGGGCATCACCTTGTTTGATACAGCGGATTTTTATGGCCACCTTGCCAATGAGGTTCTCCTTGGCAAGGTAGCTGGCGTCACTTGTCAATCCTTCGGGTATTCTCAAGTTTCTTCCAGGCGAAACAATAATGCATGTTCATGTAAATAAACAAAGTGATAGGTAAATTTTTTTTTTTTTTTTTTCACCTCGTTATCGCTAGTTCTTGCAATTGCGCCATACATGGCACAATAGCTGCTTGTTAAACAATCGGAGCGTTTGACGATAAGATATTTTGCAAAATTTTATGCAATAGGGCTAAGAGCCCGTTCCGCTTTCTTTTTAAACCTTCTTTTTAAAAAAGAAGGTAATTTCGAACTCACATATTATGAAAATAAAAAATAATTTTTCAATTTTTTTGCATTGTTTAAAAGATCTCAATGAAATCTATCAAACAAGATCCATATTAGTTGCACAAACACGATTTTTGAGCTTGAAATTACATTCCTTTTCTTAAAATAAGTTTTACTATTCGTCTAGAACGGCACCTAAGTAGTCTAACGCTTGAGCCACCGATGAAGGTGCCACATTTGGTCCATTCTCTTGGTGATAGAGTTTATGCCCCTCATGTGATAGTCTTAACTCAGATAAAAATAACTAAATAATATTAAGATACCTCAATCATACATGGTGATATTGGCCTCCCAATGTCGATATGCGCGTAAGCTAGCATGAATATCTGAACTGTCGGAAATCAAAAAACTTTTGAAAGATGCAAAGCAACCTTTCAAGATTTGAATAGCGATGTCAGTGGCAAAAATAGGACTGAGATACGAACTTTAGTCAAGGAGCAAGTGAATTGAACGTAAAGAATTCTTGTACAAAATTTTGAGTTTGAATAGAGAAGAAGAGGATCCTAGCTCCCATGTTCACAAAAGGAAATGAACGGAGCCGTCGAGTGTTGATACTATTGCAAGCGCTTCTTAAATTTAGTTTGATGATCGATTGAAGCGTTCTTTTTGAAATTGTTGAGACCATTATCCATTCCAAAACTCATGTTGATCGGATATTAGAAGGTACTAATTTTAGTCTTTTTAGAACATGGCCCCAAAGTACCATTTCTGGCTTTGTTCCTCCAACACATGCTTATGTCCACCTAAAGCAACATGATTCCTTTTGTTGTTTGTCTTTCTACTTTTCTAACAAAATTTGAAACAATTGAGGAGCAGGCTTCGAAGGGTGGGTGGAGAGACAGGGTAGAATTGGCAACGAAGTTTGGGATAATATATGGGAATGGAAGAGTGGAGCCGGAGGTGCGCGGTGATCCAGCCTATGTACGCGCCGCTTGTGAGGCCAACTTGAAGAGACTTGACACCCATTGCATTGACCTTTACTACCAACATCGCATTGACACTCGTGTCCCTGTTGAAATCGTGGTTTGGATTTATATCCCTCTTTTCTTTCCTCTCTTTTTCCGGATGTAATTTAATAGTACTTCCGTCCCCAAAAGATTGTCTTATACGCAAAAAAACAAGAACTTAAAAATCAATGCAATTTAGTTACTGTATATTGAAGAGTTCTTCTAATTTATCAAAAACAAACAAACTTTTGAATTTTTCTTGAAAAAGATTCTTTTTTTTTTTTTTTAAAGTTTTCATTCTGCTGACCGGACAATCTTTTTAGGATGGGAAAGTATTTAGGTTAATTACGTTTTGTTTAGTCTTGGTCATTCTTTCAAGGATTTGAAGTGTTCCAGTTTGAATTGAATGACTCCATTTCACATTCGTATTGCTTTGAAGTAGTAGAAATGGAGTAATTGTTTGATGAACCGGAAAGCAATTTCATTTGAGAGACCACGAATCCAACCTATCAATATTCGGAAACAGAGGGCAAAAACTACGAAAGACCACAAATCTAGAAAGGGGAAAAAAACAGAGGGCCGCATACCCAAATAGACGCTTCCATTGATAATGTCAGCGAATAGACACGTAAAAGTGTTCCACACACACAACAATAAACTGTGCTTGAAAAGGGAATAGAATCCTCTCCAGTCCGATTTTGCCTTTTTTGCACACCCGGTCGGTATCCATAGCAGGGTTTCGCTCCCTTACTTTTTTAGTTGGTTTTGAGAGATTCTTGCAAGAAAATGAACTTATGCTTGTGTGCATGTGTGTGTGTGTCTCTGTCTGTTAAGTCTGCATTTGTTGGTCTGATCCTTTCTTTGACATGCTTTTTGCTAGATGGGAGAGCTGAAGAAACTAGTTGAAGAGGGGAAGATCAAATACATAGGCCTATCTGAGGCCTCTGCTTCAACAATCAGAAGGGAAGGGCACATGCTGTTCATCCCCTATCTGCTGTTCAAATGGAGTGGTCCTTGCGGAGCAGGGATGCAGAAGCCGAAATAGTTCCCACTTGCAGGTAGCCGATAATTCCAAAATTGTCACTGCTACATCATTCTAATTTTGCCGTTCTTTTATGTACTCAGGGAACTCGGCATTGGGATCGTTGCATACAGCCCACTCGGTCAGGGTTTCTTCGGTTCAGGAGCCAAGATGGCTGAGAACTTGGCAAACGATGACTTGCGAAAGGTTTGTGCTCATAACACTTGCATTTCCTTTTCAGCATTGGATCAAGTTGGCATTATGTGTATCAAGTATGTCTCAACACGATCATTCTTTCACGGTGACTGCCCAGAATTTTACACTTTTCGTCACTCGTGGATCAAACTCAGGAAACCCATAACTCTTTGAAAGTGGGAGCGAAGCAACACCTCCTCTAGAAAATGTACGTAGGCCATGTTTGGTTGCCATGCATGACTGTATCAGGTTGAGGAAAATTGTGTGAACAAATGTGCGGCAAGTTGATCCCCTGAATAACCGTAAACCCCTTTTTGTCATCTGGCATCCAAACGTGTCCTTATATCGACGCTATTGCTGAGGTGACACAAACACCTTAATAAAAGGTTCGTTGCTAAAGCAGGAAGTATAGACAGTCCTATATATGTTGCTAAATCCTGTTTTACTACAATGAAAGCTCTGTTTTATTGATTTTACTTTATGTGTAGTTTACTAAAACTTGACCCCAGCAATATAATAAAGCATGCAGTGCCTCATCTACTAGGCCAATCTCTTGTTCTTAAACGTAATCCAACTTAGGGGTGCAAAGAAGCCTAGATTTATAGTGTTCGAGCCTGGCTCGTTTGTTAAACGAGCCTACAACTCGAGCATTAACGAGACAAGCCCAATTCATTTACTAAACGAGCCTCTATAAACGAGCCAAGCCTATTCAAGTCGAGCCGAGCTTTAGAGTGTTGGTCTCAGCTCGTTTACTACACAAGCCAAATACTCAAGCTTGAGCTTGGATTACTAACCAAGTTGAGCCGAGCCAAGCCAAGCCTTGAGCTGCTCATGAGAAGCAAGGTTCATTTGCAGCCCCACTCCAAGTCCATGATGAAAGCAACATTTCTATGTTAATAGGTCATGCTAGTTGATACTTTTTTGAGGCCACATCACTAAAATGTGCATGTTCTACTTGAATCAAGATACTCTCATGTGAAGATCTCTCATATAATTTTTCCGATGACGTAAAATAAAACTTACCGTAATCCCATTTGACTATCCAATCCTTTATGTTGATTGTTCTGAATGCGTACTTCATTCATTTACCGTACTTCATTCATTCAAAAAAATTTGATTCGATCAAGCCTTTACCGATATACGTTTAACTCAATTTTTGGAATAATTTAATTAAACATCGAGGTCTGCACTTAATGCTCAGATTGTCAAATAGTATCAGGTGGGTAATATTTTCTATTACATGAGAGATCACAAGTGTGATCGTCGCAGGAGAAGATCCTTTCTCCTTCTACCTAACCAGGAAAAACAAACAGCAAGCATAAGCCATAACCTTCAATCACAAATGGTGATTTTTGTACTTAATGCGTCCGGACTAGTGAGTGCTGAATGCATACTATATCCTTGCAGCGTCTACCGAGGTTTCAACCAGAGAACATTGAGCACAACAAGACCGTATTCGAATGGGTCAATGAAATGGCCGCCAGGAAGGGATGCACCCCGGCACAGCTTGCTCTCGCATGGGTTCATCACCAGGGAAGCGATGTGTGTCCAATACCAGGCACCACAAAGATTGAAAATTTGAAACAGAACATTGGAGCCTTATGTGTGAAACTGACACCAGAAGAAATGGCTGAACTCGAACGCTTTGCGGATGTGGTTAAAGGTGACAGATACTGGGCTCAAGTGCCTACTTGGAAGAATTCGGATACTCCACCCTTGTCCTCGTGGAAATCAGATCATTAGGAACACTTGCTATGTTTGTGTTGAAAAATAAGAGGTCCTGCTGAATTATCTACCAGAGGTGATCGTAATCGTGCTGTGCAATATTTGTAGATTTGCGCATGAATAAACGTGGAAATCCACTAGCTCCTAAATTCACAGCAGAACTAGGGCATGCCGCATGCTCAAACTTAGACAAATACTAACGGTGGCAAATGGGCGGGTCTGGGCGGGTTTGGGCGGGTTGAAACGGGTCATGGGTCAAATATGGGTCAAAAAGTAAACTGATTGAAACGGGTTGGGTTGAATATGGGTCAAGCCAAACCCAAACCCGCCCGACCCGACCCGTTTTTCCTTCCTTTTTTTTAAAAAAAAAAAAAAAAAAAATCTAATTTCCCTATATCGAAACTCAGACTTGCTAAACGAAAATACCACATCTACAAACCTTTCAAAATCAATAAGAAAAAAAAATCTTAAGTCATGCCTTAAAAGAAATCCTAAGAGATATCTACAATCAATTTTGAATCTTCTACATCATAATCTACTTCCCGAAAGTACGAATCCATTTCCGAGTTCAAGAAGAACAGTTCCTTGAGTAGATCTTCTTGCTGATGTTATTATTGATTCTTGCTCTGAGGAATGAAGTTCTACCGCTTGGTCGAAGGAATGTCAGATTGAAGACTTCTCATCGCCTAGTTACAGGAAGGCTACGGCTTGATCCCATTATAACGAGCTAGCTCTTTGCCTGTAGCTTTGTAGCACGAAATCGTCTCTGATTTTACTTTTAAAATCAATGATACTTGTACAAGAATATGGTTAGTTTATGAGAGAAATTTACGAAGAGCCGAAGCCAACGCTTACGTTTGGATAAAAAAGTCAAGTGACTTATTTTTTTTTTGTCTCTATTCAATTTTTTTTGTATTTGCTTGTTTTACGAAAAACTTTTTACCCCCATTAGTTCATCTCGACGAGATCATCGAAAAAGTAATTTTTTTTTTTACTTTTATCGTAATATTTTTATTTACTGAATATGCCTAGTTTGGGGTTTTCAAATTTGAACGTAGTTCAATTCGTTTATTTATGGTATGCATATCATATTCATGTTCGTGTTTGGTTTATTTAGGAACCGAGCTTGAGATAACTATAGCTCGGCTAGCTCGATCGCGTAGATAAGCCCGTAATCTTATGTATGAGTTTACATATGTCAATTGGGGGAAATTCCAATTTTTTACTGAACATGCCGTTTTCTTGGGTTTTGGAGAGAGAGAGAGAGAGAGAGAGAGAGAGAGAGAGAGAGAGAGAGAGAGAGAGAGAGAGAGAGAGAGATTATCTCAATTTGGCACTCAACAGCAGTAATTGGGAGAAGGGTTCGATCTTATTTGGGAGAAGGCTTAGAGAGAGAGATTATCTCAATTCCAGAAAACGGCAGTAATTGGGAGAAGTTGAGAAACCGTGGCTTGGTAATTGGAGTCCATGTGAAGCACTTGGGTTGGGTCTTTTAACTCCAACCCATATTGAACCCATTTCTAACCCACCTAAACCCATGTAAATATGGGTTGGGTTAAAAGTGGGCAGATATGGGCGGGTTAAGAAATATGGGTTGAGATTGCCACCTCTACCGGTAACATAGGCAATTAAAATGAACAGCAGCTTACAGTGGTAACTTACCGGTATTGGTACATACTTTGTAAATAGAAAATTAAATAGAAAAACATGTACTCCAATTGGTACCGTATTCTTCACCTTGATTTACATAAAACTAAAATCTCTTTACGTGGTTGTTAGCACCTTCTTTTTTTTTTTTTTTTTAACCTGAACGTTGCATTAAAAAACTAAATACTAGCATTTACAAGCCGGAAGTATACAACTCCTATTAAATCCGCATAAAGTAGATTAACAATACAATTACGAATATGAGGGTAGATATAAAAATCTCCCACCGAAATAGGTGTGGCACTTGTCAATGCATCTGCACAATGATTTGCTTCCCGATAGGCGATAGTTGTGCTTGATCGACACCGTTTCAAGCTCCATTAGCACCTTCTTTCAAAGTAAAAAACGAGCTTTAATATAACATTGGACGCTCCAAGATCCTAGAACCATGGAATCAAACCGTCGAAATTACTATTTTTAGTTGGTCATAACTCACAAGATTAGAAAAAGAGGAGTAGCTGTCAAAGTTAAGGAAAAATAAAAAGGGATGCACCCAATCACAGCTAGCACTAGCATGGGTCCACCACCAGTGTAGCAACAGGGATCGGATCCTCCCCGGTCCAACTTTTGAACCGGAGGAAACAGTCCAAATCTGGATTGTACATCGTGAAATTCAATGGTTCAGATTTGCTCAAGGACTTTTCGCGTGGAGAATTCAATTTTTTCAGTAAAGAGTCTCTGAGCAGATCCGAACCAATAACTACGATTCAGATTGCGACCATCTCTTCCAATCCAAAACATGGACCGGAGAGGATCCGCTTCCGTAGCAATATGTGTCTAATACCGGATCAGCTCCTTCGTATCCATTCAAAATTTCCATTGTGTAGGCTTAAGTTGGGCCTATAGTCATGATTCATATTCCCCCATCCCATTTTGTTTGCGTCACAAGTGCGTGTGCTATTTTGATTTCTAAAAATAAAGTTGTACATAAAGCTATAGGACCAGATTTTTTTGGGGGGAAAAAACCGGAAAACCTACAATCTTTATGATGCAGATAGCCAACAATGACGCACACACTTATCTTTAACATTGCTGATATAATCTCACACTGTTCATTGAGAAAACTTTCCAAGTATTCAAAACAATGGTGGAAATTCACCGAGGAATGCGAGACCGACACTCAGGGCCCGGCCCTGAATGTCGGGTCATTAACTTTGACTCGTAAAAAGAAAGTTATGGGATGAAAGACCATATTCCTATCTTTAGCCAAATTACTCTAAAACTCAACCTTTATAACAAAATTCAACCGGTGTAAGATTTTTCAAATAGTCAAAACAATCCAAGAGGAAAAATAGAGAATGATGTTGAAATTAAGCTCAAAAAGCCAAAAGAATACTAATAATAATAAATTTCATTCTAGAATGCTAAAGACAAGTCCTAGGGTGAATAGTTCCTGCACCCTTCTTTGACCAATGGACCAAATAAAGGTCATAGGCTGCCTTGATGATGTGGGGATGACCAAATGAAAGAAATCCATCCAGTCTATAAATATGGTGCAATTACTTGGCAACAATCTCTGATCCTGCAAGACAACACACAGAGAAAAGGAAAAGCAGGACATTTTGGTGCAGAAATATGGCAATGGTTAGGAGGATCAAGTTGGGCTCGCAAGGGCTGGAAGTATCGGCACAGGGCCTGGGCTGTTTCGGGATGACCGGCGGGTACGGCCCGCCCAAGCCCGAAGCCGACATGGTTGGTTTGATACACGGCGCCGTCGAGAGTGGCATCACCTTGTTTGACACTTCGGATGTTTATGGCCACTATGCCAATGAAGTTCTCCTTGGCAAGGTAACTAGCCTCACTTTTCTTCCACTGACAAAACTAAGGACTTATTTTTTGAATTAAAAGTGATGTATAGTGAGAGAATGATGTGTCTCGTAAAATAAAAAATAAGTATTTAAAAAATAAGAATCTTAGTAGAACGGGGCATCACTTTGGCATTCTCATTCTCAAGTTTCTTCCAGGTGAACATTCAAAGTGATTTTACCCCTAAGGTGAGATTGGCGTCCCAATACCGATTTGTGTGAGAAAACCTAAATACCTGAGTTATTGAAAAACAAAACCTTTAAAAGACACAAAACAACCTTTCAAGATTTGGGTAAAGATATCAGTGGTAAAAGTATTAGTGATAAACAAACTTGAGTACTCGCTGTGTTTGGTTTGCAGTTTTGAGATTTATTTTTGAGATAAAAATTTTTTATAGGTTTGCATATTTTTTCGTCTTTAGTAAATTTTTTTAACATTTTAAAAAACTCTTTTACTTTTTGAATAGAGGTACGCTGTGTACATTAAATAAGTTAAAATTTGACAAAAAATCACTAAAGATGAAAACACACTTATGACGAAACAGCAAAAAAATTTGGAGAGATTATTTTTAAAAGGAGAACCAAACAAAGTATCTACTCTTGTACTATAAAATTTGGACTCTCACTAAAGAGAGGATCCTCTCTTGTCTAAAAAACCGATTATACGGTTCCGTTGAGGCTATTGCGAGCCCTTATCCAATCCTCTCATATGACCAGAAACGGTATACTTTTGAAATAGCTAACAACATCACCCGTTCCTAAACTAGCGACTATATGGTCCTGTTGAGGCTATTGCGAGCTAGCCCTTCTCCAATCCGCTCATATGACCAGAAACGGTACACTTTTTGACATGGGTTAAAAACATTACCCCTTCCAAAACTCAGGTTGATCGAATTTAAAAAAAATTGTTCCTATACATGTCTCTCCACCTAATGCTAGATGATTCTTTCAGTTGATTGTCTCTTCAGTCTTCACAGTTCCAACTAAATTTGACACAAATGACTGAATGAGTGCAGGCTCTGAAGGGAGGGTGGAGACAGAGGGTAGAATTGGCAACAAAGTTCGGAATAATATACGGGAATGGAAGGGCGGAGGTGCGTGGTGATCCAGCCTATGTACGTGCCGCTTGTGAGGCCAGCTTGAAGCGGCTCGACACCCCTTGCATCGACCTTTACTACCAGCATCGCATTGACACTCGTGTCCCCATCGAAATCACGGTTTGCACTCATGCCCCCACTTTGCTTTCCTCTTTTTTCCTGACAACAATTTAGGGTCGGTTCACTATCGGTCAATTTTTCTTGATAATAAAGGAAGGGCCCCGGGATTATTTGAGGTGCGCGCCTGAGCCTTTCTTTGACATGCTTTTGCTAGATGGGAGAGCTGAAGAAACTAGTTGAAGAGGGAAAGATTAAGTACATAGGCCTATCTGAGGCTTCTGCTTCAACAATCAGAAGAGCCCATGCTGTGCATCCCCTATCTGCTGTTGAGATAGAGTGGTCCCTGTGGAGTAGGGATGTCGAAGCCGAAATCATTCCCACTTGCAGGTGAGTTCGTACTTTCTTTTCTAACTCAAAATGTTCGAGTCAACTTACGTGCACCTCGATTATTCCATAGGGACCAATAAGTGCTAACAACGAGGGTGACGCTATAAACACAGAAACATCGTATGAATTTCACTTGCAGTAGACTCGTGTGAAATTTTGTGCTTCCTTCACCTAGACATAAAGCACCGAAAATGTCAAAATTGCTACTGGTACATCATTCTAATTTCTTCATGCGGCTTTGTACCCAGGGAACTCGGCATTGGGATCGTTGCATACGGCCCGCTCGGACAGGGATTCTTAGGTTCAGGAGCCAAGATGGCTGAGAATTTGGCTAACGATGACTTCCGAAAGGTTTGTGTTTAAGATGCTTGCACTTCTTTTCCCCCACGTTGGAGTAACTAGCCAATCATTATTGTCTTGACTTTCAGAATTTAATGGCGATTATACACTTAATCTTTGCAGCGTCTCCCGCGGTTCCAACCAGAGAACATAGAGCACAACAAGACCGCATTTGAGCGGGTCAATGAAATGGCCGCGAGGAAAGGATGCACCCCGGCGCAGCTTGCGCTGGCATGGGTTCATCACCAGGGAAACGATGTGTGTCCGATACCAGGCACCACAAGGATTGAAAACCTGAAGCAGAACATTGGAGCCTTGGCCGTGAAACTGACACCAGAAGAAATGGCTGAACTCGAATGCTTTGCAGATGCAGTTAAAGGTGATCGATACGGGGCTCAAGCGCCTACTTGGAAGAACTCGGATACACCACCCCTTTCCTCATGGAAACCTGAGTAGAAACACTTGCTATGTGTGTGTTTTTCTAGCATATATAGCTTGTTCAGAGAGTTTAGTTTTTTTCTGTTGAAAAATAAGAGGCCCTGCTGAACTATTGAGTATCAGAGAAGATTGTAATCGTTTTGTACTATGTTGAGTTATATTTACAGATTCACGCATGAATAAACGAGGTAATCCACAATTACGAAAAGAGTAAATTACACTAATCCCCCCTCAACTAACCCGCATTTTCACTTAACCCCCTCAAACTTCAAAGCCCGACATTGTGCACCCTCTAACTATTCAGAGTTGACACTTAACACCCTTTTGTTAGGTCTCCATGGGAAAAATGCACCGACGGCCGTCTCCAGCCACCGGACGACCGATCTGAGCCGTTCAAAAATTTAAAAAAAAAAAAAAAAAACTGAGTGGGCTAGCCTGCGAATCAATGGCATCCGACGTGCGTAGGTGCTCGATCCAAACACCCCAATAATTTAAATGGGGTGTTTGGATCGAGCACCTACGCACGTCGGATGCTATTGATTCCCACGCAAGCCCACTCAATTTTTTAAAAAAAATTTTTGGACGGCTCGGATCGGCCGTCCGGTGGCCGGAGACGGCTGTTGGTGCATTTTTCCTACGGAGACCTAACAAAAGGGTGTTAAGTGTCAACTCTAGATAGTTAGAGGGTACATAATGTCGAATTTTGTAGTCTGAGGGAATTAAGTGAAAATACAAATTAGTTGAGGGAGACTTAGTGTAATTTACTCATATGAAAATTGACTTTTTATTGAGTTGGCGTACTTTTTATGACTTTTCTTTCTTCCTCGTCTTTTCGTGCCCCGAGTCAAAGCAGGGCCCTTGAGTCCATAAAATGGGACACAGAGAGTTATTGGTTGTTCTTCTTAATAAGCCACTGACTTTCCCTCCAAAAATAAGCCAAACAAATCCATAAAAAAACAAAAATAAGCCAATAAGCCACATGTTTCGTCTTTATTTAAAAAAAATTGGATTTCGGTCAAAAAAAATTACTTTTTAGATTCCTTTCGTCATGAGGATGCAATAATCCCCAAAAAATTGACAATAAGCCAAGTGATACTAAAAAAATTTAAATAAAGACAAAAAATAAGTCACTTTGACTTATTTATCCGAACACCCAATGCAGATGGCACACCATTCCGATAGATAATTTAGTATGAAAATTCAATTTCACCTTAACGGTACCGTTGTTCACTTTTATTTAACATTACTGAGAAAAAAAAGTTTTTTCCTTTATAACCGGCACTATAAGAACCTAAAGCGACAGTGAAAAAACAAAAAGCTTCGCATCATTTTAAGGTGTCACAAGCAGATCGCAACTGTTCAAATCATTTGCCACCATACATCCACAACTAATAAAAAGACCCGGACCATTTCATCTTAAGAGAAGAATAGAAGAGAGAGATAAATTAATAAGATCAATTGTGCTCGCAGGTTTTGCGAGAGATGCAAGGGACACATCAATTTATCACACCACAACCACACCCCTCTCACATACATGTATGTGAGAGAGGTGTGGTTAGGGTGTGACAAATTGATGTCCATAGCATTATTGTTTTCGCAGGGGTTCCAACCCATTTATGGTCTATCTGCTACTTTTGGAACACTCAATAAGGATCTAACAACAACGGACTTTAAAAAGAGAAATCTAATTGACAGGAAATTCGGAAGATCATATTCACATGTTCTTCAGCGAATCTCCAGCTCCCTGAAAGAAGCAATAAGAAAGGGCAAAATCGGCAATGAAAATACCAACAAGAGAGAGAACTACAGCGGAAGTAGTTGATTCTCCAACACCCTTGGCACCTCCCAAGGTGGTGACTCCCCACGCACAGCTCACAACGGATATGATTGCACCAAAAACCTGTGACTTGATCATTGCACTAACTATATCCCACGGTTTGAGAGCCCTCTGAGCAGAATCCAAGATAATGTTAATGCTTATCCCATAAACACTATCAGCAAGGAGAGCGCTTGACGCCATCCCTAAAATGAAACACATCAGGGTCAAAAAGGGTAAAGCGATGCAAGAAGCAATGACTCTTGGTGTCACCAGATAATCCACTGGGTCTGACCCAAGGACTCTTAAAGTATCTGTTTGTTCAGAAACTTGCATTGTTCCCAACTCAGCGGCAAATGCACTCCCTATTCGGCCTGCAACAACTATTGATGTGACTACAGGACTCAGCTCCCTCGAGAAGGCTAGGCCTAATACCCCACCCACAGCTCTGTTGAGGCCTAACCTGGTGAATTCTCTAACAAACTGAATTGTGAAGGCCATTCCTACAAAAGCTGAAGTTAATAGACACACCCCAAGTGATTTTGGACCAACCCTCTCTAGTTGTTGAAGAGTGTTCCTCCAGTGGACTTTTCCCTTTAATATCCTAATAATAACCTGTCCTGCTAGAATAAAAACCGATAAGCCCCTCCATAGGTACCTGGGAGGAGACCATTTGCTCAAAAGTGTATTTAATTCAAGGATCAGAGTATTGTTTGTGCTTCTACTTTCCTCAGACAGAGATACGGATGGGTGGCCATCATCGGTATTAGGAAAGGCATTGTTTGTGTTCATGTTTGTGTTTGCTTCAGTTGCAGATAAAGATGGGTGACCCTCATTGGTATTAGGAACCACGCACAATTTGGTTTCTGGGGCATGTACAAGAAATTTGAGATTCTCAGCTCTTCCAGCGAACTCAAGTCTTCTAGCAAGTTGAGAAGAATACGGGATTTTCGATTTTCTCAAGCCGATGTGTGTAATAGTGCTTTTCCTGCAATTTTGGTTAGAACTTCTAATATTGAAACCAAGAGGCGAATAAATGTGCGGACGAACATATCTATATAGAAAGAGAGGGGGACCTGTGAGAGAAGTAGCAGATTGGATGAAAATGCGAAGCAGTTAGCATGATAAGTCTTGGATGTTTATTAATGGCTTCAGCACTGTAGTGTAACAGCAACCACAACAGATTGTCTCAATCAATAAAGCAATATTGAAGAACTAGAAACTGATGACCCGGTGAAGGTACATGGATAATAATTCCCAAAATGACTGCTGATATGAAGCGTCCAAGCCAAGAACTAGCTGTCTTCGGGTGAAGGTGGAATCTGCAACATAAAATATGACCTGCATTACTACTAGAAAAAATATACAGAGGATGAGGAGCAATTTGTATCATCAATGAAAGGAAAATAACAAATTGTCCGCCAATTTAAAGAGAAGATTCTAAGGATTTGCCAGTTGCCACTGGAACAGCTAATTCTGTTAGATCTTACAGCAAAGGCAACAGACTTGGTACATAAAATCCAGAGCATGCAATTTAACTAATAGAAGAATGTTGATGCATTGCAGGTTCTCGTATCATTCTAAGATGGATATTCTAAGTATTAAGGGCTTATACTGTACTTGAAGGAGCATGGCCATCATCTGGAATTCTGGAAAGCACGACCCAAAAACATCAAAACCACCGCCACAACTAATTGTAGAACCTTGCTTAAGTCAGACGCTATCGTTTCCATTGCCACTTATACTAGCTTCTGGAGGAATATGAATGGCTTCAGAATATTTTATTATGTATCTGAATTCTGATGCAACTACAATCCTATCAGGAATCATCATGGTAGCCCAGTAGTTCAGGGTTGTCACTGAACTCTACTGTAAACCCAGATGTCCTGTGTTCAACTCCCACTGGCAATGCTTCACCTTACCCGATACTTGTGGCTTGTGGTTGGTTGCAGGCATCCAGTGTATTTATCTGCAGCAGTGGGTCCAAATTGACCTTGCCTTGAACAGGTTCCTCGCCACAACACACAGAAATAAAACTCCAACGTCTGGGAGCTCCACCTAGTCACCAAAAAAACATCCAACCACTGCCAAAATGTTTTGATGTTGAAGTCCAAAAACATTCTACTAATTTTGATGGCTGCTCTGTACCGACACTCCTAATGGTTGCCGTATTTGTGTCCGACACGCAAGAGACATGGCAAAAAACGTACGGACACGCCACGTGACAAGTCCAGAATTTTTTTTAGGGGGACACAGTGGGACACAACAGGTACACGGGAGGGACCCATAGGGACACGTATGGGGGCATGGCAAGAGTTAAACATGCATAGTTACAAAAAAAAAAAATCTGGGGGAGGGGAATGCGTATTGCTTCAAATATTATGGGTTAAAAGTGTAATATGATGCTTGTTTTTACATATTGACGCTTCATGCTTCTTAGAGGTGTTCAAGTAAACCGCCCTAATCGCTAAACCGATCCGACCAAACTGCCCTATTTGGTTTGAATCTGCAGTTCATTGGTCTGGTTATGGGCTGAAAAAATAAGAACCATTACAGGTTATCAAATTAAGAACCGTGGTTATAACCAAACCGGACCGTTTGGTATACACACATACATACATGTATGTATATATTTATTTATTTATTAAGAGGAGAAATATCATTTGGTAGGAAAGTCTTTAATATACTACTGTAGTTATAGGAACCCAAACTCATTAAGAACTTAGGGGTTCACGTGTTCGGAAACTTATTGGACAAAACCGGAACCGGACCAAAACTAGACTAGCCTTGCAGTTTGGTTCTAGTAAGCTTTCACAAATATAATGGTTAGGTTTTGGTTCTCACTTTCTTGGAACCTATTGGAATGATTCGGTTACTGGTTTTCTAGAGAACCAGACCAATCCGGATGGTGTGCACCCCTAATGCTTCTACATGTAACCATGCTTCCATTGGTTAAAAATAATATTATTTGTTTATTTATGTATGTCGTGTCAGTGTCCCTTATTTTTTAGAAATCACGTGTCGCATGTCGCGTGTTTGTGCTACATAGGATATTCCATGTGAAACATTAAAATCTTATTTACAGTAACATACATGATGTCACTAGTATGAAGTCTAATTATGTATCACCTTTGAACACACCAATAGCCCACAAGAAAGGAGTTAATCTAGCGAAAGCTTTTAAAAGATACAAACCATAGACGAAGGAAGGGTAGGGCCAGTGGCGACTATGGCACCCAGAAGACAAAACCATTTCAGATTAGGGTTAAAAGTATTGGACGGAGCCTTCAACGGCAAAATATTGGTGCCTGATTGACCAAATAAGGGTAAGCAACTTCAACGGAACTAGATATCTTCCTCCCCAAAACTTTGGCAAATTTTGTTTAACCGTCTAGTGTCTAATCACTGGGATGCATAAACACTTGACCATTCAATGAATCTGTTGCGTATGAAATACCAATCGGTTCATATAACCAGCTGAGAGGGGAGACATGGAAAGTCCGTGTTTTATACACACATGAGTGTGGAATAGGCCTTCAGGCTTTCCTTTGGATATGTTTTTGGCCCCTCTCAAATGACATCCTGGCATCGTCCCTAATACAATCATCAAAATAATGAAAAGAAATGCTAGGAACCTTTCCCATCTTAAACCTATACACACTAATTTTCTAACTTCGTAAAAGGTCATCTAATGTCACACCTCAGAAAACTAACATTACCAATACCGCGATGTTATTGAAGAAAAAATAAGAAAGAAAGAAATTGAGAAAAAATATTTTAACTTTCATTGTTACTAGCTAACAAAAACGAAGAGCTTGATCAACATCAAATGTGTTAAGAAGCCACCAAGTCAACAAAAGCTTCTTCTGTCATAGATTTCTGACCAGCATGCAAAAGGGGAGCATAGACTGTTTCCGGAACAGGATAATCAAAAACTCTTTTGTGAATCAAACGCTGTCAGTTATCTTAGATTTTGTAGCCCAAGAAACACCTTTAGTCCATTGTAGGTTTTCACATTCTGCATCTACCAAATCAGACTGAAATTCTTAGAGGTTGTCCAGTTTCAGTTAAGTATCACGACAAAAAACTTGTATCAACCTCTTCAACTGTTGCCAATTGGCTCCAAGTTGGATGCTTTACCTTGGTCTCAAATAAGGATTTTAGTTGGTTTGTTTCCCTATCGTTTGTGCAAAAACTACACCTTGTTTCGAATGTGATCCCAAGGATATGGCCTCTTTGTCTGCCTCCCCACATGTGAGACGACAATCAACGTGTGGCTAATCATCAGACCTTTGTCACACATCGATTAATCATAACCTCCAACATTGACAGTAGACGATCATTTTGATTAGGATGCTTCCACAAACAAAATAAATAAATCCTCTCCATAACCAGATGTCCGGGACTCCGGGCAGGTCGACTAATTTTGGGGCCTGCAGTTAACAACCGGGCATCCAGTGGCTCCAAGGTTTACTTGACCGAACCCCTTGGGGTTTACTACCACAAAAAATAATTAAGCTGAGAAAACATTCTTTCCCATAACTGAAATCTCCAATTCCCAGAATTAAGCATAAAAAGTTAGAACTGACGGTAGTGGAGGTCGCGGACCTAGGATTTGATCGCACTAAGATCAAACCGTCAAACATATACAACAAATATAATTTTGCACTTGTACACAATGACCCGAAAGAAAGATAACAAAACATTCACTATAAAATGCTTTCCTTTCCCTGGGGCCTCGCCCATGTTCCATAACCATAAACAGTGAGTTCCAAAAAAACAGCCACAAACACTGATTTCCATCCCCATATCCATTATCCATGTAGAGAGAAAAAGTATTTAGAGAGATTTGAGTATTTGTGGTTGAAATCCACTTTGTACAAAAGAAAATTGGGATCTAAGACTAAGCTGCTCGCCTGTAAACGGGTCTGATGACTCTGATCCCAGTACAATTCCAGCTCGTCGGCGGTGGTGATTGAGATTCGAGGTTTACCTAGATTTTTCCTTCAAAGGGTAAGTTCTCCTCCATTCTGCAATTTTTTTCCGGAGAGAGGGAGAGAGAGGAAAAAGTGACTGGAAGGGGGGAAAGTGGAAAGGGCAACACTTGTAATTTGGTTGGGGTATAAGGGCAAAATGTTTGGAGGAAATATCCTATGGGGCAAATTTACAGAAACAATGTCTCTCTTTTTCATAACTCTCAAGTATCCCGGCTCAACTGGACTAATCCTTGATAACTCAGGGTAAGAATCAATCTTGTTCCAATTCATATACCTTGATGGATATACCAACTCAAAATCAGAGCTTTTATTCTAGGTTAAATCCAAAACAAAGATTCCCATCGAGCAACAGAGAGTGAAGAAATGAGGGAGAAAATAAGAGAGGAGAGAGAAAACAGTAAGAAGCTCACCTAGGGGAAATCGTCGCAGGACGGCGGAGACGCGAGAGGGAGAGAGGTGGGACGCGGCGCCCGCCCAGACGGCGGAAATCGTTGCTGGGGTGTCGATTTTGAGGGAAGGTAAAGAAAGACTGGTCGAGGGCCTCTGAACTCTGAACTCTGAAAATGAGATGCGAACACTGAAAACAGAAGAAGACGGCTTGTTTTTTGTTTTTACAATATTTTAAATTTTTTAGGCTCAATAAGTTAAAATACTGGTTTTACAGTATTTGCATTTGTTAATTTTGCGTTGAATTTTTTAAATTTATTAATTTATCTTGACGAAAGGAATTGAAAAGGTAAAAAATTATTATCAAAACTCATAAATTTTTGAATAAAAAAGAAAATAAGACCAAAAAAAAAGAATTTTTGACTTATTTTTTTATTTAAAAAATTATGAATTTTGATTATAATTTATTACTTTTTTTATTTCTCTTGACGAAGAGAATTAATAAATTAAAAAAAATTGACGCAAAATTAATAAATGTAAAAAAAGTTAAATAAAAACAAAAACATTTATCACTTTAACTTATTGAGCCAATCCAATTGGACATAGGAGTGAGAAAGTCTACCCAACACTTTACAATTTACATGACACATTTATGTGGGCAATATGTTATTGGTAGGTGAGGACCCTAAGGTGCATCTCGATTCTTCTATCAGCACAAACACTTACACAAGAGCATTCACTTTCACACGTGAACCTATAGGCACTACACATCCGGTGTGTAGTGTATAGTCTTGGATTTGATCTAATTTAATTATTTGTTAAAGCAGTTTGTATTTTTGTGTTTAGTGATAGTTTTATTGATTTTTCTAAAAAAAATAAAGTATAATCCATTTCGAGAAGAGCAAATAAAAGAATATTGTAATAATCGTTGAAAAAGTTCAAAATGAACCAATAAAAAAAGATAGTAGTAGTATTTCCTTTTCCATAAAAAAAAATGTCTTTGTTGAACTCTTTTCACCTTTACATCAATTTTTTTTCACTTTTTGAATTTTTTTCATCAAGATGAGTAAATAATTCACGAAATTTGATGACCAATTAATAATAGAAATTTGACAAAAATTTAGGGAAACGCTACCTATCTATGGTGAACCAAATTAGCCAAGCCAGTAATTGTTTTTGGTAGATTTGATAATTTAACAAGTTTCATAAATATTTTAAAGATAATTTTGTTTTATTGAGGTGAACTAATTTTGGGAGACTTAATCGAGTAGAAACAAACAGATTTCGAGTAGTTTGAGTTTTTAAACATCATGAGTCAAACTAGCTGAAACTAGTCGGGTAATAACTTACTCTATTTTATTTAATTACTAGTGCTAATTCGTGCCTACGGCATTACGTATCCCGGTTGGAAGGGTCGAATGACAGTTGTGTGATTTAAGTAAAAACCATGGACACTTAACTGGGAAGTAGGGGAATGAACTACAACCTTTGGATTAAATGAATCTAAGCCGTTCCAATAACTTGTCCTCACACCCTTCTGTTTTATAATAGAGATGTAATAAGTGATGCCAAATTAACTTTTAACGAGTGAACACAAACAATTTGGTCCATAATCATATATCAACCATTAAGTCTAACCACTTCTTATTGATGTTGTTTTGCTATCCCATTCAAAAAAAGTGAGTTTGTCTCCGAGATGATCAGATCTATTCCTAACGATAGTAGCAGGACGGGAAGGCGGATTTTGCGATACTCCGACCTTGATCATACCACCCGTCCACGACCTTGTCTCGACTTTTGGCCGGTTAATGCATGGGTAGACCCATTTCGTCTCAATCCGCATTTATCCAACCCCCTACAAAAATGAGGAAAAATTGCGAAAAAATGTTTAACCTATAAGAAAATTGTTTTAGTATACAATGTAATATTTTAGTAATAAGGGTGAAAGAGTATGAGGGTATCAGGGCGGGGCCGGTAATATCACCCCAAATCCAACCCAGTTTCTCAAAAATTTATTAAGAACTTGTCCGGATCGGGGCGGGCGGGACAAGACAATTGCCTAGCCTATCGATCCATTCTGATCCACGGATAGACCTTAGCTTTTTAACTAGTGTTTTAAGAAAATTAAGTCAATTGCATATCGATGAGTGTTTGATGTAAGCATTTAATTATTGGTCGAAATTTCAAATTAATCTTTAAGTTAAAATAACTGCTATTTGAAATATATAATAAGATTGAGCTCGTTCTTTTAGAATAGGCAAGAATAGGCAACAAAATAACTGTTATTTGAAAGTTTTGTCCTTATTTGAATTTTTTTCGCATTTGTTAGTTTTGTATCAAACGTTTGTTGGTTATTAATTCGTTTCGACAAGAGAAATCGGAAAAGTAAAAAAAATTACTTTTACCAAAATATTTTGAGAAATAACCATTTTTTAGTATAAAAAAAAAGCTAAAACTCGTAGATTTAAGTTAAGTTACTGAGCAAAAAAAAAGTTTAAGTTAAGTACAAAAAAACACAGCCTAAAGCGAGACTCAACAGGAACTCACCCACGTTCGAGTGCTTATTCAATTCTCTTAGAGTACTGTCATGGCTCACATACTGCAATAGAGCTAGAGTTGGCCATTGTGTCATGTTGTGTCTTCTTATGTTTGTAATAGAATTCTCTCAATTTTAACTGGACCTGTTTAGCTTTTCGTATTATCGTGTTATGTCATATTCAAGTTTCGTGTTGAAAATAGCTAACCCATACCTGCTAACTTTGTATCGAATCCGTGACGTGTTTTTGTGTTTCGTCAGAAAATCCCCACCGCTATCTAGAGCTACAACCACGGACTTTGCGGTAGAACCTGAACAAATTAAGTCGTTCAAACATCACGTGACCTTGCTACAAAAGCTACGGTGTTAACCCATGTCTTGAGCGGGTCGAAGAAAATTGCAAAAAAGGTCCGAAATGCATCCCGTAGCGTAGAAGGCCCAAAACCCAACTCGGTGCGATGACTGTCACGCGACAGACCCACCAGCTGCCACGTCTAGTCGTCTACTACCTTCCCAACCACGTGTAACACTGCATGCACATGCACATGCACTGTAATTTACTTTGCTATACATAAGTTGAGTTTTTGGCCGAAATGGCCATAAAATATAAACATATTGGGAGAATACCCATCTTTCGAAACGTTTTGTAAAAATATGTCATCGCTCCTTTCCAAAAGGCGCTATAGGTGTCCTACGTGGCGAAGAGTCCAAGTCAGATTTATAGCTCCTTTTGGAAAGGAGCTATAGATTAAAGCTCCTTTTGGAAAGGAGCGATAGGTTAAAAACCCAGACAATAATCAAATCGTCTCATTTTCTCCTCCTATCTGATATTTCCCTTTCCCTTTCTCACTCCATGTCGATCGCGACCTCCGAGGGTGCGCGATCTCCTCCAGCCGCCATCCTCCTCCAGCGTGCTCTCTCATCGGCGTGCTCTCTCATAGGTGTCCTACGTGTTTCACTAGTTGAATTTGTTCAATAAGTTAAATACTTAGGTGAGGTTTAAGAGAAAACAAACTCAAGAGAGCAAATTCATTCACTTGGTGATCGTAGGAAAGAGAATTAATAGTACTCGCAAACAATTATACTACAACAATCATGAAAATTTGGGCTCTTCCTCTCTCGTTTCTTGGGGAAGTTAATTTGGAAATTTCTATACTCAACTCTTTCATATCCAATCTTTTTCAAATTAAAAATAATTCTAATTTTTTTAACACAATCATGAAATTTTTTCATATCTTTATGGCTAGTCTATTTTTTTGGATAATACTACAAATTCTCACACTTTGTGTTTAAAAATTGAGATAACTAACGTCGGGGTTATTAGGGTTAAAATTAAAAAAGGAGCTATTAGGGTTTAAATTATAACTTTTTTTCAAAACGAGCTATTTACAAATTCTCACACTTTGTGTTTAAAAAATTGAGATATGGTGGGGTTAAAATTATAGCTCCTTTCTATAAAGGGTTTATATTATCACTCATTTTCAAAAGGAGCTACACTTTGTGTTTAAAAAATTGAGATAACTAACGTTCGTTTAAAAAAATTGAGATATCTTGTTGTCGGGGTTAATGGGTTTAAATTATAACTCCTTTTCAAAAGGAGCTATCTATTATCACTCATTTTCAAAAGGAGCTACACTTTGTGTTTAAAAAATTGATATAACTAACGTTCGTTTAAAAAAATTAACGTTGGTGTTGTTGTCGGGGTTAATGGGTTTAAATTATAACTCCTTTTCAAAAGGAGCTATCTACTTCCCAGGATTAGCTCCTTCTCGAAAGGCGCTATTAGGGTTAAAAATATTAGCCTTAAAATGATAACACGTTCGTTTGAAAAAATTGGGATAAAAATTATAGCTCCTTTTTAAAAGGAGTTATTAAGGGTTTTAAATTATAACTCCTTTTCGAAAGGAGTTATGTACGGGCTGCGTATATAGCTCCTTTTCAAAAGGAGCTATCTACGTGGCGGCCACATGGCGCCTAACGACTATAACGCCTTTTGAAAAGGAGTGATGGCATATTTTTACAATACGTTTCAAAATATGGGTATTCTCCCAATATGTTTATATTTTATGGCCATTTCGGCCAAAAACTCTACATAAGTTTGCCCCATTACAGAATCAACCCTGGATCGGTCACTTGATCAGCTAATTGCATCTCAAGAGAGAGGAATTTAGAGAGAGAGAGAGAGAGAGAGAGAGAGAATGGAGGGAAGCAGAGCCACACCACACCCGGAGGTACCAGGCGAGCCGAAGAAGACGACGACGGCCCTCCGCGAGAAGGCCACGGCCGCCATTCAAGGGTTCGGTCCCATTAACAAAATCCACCAGCATCTCTGCGCGTACGTAAGGCCACACCCCTTTTTTCTAATCCAAAAGTTGTATGGCCGGGACAACTGTCACATGGTGCTCCAAATTACTTCACAATCACACATTTTCGTGGAGTTCTTGTGGGGTCAACCCATATTTTTAAATATGTAATTTTGAAATAGTCCGGAGAACAGGTGGGAGTACTCTCGCGTACTACTAAATGATTACTACCAAATATGGGTACATACCTGCACATATCGTGCACAAATGGTAGCGTGGGGACACAAATGATCGGAATTGTACAATAATTAGAATAGTTTTTTGTGTTCAGTACTCCATTTATAATAAGCTCAATCGGGTAACTATAAGTTTTTGATCAAATTGTCTAATTTCATCGACAATTCTTTTGATCTAATTGTTTAACTTTTTTTTAAGAATTCAAGATCGTGGATTCTAAATGAAAATTGAAAGATTCTATAAAAATAGAAAGTCTCTTTTTTATGGATCACCAATATTAATTTGAGCTAATTTTTTATCCAATTTCCTAGAGATAATGTTCTAAAAATTGAACAAATCAAACCTGTCATGTAGGGTGGGTGCCACAGACCCATTTGTACCTCGTCGGTACTCTATGGATCGGTTGCCATAGCAGAGCTCCCAATAGAAATTTCGAAATTTAGTGACACTGTTATGCATTTCAAAATTCCGGCCGATTAGAAAAAAAAGAAATGTTTTAAGAGTTAAAATCACTTATGTAAAATCATTTTTGATTTGGAAATGAGATGCCCACAAGTTAATCTATTATGAACTTAGCGTCTGTATCAATACCCTTAGGTTTCTTCTGGTGATTGATTTCCGCAGATTCCACTTTTATGCACACGACATGACCCGACAACTCGAAGCGCACCACTTCTGCGGCCACCAAAACGAGGAAATAAAGAGTGTCTAATCTACGACAGCCCCGAATCCGATGCCCGTCTCATCGGGATCGAGTACATAGTATCCGAAGAGCTCTTCCTGACACTGCCCGACGAGGAGAAGCCCATGTGGCACTCCCACGAGTTCGAGGTGAAAGGCGGCTACCTGTTCATGCCCGGCGTGCCCGGGCCGATCCAAAGGAAGGACCTCGAAAAAGTGTGCAAGACTTACGGGAAGACGATTCACTTCTGGCAAGTCGATAGGGGTGACAATCTTCCTCTCGGAATTCCTCAAGTGATGATGGCACTCACTGGGGATGGCCAGCTCTATGATCACCTTGCTCAAGGTATCTCCATTTTTTTTAAGAAAATATAATCATTGCATTTCTAATCACCACATTTTTTTCATTCCATCCTTCAATGATTGCTTTTTAAAATTTTATTTAGTAATTTTAATTTAAAAGTAGACGGGTAAAATAGAACTTTCGTTAACTCTAACCCTTTTGGTTTGGAGGTGGGACAATATTTCTTAGGACAGCAAAAATTGCTAACTGGACTAAAATTTGGGGATGGAGTTCGTAATCTTGTTTTAGTTTTGGATTTGCGGGGTTTTTTTCCATTTGACATGGGTATGCTTACATTACCTGAGTAGATCATAAGTTGTGCTCATGATATCAAAATACAATTTCGCCAATTTTATCTACGCACCATATTCCTGCACCATATTCCTGTAGGCATGTCCACGTGGCACCAAGGCATGCCCCTGCAGGCTTTGCAGTTGGCGATGACACCTGGGACAACGTGTTCATTTACTTGTCAAACATTTTGACAAGAACCTAGCGCAAATTGCGTCAAGAATTTCTTGTGGCTCCGTTCCTGGTTATGGACCTTGTTAATCTCTTGACAAGGTGCTTATTTTATGCTCGTAAGTTGCACGAACTCAGGCCAAATCAAAGAAAGTGGGGCCCTAACTTCTTGTTTCAAAATCAAAAGTGGGCCCTATCACTTCGATTGGGTTTGTTATAAGTAAGCCATATGAGAAATGTTTTGTGGGTATGTTATATTCCATTCCATGCTTGCATGTTTGTTTTATTCCCTTTCAAATTGGTCCATACGATTTTTCATTCCGGTTTGAATTTCGCTAACGGTGTAGATGTGGAGAAGCGTTACGGGGTGAACTTCATGGAAGAGAGGAAGAACAGGGCGTACATGGAGGGTCTCAAACACGGGATGCATCCGCTTGCAAATGCAGCTGGGAAAGGGCTCAGGACTGTGCTTAGGGAGACCGATTGCAAGCCGCCTCTCGAGTCTGTTCCGAGGGTCTTCGTTTAAGGTTGCATGTATAGATCTACTGTAAGTAGAAAATCCAGTAAATAGGTGTGAATGTATGTGTTTGTGGTTGTGTGTGTTATGTACAGAAGGGGAGGATATTATGATATTATCTATGTTTCCGTAAAGTATCGTTATGATATTGCTATGTTTTGAGTACTCTGTTTCGGGCCAGCATACGTCAAGCCGTTGTTCCAGCATACGTTTGCGCGAGGGAAACAGTAATGCTGCTCATGACAGTCCATATGCATCGAACAGTTTTCGACTCAATTTTCTGTGTCCCGATTGTGTTCTGTAGTGATTTGCAACAGCTTAGATTTCAATAACCCCAATATTGATATGGTGGTTAAGGTATGAGAATTAGAAGGGTTTTTTTTTTTTTTTAAGGTTTTAGGTTTAAATATTTTATATACTATTAATTTTTTGCGGGTAGTCTATATAGTATTGGATTTCTTTAGTGGACGTATAGTGGTATATTAATTTCATTTTTGGAGATAGTTTAGATTTTTTTTTTAATTGGATCTTTTTAGTGGATTTTTTTTTACTGGAATTGAATTTTTGGGACAAATTCATATCCTATAGAGATTTTGTATAAGAGTTTTTTTTTTAAAAAAAAAAAATCATCAGTTTAATTGGACCTCTTTGGCGTTCATTAGAAGACCATAAGAGAGGATCAAACTTTGTTTCTTGAAAAAGTAAAAATTCAGGGCAATACTCAATTGTAGGCGTTCACGCTAGTGATTAATTTATGCAAATACAGTTTTTTAGTTTTGTCTTTATTCATTTTTTTTGTTGCGTTTTTTAGTTTTACGATAAACTTTTATGTGATATGGGTGAGTAAAGATGAGAGGAATCAAAAAAGTAAAAAGTTATGGCTTTTACACACAAGTATTTTGGAAAATATTCACTAAAAGGTCCAAAAACTGATAAGAGTACTCTTATTAACCATGTACTCTTATTCCTGAATTTAGATCATATATAAGTTAATCACTAGCATAAACATCCCTGAATCTTCATATTTTTATGGGCAACAAGTACTAGTACTCTTATTAAACACGTACTCTCACTCCTGAATTTATATACTTAATCTGCCCAAATTGAGAAATTAATCAATGAGATGCACGAAAGTAAGTTTGAACATACTAAGTTTGTCAAAAAAAATTATGTGTTTCTTCAATTTTACTGTTCAAATGTGCCTGGACATGTGAAGTAATTTGGCATTGTGTCACGTAAGAATCTTGGGGCCAGTCAATATGGCCCGGGCTTTAAGAGCAAATTTAGTGGTTTTTCCAAAATGGGTGATGAGCACCCAATATTGTAGATATTTGGTGCGACTAGTCCCGTACTATATTGGTTTATCTTGCGTTTATTTAGTTTTTATAGTGATATCGCACGTAAGGTGTGTTTTTGTGTATCTCAGGTAATTCATACAAATAAGGCGCGTTTGAATGCCAAGGAATGCTCCGGGCGCAACCAAGTACTCAAGGCCACGTGCCACCCCATGGTGGTGCCCGAAAAGTCATGAAAAGATGGTTTGGAGGTTGTTCGGGTCGCCCAAGGGTCAAGGGAATTGAAGGACATGTGAGGATTTTACTAAAGCAATTCATCTTCCGACTAGCTGAGGGTAGAATCGTCATAACTTTTGATGTACAAATTACTTTTGATCCAAACCACTTGGGTTAGAAAGTAGACTCGACAAGATTTCCAACGGTCCAAAGAACGCCTAAATCCGAGTTCGGGAGTGTCCGGAGCGAGCCTACGAAGTTGCCCAAAAAATCTGCCTTCTATGAACCGGTACGGGTTTTGGCTGTACCGGTTCATGCTGTCCAGAGTTTATGTTTTTCAGCGTTTTTGAAGACATGAACCGGTACGGGTTTTGGCCGTACCGGTTCATACTGTAGAACTGATACACGTTTTTGCTGCTTTTTCAACTTTCTATTTTTGGGATATTTTTCACTTTTAGCTACTTTTAGGATATTTCTTGGGATATTTTGAGGGAGAAAGACCATTTTGTATAAATAGGGGTGTCTCTCTCTCTTCTTGATCATCTTTATACATATTAGTTGCTTTAAGTCTTTTTATTTTAGAACTCCATTAATGTTTCAAGCTTTCCTAGCTTAATTACTTCAAGAACACTAGTAAGTCTTTCTCGTTTGTTAATTTCTCGTTTATTAAAGTTGTTTGTACGGACTAGATCTTTACTAATATCAAGTTTATTTCTGTTTTTATCGGTTAATCATGTTTCCTTTCTTAAGCATGTTTTCTAGTCTTTTTATTATGTGTGAGTGGTTTTTCGGTTAAGTCTTGGGCTAATCTTTCCCAATGACTTAGGTGGTTATTTGGTTCTCGAACTCTCGGGTTTAAAATCATGGTTTTCGGAATTGGATTAATCTAATCATTTTGGTCTAAGCGAGGGGTGTTAACTCCTTTGTATGTTGTTTAGTCAAGCGGTCTAGGCAAGCGGCATACCGAGAGCTCGTGGCCTCCTACGTGTTAGATACATTAGAAAAATAGGTTGGTTTAGTTCCATTTAATCACATCTCTTGATAAACGTAGTCGTTAAAGCTAAATCTTCCGGGCGTGAGCACGCGGTCGTGACTCTCGCTTGAGTTATAATTGAGAACTGATAGCGGCCTTTTGTCAAGGGATGGATGATTCCTAGACTTGCCTCTTTTAAGTTTACTAAGCTCATTTCTAGTCTTTTCCTTAGTTTTCACTTTTAAAGCAAAATGAAGTTGGCCGTCTTGAACACCGGATTCAACCATATAAAACCTACAATCCAAACTAGCTATATTTCGATTCTCTGTGGGTACGATCCCGGACTTCCGGATATTATGCTATCGACGACCTAGCCCTACGCTTGGGGTTTTTCTCAACCTTATTCGAAGACGAGGTTCGGAGGCTAAGCAATGGGTTGAGCCATTCCAAAAATGGTTGTGAATAGCGACATTTGGCAATCAATTTCAAAGTTGTGCAATGGTTCACAGCCATTTATAATGTCATTTTTTCTCAATAGTTTCTTTTGTATCCATTTTCAATTAATTTATATCAACTACCATTCTCCATCTATCATATAGTATTATGCTTATTGATGAAATGTAATGCTTGGTGCTGGAATGTAATGATTGGTGTGTAAAGTTTTTCCTTTGTAGTATCGTATTTTCAACTAACTAACCGGGTGATCACAACCAGTTGTCTCTTCCAACCAGTTTGGTTCAGTTATAGACTATTTGTGGTTGATTGGCTTGTGATGCTGCTCTAACCACGCTGTGGAGTTTTGTTTTTTTTTTTCAAAAATTTTAGCAATTTTATTGATAGGAGAAGCAACATCAAGAATAGCAAAATCCCCACAACACAACAGGCGAATCAAGTCACAAGAGAGGCTAACAAGAAAGCACCCCACTCCCACACACTAATCTTCTGGGTACAACATTTGCCGTTGAAAAATTACACAACTAAACCAATGGAAACCGTTGAAGGGGAGGAAATAGCCTCATTAAGGGTAGGAAACCAACATATATATATAGTAGAGAAAAACAAATCAAAATCTAAAGAAACATATCTACCTTCCTAAATTCAGTCACCGAGATCACAAATCACCGCAGCAATCACACCCCACCATCCAGCAACACCAACAGCTATTCCTGTCCCCAAAAACAACTTTTCAGGCTCAAACAAACGACACCCAAACGATAAGGTCGGGCCGGCTTGGTAACGCGGATAAAACTCGCATGGTGAGGAAGATTGAAAAAGAGAGTAATAGGTGGACTGCACGCAAATGATTGGTGCCATCGACGGGGAGCACCAAACTCAGGGAGGGACAGATAGGGAGAGAGAGGAGGAGGAGGAAAAAGAATCCCAACCGTAATCATTTCACTGAACAAACCGCCACTCCGATTTCGAGGGCTTATTCGCCAAAGAATCTCATCAAGCGGCCCAACAACCCATCATAATAGGAAGTGGACAGCCGGTAATGGAAGAGTGGGGGGTGGGGTGGGGTGAGGTGGCAGCCCCAGACCCCTACCAAAAACCTTATCAGATGTTTGTAGAGAGAAGGGAGAGAAAAGAAAAGTTCTATTGTGGAGTTGAACCATAATTCTTCCTTACCTTTCGTGGTGAAATTCCACTGCCCTTTTTCATAGCTATTATGGAGGAACCGCCGCCCTCAATCAATTCGGATCTCGAAATCCCGATCTGGAAATGCTTATTATGGCACCATAGGTCTTATGAGATCCGCATTGCCATGATTGTTTGGGCGAAGGAATCGAGTACGATTCGACCTTACGTTGAAGTCTTGAAAGCGGCAACCGCCCTCTACAAAGGATCCTTTGTGGGCTCTTTTAGGGTTCATAACAATAATCAGAATAGTTCATTTTTTAGAGTTTATTGAGAGCATTGATCACGTCCAAAAATCACTTTGATCGGATATTGTTTAATATGATATCGAAATGCATTGATCTTCATATAATTGTGTCAAATGGGTTGCAATACAGCGTTGCACACTTTTTCCCTTACAAACTTAATGCATTTCAATATCTTACCAAATGGTATCCAATCAAAGTGATTTTTGGCGTGGTCAATGTTCTCGACGAGCTCTAAAAAATGAACAGTTCTAATCATTGGATCTGAAAAAAACCCCACAAATGGTCCATAACTGGACTAAACTGGTTGGAAGACAACTGCCCAACCCCCTTGTGGGTGACTTACATGGGACTTCGAGGTAAACTCCACTGCGATGGTTTCCCGGTCGGTACCCTTCCCCGTAGTGTTTTGGAAGTGCATCTGAACTTCGGATTATACATATACTTCAAACATGGGGAGATTTACTAAATTTAGAAAGTAGAGAAAAGATGAAGCAATTAAACAGAATTTTTTGGCAGAGGGTGCTGTATTGCATCTCCCAGCAATGGACAGCTTAAATTTTAATCTGAACAATAAACGCTAAGATTTGTAGGAGCTCAGACTAAATTTGAGCCGTTCATGCTGAGATGGACGGCCTGATCGGCCGCACTGCATGGTTTAGTGCGACGGGTGCACTACAGTCCCTCCTATTCCCGGATTATTATTAAACATCAAGTCTACACTCACACAAGTCCACTGCACGTCTACGTAGAGCCCACTTCAGATCTTACAAAAATACAAAAAAAAATACCTATAAATTTTAAATTTTGCTTATGGGACGCTATTGAATATCAGTAAATATGTTCTCCGAATTCGTACAAATTGACACATAGACAGTAGGCGTGCGATGAACGTAGCATCTCTGTATAACACGGGCGGTAGTTAAATTTAATACTCCAGTAATAGCGGTGATCGTTTTCCTTGGGACAAAGTATAATGCCCTGCCGTAACATGTTTTTAATTTCAGAAGAGAAAAAATTGAAAAATACTACTATATTGTATTAGGTGGTCCACCTCTCCAGTCTCCATGCACATGTATTGTAGTAGTACAATCACATTGGCACCACCATCACGCGCCGCATCATTTCCTCCTCCCACGCTCTCTACCCCCCACCAGAAGCTCTTAAATACTACTCCTCCGTAGTATAGTACTATCATGATCTGATTGTTCATCAAAAAGTGAATAAATAAAAGAAACTCTTAAAAATGTCTTTAGAAAATAATGTGTGTCACTATACAAATCATCATTATCTAATTTTTAAGTGACCCCAATATTTATCGGCGGAGACTCTATCTACGGTCTCTAGTCAAATATACATATCTAGCAATACCCGTTCCGGATTAGTTTTAAGAATAACATTCAATGACTGTTTTTGGGAGCAATTATTTTTATAGACTTTAGATTGTAAATTATACATTATATATATACCTTTGAATTGTAACGAGAATTCGTAAAAGTATTCAGATACTACGTCTAGAATAGATTTTGCGGAAGGAGTATTTTTTGGTGAAAGTATCATCCGTTTTTAAAAGGCTCAAGCAACTGTGATTTTTAGATTTCTGCATTTTCTAATACATTTGTCAAACTATATTTTTAACAAAACGTATTTCAAAATCTGCGGCCAAATATATCTAGCATGCAGTGATAAGTCTAGAATGTAGTTCTCCACAATACATAATGGCTAATGCAAGCATTTATTGGCGTTATGTATAATTCTTCCAAATGATATTCATTCCTGTTCTCAATTCTCACCGTCACAAATTTTCGTAGTTTGGGAAAGTTTTTAAAAGACACTTTCACGCTTGTGTACCCGCACCTAGAGGTGTTAAACGGATTGTGCCGACCCAATCCGGCCCATTTAGCATCGTGCCAACCATGCTTTGTGTCAACCTGTTTACTTAATTGTGTCGTGTTGTTTTGTTTTTCAATCGTACAGTGCCAGCCCCATCTCCAATTGAGTTTCGTCAATAAAATTTTTGTTGCAACAACTAACAACATAGTATTCATTATGTTGTGCCCTTTTTTTGCCAACCTGTTTGAAACCACGCTCGTCCCGTATAATGACGCATTTAAACATGTCATGTCATATCGTGCTCGTGTATACCTGGCCGCTTCCCCACCTCTTCCAGTACTCGCCCGCGCATGATGTGATTTTTCCTGTTTGAAGTAGTGCGCGTGACTGCCAAATTCACACCGCAATAGGCTCCACTTACAGCGCACTCTGTCTTTTAGAGAAAAGAAAAAGAAAACAAAGAAAACAACCGGCACTCTCTCGCTCGTCACCCCATTTCCCTCATTTCGTCAACGTCCGTTTCTCCGCCTTTCCCATCTCCAGTCTCCACTCCCCAAATTCACACACTCTCTCTCCAAAAATGGACTCCGACGAGGAAGGCGAGGAGTACCTCTTCAAGGTGGTCATAATCGGCGACTCTGCCGTGGGAAAATCCAACCTCTTATCACGATACGCTCGGAACGAGTTCAACTTGCACTCTAAAGCCACAATCGGGGTGGAGTTCCAGACCCAGAGCATGGAGATCGACGGCAAGGAAGTCAAGGCCCAGATTTGGGACACCGCCGGCCAGGAGAGGTTCCGGGCCGTCACGTCCGCCTACTACCGCGGCGCCGTCGGAGCCCTGATCGTGTACGACATCAGCCGGAGGACTACGTTCGAGAGCGTCGAGCGGTGGCTCGAGGAGCTCAAAAGTAAGTGGTTTTTGTTATAGTGGGTTTGCTTAAAGTTAGCTTTCTTCTTTGGTGAGAGAGTGTAGGGATAAGGAAGATTTGGGATTTGGAAAACAAAGGAGAAAAGATTTGGGATTTGAAAATGTGGGTTGTTTTTTTTCTATGTTGATTTGTGATTTCAGTGATTTCTGTTGGTGGGTTTGTTAGAGTTGGGGAAAAAAAGAAAAAACCCACTTGATGGCTAGTGGGTTTGTGTTAGAGTTTACGGAATGATTCAGGGTTTCTAAATCTAAGTGAACGGATAGCTTGGACAGAGCTCAATGGAACAATGGAAAAATAGGATTCATGTAGTCGACCCAAGGGATGGGGTCCCAAGGCTCGGTTTGGTGTCATTTGGGTTTGTTAGAGTTTTGGTGGGTGAGAAAATGTAGGGAAAAAGAAGATTAGGGATTTGATAAAAATGGGAAAAGAATTGGGATTTGAAAATGTGGTTGGGTGTTTTTTGGTTGATTTGATATATGTGGTTTCATTAAGTGAAGGATTTCAGATTTGGGATTTGTGAGTAGACTTTGTTCTTTTGGGCTGGTGAGCAAATGTTGGGGAAAGAAGGAATTGGCATTTGAACAAACAGAAAGGATTTCTTTAGGGGTGAGAAAATGTTGGGAAAAGAAGAATTGGATTTGAACAAAGAGAAAGAATAGGGATTTTGAAATGTGGGGTTGGGTGTTTATGTTGATTTGGTATATGTGATTTCAGAAAGTGATTTTGTTGGTGGGTTTGTTCGGGTTCGGGTTCTATAGATTTGTGCTTTGTTGGTCAGTGGGAAAATGTACGGAGAAGAGGAAGAATTGGGCGTTGTAAATTGGGGTTTGGTGTTTCATATAGATTTGGTACCTATGATTTCGGAATTATGTCTGAATTAGTTGAGTGTTTTTGAATTTCTACAGATCTTATTCTTTTTTGGGCAGTGAGAAAATGTAGGGAAAAGAAAAGAAAGTTGGGGGGCTGTAAATTTAGGTTTGTTGTTTTATGTAGATTTGGTTCAATAAATTTCTAGTTCTACTTAATAGAAAAAAAAAAAAAAAAGATTTGGTATCTATGATTTTTAAGTCTGAATTGGATCAGTTGATTGGAACTTTTTTTTTAACTAATACCATGAAACCCACGCCATTTAAGGCTTGATTTTGCTTATTGTAGTTAATAGAGGTGTCATATATCCATTGTAAGTGTGTATACATTATACAAGATGAGTTTAATATAGAAACAAAACAATTCTCCACAAGCGTTTTGGTTGTTGGTCCACCATGACGTAGTACTAAGAAATTTTGTCGTTAGTGTGGATCTTATTAGAAAAGGCCATGGCTAAGCTGAGAACCGTTCAGCTTTCAATATCACCAATTAATTAAAAAACACAATTCATGTTTTGATGTTAAGCATTTATTTCGAAAGCGAAAGTCTGTATGTACAAGAGTTGAATAACTTTGCGTATGTAGAAATAGCATTATTTCAAAAAGCTTGTGATGGAGCGAAAGTCTGCATGTACTAGAGTTGAATAACTTCACATATTCAGAAATATTTGATTGTGGTCAACATTTTTTCCAAAAAAAAATATTATGAAACAGATATACATCAGGCCAACAACCTAAGAAATAAGTCTGGGAAAGAAATAAATGATGTGAAACTCTGCAATAACTAAATTAAGCTCAGTAAAAATAACCTAAGAGATAAACGAAGAATTGGGATTTGAGAATGTGGGTTGGGTGTTTTGTGTTGATTTGCTTTCTGTGATCTCACAAAGTAAGTGATTTTGTTGGTGGGTGGTTGAGTTCGAGACTTCGAGTTGAATACATGTAGGCTAAAGAAAGATATGGGATTTGGAAAAATGAAAATCGGGATTTGAAAATGTGGGTTGGGTATTTTATGTTGATTTGGTAAGCTATGATTTCAGAAAGTGATTTCTGGTTTCCTGCATATCCTGGCCTTTTTGTTCAGAATATATTTTGTCAACCATACCGGAGAAGCTATAAAAGTTTGGGATGAGCTGACAGATCTTCCAGTATTGTCTTCATAGGACTCCTCTAGGTTGGATGGGTTGTCTATGTGGAATTTAAGTTGTCCCGGTTGATAGGTTTTACGATAATAGATTGAAATCTTGCTGCATAGTATTAGCATATCTTCGATTGCAGCAATTTTGTGATTGGATTGTTTTAGTTTTTCATCATGAGCTGTCTTCTTCCAATCTTTTGCTGAAGTTGTGAGTTTCTTCCTTCTTGAGTATTTTTGGGTCATTTTTCGTATCTCATCTTATGAATGTATAGTTGATTGCATTGCTTTTGGTATAATGCCGTTTGACTTAATGTGAAAGATTTCCTTATTTGATACTTCTAAAAATTCTAGCAGAAGAGACTTGTGTTCTGCCGTTGACTTATACGTGCTGTGCATTTGTTAGTTACTATTTGGTAAGTGATGAAAGTTTAACATGGTATCTGAAGCCTTTCCGAGATTCCCTAACGTCAGCCACTGCAAATTGCACCATTGCTGATGGGAGTAAACCCATCTGACCATTTTTCAAAGCTCAACTATGGAGTTTAACGGTTGAACAGTCATATGGATGAAGAAAGGCTGATATGAAATTACATGCGGTTTTTAACATTTTCCCCATTACAGATGTGATCTACAGGATATGGGCCAATACGCCTTTTCATGATTCTTATTATGGTCTTTTATGCCTTGTTCTCTTTGAAACTTAAAAAAAAAAAAATTCAAAAAATTCCCCCTAGATTCCCTCTACTCTCCACATTTCTCTCCCTATCTCTCTCCACTCATTACCCCTATTATTTTTCAAAAAAATTTTCAAATTACAATCCAAACAAAGCATTAATTTGATCAACATATCGCTCTGGGAATGGATATAATATTTACATGCAATTGGAACACCTGTTTATGGACCCAATGAAGTTCACCGGGATTGAACAGTTTGCAGATTAGACACTAGTGTTTAGATCTTCCACCTATCAAGCGGGGTGAAGTCGCCCACGGATAAGCTGAGCTTGAGCTAGTCATGAGCAGCTCGGTATATTTGTAGCCTTACTACCATTCCTGAGTTTTATGTTTTTATTGCATATAATATGTATATATAGTAGATAAGTTTCTCGCATCTTTGACCTTCAGTTCATGATCCGTAGGCATCCAACTCATGCACTCATAATCTAGACCTCGATGTTGGATCCTAGATATCAAGGCCCTTGCTTTGAGGCTTTGTCCCCACTTTGTATGAGAGCTTTAGGGCACTTAGCATAACCAGCCTACAATTGGGTTTGTGGTGGATTTTGGCTATAGCCTATAGGAAGTCTCTAGTTGTAGGGTTATAATACATACACAAAGAGTTTTAGGGTTTACAAGAGGGAAGAGGCTGACCTTGGGGTTTTCCTTCCAGTTTTCGAAGTCGTAGGTGGAGGATTTGCAGGGAAAAGCGACTGGAATTAGTTTAATAATAACTATCTGAAGTAGGATTTAAAGTGTAATTTAATAGCTCCTTTAGTATGGAAAACTAAGACTACCTATAGCCAATTAAAAACTTTGAGATATCAATTTACAGGTTGCTAGACTTCTCTTGGATTTATTACTGGTATAGCTCTCTCATATAGGAAACTAAGAAAGTTTGATCAATTGAACAATTTGAACATGGTAAATTTGAACAATGTATAACAGAAAAAAAAAATAAAAATTGAACAATGTATATGTTATGGAGTATGTTACAACCTGATAACATAAGTTGATCCAGGATGCGACTGTTAAAGTGCAGCATTGATTGGCTACTAAAACAATACCTACTAATGTCTTATATGCCGAAATACTCATGTATGCATCTGCACGTAGCATTTTATAATTTTAGATTTAAGAATGTCCATAGGTGTTTCTGAAGGAATTTGGCGCGGCTAGTTGTCCAGAAACTAATCCTTGAGAGTTTCTCGTTTCTCTTGTTCTACCGTCCATGGTAGCACTTGTCAAGTAGCAGAGGGTGATCCACGCTATATTTTCTATGGATCTTATGTGACTAAAGTGGTTCCTCTCACAAACTTTGGCTTGCTAAATAGGGGAACTTAGAAGAAACATAACAGAGTTCCTAAATGAGGAAGTGAGAGCCTTTAAGGGCTAGTAATAGCTGGCATTCAGTTCCCATTCGGGAGCCAAAGCGTGACTAATAAGGATTACCCGCTTGAGTCAGGCAAAATCCTTGAATCTTAGTAGAACTGGTTGTTATCGCGGCAGCTTATGTGTAGGAAACAAATGCTGCATCAAAACGTTGTCCATTATATTGGCTTACCATCAAAACGTCAACATCTTGAGCGATGCGTTTTTTTTTTTATCTGTTTCTCTTACATCTTCGACCCATATCAATTTCCTATCTCTGTTTCATATTTTGCTTTTTGATTTGGTGATCTTATGATTGGAAGTATGATGCTCATATTGCAGCTCATTCTGATACGACGGTTGCAAGGATGTTAGTGGGGAACAAATGCGATCTAGAAAACATCAGGGATATAAGTGTAGACGAAGGCAAAAGCCTTGCAGAAGCCGAAGGATTGTTCTTTATGGAGACATCCGCCCTGGATTCCACCAACGTTCAGAAGGCTTTTGAGATCGTTATAAAGGAGATCTATAACAATGTCAGCCGAAAAGTTTTGAATTCCGATTCGTACAAAGCTGAGTTATCTGTAAACAGAGTAAGCCTTGTGAAAGATGACTCCCATGGATCAAAACAAGCGTCGTCATGTTGTTAAAGATGAGACCTCTTCTGCCAAGGACTTCATCGATGTGGCTGATTTGCTCTCCACCCTTTTGTTTTGTGACTGGTTCTTTATTCCCCAGAAGACAAGACAATAGAGATTTTCTACTTTACAAATTCATTTTTTTTGGTGGTTTGATCTGTAATAAACCTATATCTATGTACGTTATAGACACATAGTGAAGCTTACAAGTATTTCTTTCTTTTTTTCATTTTTTTGTCCATTTTCTTTGCAAAGGATCATGTGATCTAGACGCTGGAAAAATTTGTGAAACCTTGTCATGTATCATTACTGCTCAATGCTTGCATTTATATATTTTTCCAATTTGTTTTGACTTTTTCATACCCGCATCATAATTGATACTTTTGGATTGTAAATTTCCTTTTCCTTTTTTGGTTGGAGGTATGTCCAGGCCACTATATGTGCACCTAGACTATTGTTCTCTCCGGTCCGGTCAAGACCTCAAGAGGTTGTCAAGTTTTGAACTCAGGATGTCTGGGTTTATAGCTTATATCCCTGTTGCCGCTACCCTTGGGGATTTGGATTCTAAATTTCTGTTACAAAGAGCTGCAGTGGTTAGAGGGACTGTCATGCAAATGGTTCTTCATGTTTAGTTCTGCAGCTGAGATTTGTAATAAAGGCACTTTCAGATTTTGATGCTATATTTGGCAATGTCAAGGGTCAAATTTCAGCATCCTATACGGGAACATTGCTTGATGGTTTTACTGGGAGAAACCACCAGCAAGTATATGGTTCAGTGGTTGACTTTTGAGTATTTGAATTTCTTCATTCAGTGCTAAAGTTCAAGTAGCTGCTTAGAGCAAGTCGGTGGCAAAATGGCTAGAGCCATTCCCAAAAATGGAAAAAAAAAAAAAACCCTACCCCGGTGGTCACATATTTTCACCCAATCACCAAATCCAACCACCAAATCCTTCCCTCCCTCTTGCTCCCGGGAAATCTGTGTGTGTGTCCCAGAGAGAGAGAATACTAGTTGCTGGAGCCAGATCTAGTCATGTTGGTCGTTGCCGTAAAATGCTGGTTTGTTTCGGTTTGTGATACTATTGGTATCATCATTTGGGTCATCGTCATCTCATCTTCTTTTGATGAAGCTGGAAGATTTCGAAATCTCTTCTGTGAGAATAGTTTTTTTGAACTTGTTCATTGTAGAGAATAATGACAGTATATTGAGAAGAAACTTCTTTTTGAGAATTTTTTTAATAGAGATAAATGGAGAATGCTAAACGGTAGATTAGTAGTGTTGAATGATGGATGAAGAATACTAATAGATGGTAGATGGAGAATTATAGTTGATGAAAGTTAGTTGAAAATGAGATACAAAGAAAATTATTAAAAACAGTAGCATTACAAATGGCAATGCACCATTGCACCAACATTGGTTTTTGGCTTAACAACACTATTCATGATGGGTTTTTTGGAACGACTCAAGCCACTAGACAAAAAAGTTGAGAATAATGGGGCTTAAGTTTCAGCCGTGACTGAGTTAATGTGGGATGCATGCCATACATACCGCGACGTCGGCTCCATACACATAGATCTTAGCTATGGAGCCTCAAAGCAAAGGCAAGAAGATTACATTTTGGGGATATCCATTTGTTTTGTTAAATTTTATTTTTCACTAAAAAATGGAAATTACTTGTAGTAACCGACAAGACACACTCATGTGGGTCAAAAGGAGAGAAGACCAAAATTCATCGCTAGCGACAAGTATTTTCATGTTGTGACATGTGAGTACTCTTGCGAATGGTTATTATTCTAGAGCCTTGAAAACCAAAAAAAAAATGAAAATGAAGCCCCTTAAGCAAGGAGAACTCTTCTTTTAGGAGGTTAGGTTTAGGTTTAGGTTTAGGTTTAGGAGTATGTGTGAAGCTTTAAAGGGCTCTTTTGTGTTCTATTGATTCAATACTTTGCCCAGGCCTTCGTAGCTGAATTGGCATTGTCCAAACTTCTCCTTATGGAGGTCGAAAAGAATGAGTACATACCGTGTACATTCGCATTTTGGGTCCGTCTCGGATCCCATAAAAATTATCCGAGCCACTCATTTTGTTTGAAATAATTGGTTTAGGGTCTCTTTCAAAAATCAATTTTTTCGGGTATCGGTAAAAGAATCTACGAAACATCCAACTTTGCTTCAAAATATAGGCCTGGATTCTAAAGCAAAATTGTATGTTTTGTAAACATTGTTACCGATATCAGAAAAAGTTGATTTTTTACAGATACCCAAAGCAAAATGAACGGCTCGGATAATTTTTGTAGGACCCGAGATAGGCCCAAAATGCGTATGTACGCAAGTTATGTACATATAGAACAGCTTGATGGAGGTTGCGCATTCGGAGGTGATTCCGGTTTTTCTGTCCCTTGGAATTAGCTAGAGTAGGTTCTTCCAATGTAAAATATTAGTACTATGCTCCAAATTTGTAGTTGTTGCAAATATTGCTCGCATTTGATTGTCTCAATCAATTACTTGTGGCACCAATCAGTACTCCAAAAAGAAGGTTGAGATTCATTTAGGTGAAAAACCCCAATCATCAGTATTGCTGAGAAATATAAAAGAATACAATTGATTCATTCAACTTTTATGTTCCAAAATGAATTACAAGAGCACACAGAGAACCATTGCATTGGTCCTCACATTTGGTGAGAACTAATAAAACACCAGTAAAATCTGCAACAAGTTCACAGCTATGTAACAGAGTATTAGTACATACACACTAACTATGCCAATTGCATGTCCTGACTGCTATATATTGCACCGATCGTACCCGGAGAACCAAGAGGAGGGTTCGGCAAGTTTTGATAATTCACCATCTTCGGTATTATGGAATGGCTCAAACTCCTTCCTCCATTGCTGATCAGGGGACTCCCCGGCATCGTATTTCACAGCGTCATCATAAGCCGGTCTTATTGCTTCTTTAGGAAAATGAGACTCTGAATGTAACTGATTCAAAGAAGTGATCTCGTTCTCGTATTTTTTCTTCAATTTATCAATCTGTTTGTAAGCCTTCACAGTCTCTTGCTCAGCCTCCACAGCTCGATTCTACAAATACTCAAAATTACAGAATTACTACTAAGATAACCAACAAAGATTCGTATGGACATATAGCATTGGAGTCGCCCCAAGTGCTGGGAACTACATCATTAGGTAATATATACTGTATTAAAATATCCGATGCAGAATTACAAAGTCTTGCACTGTGGTTAGCTAAGATATGTAGGACTGAAAACTGCACTGAGTTTAGACTACACAGAAGAGGAACACTAAAAGAACAATTGTGCTTTCGATTCAATCTAGATGACTACAAGAGTAAAGAGTAGGGAAATGAGACTTGTTATTTGCTACTGCCTCGTAGAATTGCGGGTATATTTGCACTGAAAATTTTGATACAAATTAGTCATTACCATCTGCATGCTGTTTTTTGTCAACCAATGAGTACGTATAAACAGCCAATGAGGACATAATCTTTATATTTGTTTACCCAATATCAACTGGTCCAATTAACCTGCTATGAGGACTTCATCCTTATTTACAAGAGGTCAACTCATCCAATTTGAATCACGGATAGGTTAATGCATTTTCATAGTAGATCAAAACAATCTGTCAGGATAGCTTGTAATATATGTGCTTTTGTCCGATTTGTGAGAGTTTACATCTAGTGATGATAACGATGCCGGTACTTGAGCCCCAGACCATAAAAGCTGTAGCAAATTGCTATTCATTCATTATTTGACCTGGTCAGTGATAGCAAAGCTATGAGCCTACAATCAGGGCCGGCTTGAGGGTAAGCCCGTGGGCTTGGGCAACCCAAAAAAAAATCCATGTTAATGTATATATTTTCACAAAGATATAGCAGGAAGCGTGTAGCTAGTTTGTTAGTCAACATGCATTTAAGATCCCAAATGGAGGAAGGTCATTAGTTCAATACTTGTTCCCGCCATCCAAAGTCTCCTATTTTTTGTACTTTTTTATGTTGTAACAAGAGAGTAAGCACTATAACCGAGGTTACATTTTAATTTGGTTTTTTTGATGCAATTCAAACTAAAAGCACAATGTAACATTTTTTTTTTGATCGGCAAAGCACAATGTAACATTGAGTTTGTATTTTGACTTGTATGTATTTTTATTTATTATAACTTAATAATAATAAGCGGGCAATCAAGCTTGGGCAACCCAAACGTCAGGGCCGACCCTGCCTACAGTTCTAACTAGTGTCCTAGCAACAGGATAAGTAGACAACTCACAAGAGAAACTAAGTTTACCAGAACTTCAAAAGGCAAGGGAATATATGGGAAAGAAATGACGCATGAACACAAAAGTACAAGAAAACACGAGACTACGCAAGAAACCACAAGACTATGGATGACAAAAGAAAAACTGCAAGGTGACGACCGAAGAATAAGGAAGTTGTAATAGCCAAGCATAGGTTTCTATTTCAAGAAGTATCAATAAAAAAAAACTCACCTCGGCAATGGCAACAGCTTCTTCTGCTTCTTTAAGCCGCACGAGCAACTCACCAGCCGCCTGCACAGCCTCTGCAGTATCCCTCAGTTGGGCCTGCAAACCTTTGTTCTCGTCCCTAAAATACCGCCTCTCTTTTTCCCTTTCCACTTTTATTGCCGAGATTTCCGCAGCAAGGGCATTTATGAATTTAGACTCAGCACCTCTCACTCCAGCTTTGGAAGCCGCTTTCTTGACATCCTCTATTCCCTCTTGAAACTTCCTGTTCCTCGCGAGCATATGCATGTGCCTCTCCTCAAGGTCAGCATACTGTTCGAGCATGCGCGCATGGCCTTCCATTGCCATCCGCATTGCTTCCTTCAGCTCTTCTGAACATTTCTTCTCCGAATCTAGTTCGTGTTTCTGCTTCTCAGCTAAATAACGGCTTTCTTCAAGTTCAATCTTTAGTTCTTCAGCAAGAGAAATCCACTTGCTCTCTGCTTCTGTCCAACGAATTCTCTCCTGTTCCAGTTTCTGTTCTAAACTTTCTGTAGTTGACTCTGGAATTGTGCACAGAGGTGTTGGAGCCGCACTGTGGTCGCCTGAATAGGTCAACTGAAGGAGATTACTTCTTTTTCGAGCCAGATTAGGTGAAGAGTCTACGTAATACTGTAGCTGGGTTCTTAGATCTTGTATCTCTTCCAACAACACATCCCTCTCCCCCATATCAAAGAAGTTCCTGTACTTTTCCAGTTCATCTTGAACTCTTTTTAGCTCGATTTTTGTCCTCAAAACTTCTGGATGATTTTCATATTTTTGCTTCAGAAGCTGTTAAAACAAAAAACGAAAACGAACTAATTCACCAGGTGAAAAAATAGAGGACTAAGCCCGGAAAACACGAAAATATTGGCTGTCAAACTGGAAACCAAAAACATATCTGTACCTCATGCTCGTGTTTTAGTGATACTAATTCGTCCTCTATGAAATCTTCAGTCGTTAAAATGCCATCCATTAGGCTTTCAAGGCGAGCAATTTTATCTTCCCGTGTTTGCCCAATAATTGAATTGCATTCCCTCTCATGCTTGTACTGTTGAACCTGTAATGATAATAACAGGTAAAATGCAAAGAAACCAATGTGTCACTTGAAAGAAATATAAAAAATAATCCAGATGCATGATTACAGAATTTTTCTTCCTAACTTGGAAGAAACCTACCAAGCGATTTAGATGCACAATTTCAGTATTTTGCTTGGCACTGTACTCTTCTAATGCCATCTCTCTACGAATAGCTCCCGCCAAGACTTTTTCAACTGCCTGCAAGACAATAACAATGTCAATAATTCTGGACAACAACAGAGAAGAGCAGAGGCAAGTACAACTATTCTAATTGATGCCTCCAGACATACTTTGGGAACTAGCTTCTTAGATTTGTCCACCGACTGTGACCCATCCACAGGTACTAACTGCAAATTTGAAGCGTCATTTGCATCTTCGATCTCTTGCTGAGTGTTTCCACTCTTACATTTACTACACAAGAATGCCAGTGATTCCTTTTCTTGTGACTCGTTTTGAGGACAAGTTTGTACGCCCACATCAACTTTTTCAATTGGCAAAGTTGGCTTACTATCAGATCTATATGAAAACCTGAAAGAAGACCGCCTCAGAGAAGAACTCTGGCGATTGCTAGTGAGAATTTCAAGACCACGGTGAAGACTAGCAGCCAAATGTTCAGTTGGTGCAAAACAGCTTCTACTTGTCTGAGTAGACTGAGAATTCAAACAGCTGCTTTTTGAGGCCTTTGCAAAAGATAACCGTATAGTGTCTGATCCTAACTCATCATCATCCCTCAGACCTTTCTCAATGTGAGCTAATATCGATGAAGTCCTAAGACTTTTTCTGCTGTTGTTATTAACTCTTGGTGAAACACTGGGTGTGGGTGATTTAAGTATTGGGGATATTTCACTTGGAACTAGGCTGAGGTCAGCAGGAGGAATGTGTACAGAAGCTTCCCCAGAAGACTTGGAAAATTGGTGCGTTGGAGTTTCCCCGACTTGGTCACTTGGTGATTCTTCATTCAGCAAAATATCAACAGAGGATTTGAGACACTGGTCATTGTCACATTGCTCACATGTTTCTTCTTCCATGATGACATCTGTATCCCTAAAGCCTTTATTTTCAAAAGGTGTACTTTCAGATCTATTTGTCTGAGGCTCCCCAACAGTTGCTTCACCAGAAGCTTCCCTGCCTGCTGATTGAACGTCGGTTTGATCAGATTCCTCAACAATTTCCATTTCCTCATCACCGTCTTCATCTACACAAGGTAACATCATTGGACGATTAAGGCTAAATTTCAGGAGATTCAAGCTCCTACGGGCATTCCACCCTGTTGAATAAGCTCCATTAGGATCAGTTTGGTTGCCGTTTTCTTTCATTCGTTGCATTTCCTCCTGTCAAGAAAAACAAAAAGTTTAGCAAGTTTGTATAAGCTTGATGCAACTGTCAAACATGTAATTTTACCCCTAATTATTTCAACAGAAAAAAATACTGACTCTACCTTTAGTTGGCGTATCACTTCACGCAAGAAATTCACATCATCCTGCATTACTTCATTGACTACTGCCTTATTCTTGATAGCCTTTGCACGCTGAGCAAATCTCAGTGTGCTTAAAGTCTCACTCTTACAACTGCATCATTACTTGGTGTCAATTTTCACAGCAACAAGTACGAAGAAAGCACAGTGAGAAAGTGGGAAATGTCTCACCTTTGAGCAGGAGAAATAGCACAGACCATTGCTAGTTTTGCATTTCCACCAAGAGATTCCTGAAGTAAGAAAGTCAACCTGGAATCTCTGTATGGAATGTGCCTCTGTTTCCCTGTTTGGGAAACTTCGGCAAGAATGTTTATCAAGTTTCTGCAAATTCAAGGGTAACAGCAATCAGGAGGAGACCAGTAATTTTGTTGCTCCCTCCGCCCCATTTTCATTGTCCATTATTCTGTTTGTCTCTTTTATGTCTTTTGCTTATGTCTTTTAGTGTGGATCTTGAAAAATATGCAATATGGATCTTGTTTGATTGATCTCAATTAATTCTATAATACAAAATTTTCAAAATTATGAAAAATATTATAAATTGAAAGATATAAACAATTCAAAAATGGCACGCAATTCAAAAATTGACAATGAAAATGAGACGGAGGGAGTATTACAAAAGTTCCAAGCAGAAGTTCGATATATCAACTTTAACATGGCAGTCATCACCATTTATAGGAACGTTAACAGATGACATCAGAAGAAAGATTACAATGACCATCACTACAAGTTTACAACCAATAGATTTTCTCATATTGTAATCTAAGAAAGCCTGTAAGTTCTTAAAATGGTGTAGCAAAATGCTAGATTGTAATCCAAACAATATGATGCTGCATGTAATGAATCTTCAGTATCATCCTTTATTTATGACCCCAGCATTTTTAACAGGAACACTTTATGCACAAGGTAAATTTCGGGCGTGAGTATATCTACCTATTTTTCATGATCAAGAAACCTAAATGAGGCAGAAAAACTATAGCATTCATCCTCTCCAGCATACTCTTTAATTTTAGCACATCAGTCATGCCACACAGACACATCAGAGAATCCATTTATTTTAACTGAATCCACTTAAATTGGTAGCACAGCAGTCTACCTAAATAAGTAGAAGAGGCTAAAGAATTGAAATAGTGAAAGCTCGTTAACACAAAAATCAATTTTAATAGTTCGAAAGCATGCGAAACCATACCCAAGCTGTGAAAGTGATCGATTTATATTTCCTGCTTCCTTCAAACGATCTCCTGCAGCACCTGTTAGTTTCTGTCTTTCTGAACCAGCAAGATCAACAAGGTTTATCCTACTTGTTTTGAAGCTGCTTAAACCATCTGCTGCACTCTACATACATTTGAAATGTAGATTTGAAGACATTTAGCAAAGATCGATATAGAAACAGAAAAGCAAGCAGAAGGCCCACAAAAGTTCCATCAAATTTGGTACGGAAGCCTTAGATTTTAATATTACATTTGTACCCTCGAAGAAACCTCAATAACACACAAACACTCCGTTTAAGAATACAAAATCTTCTTTTGAATCTGACAACAGGGATAAAAAGTTCTAATTATGTTTCCCTTGAAACCCTTCTATTACCTTGCATCGGGATTCAACAACGCAAGTAAATACACTATGTGAACGGGAACTCTCAGCATTAATACTTGTTGAACCAGTCCTCCGGTTTGACAATCCCTGCAGTATTTTTCAGCATAACATTATCAATTCCAAAACATGCAAACTTCAATATGCAAAAGCATAAATCAGTAAGTTAAACAATGAAATTTTCATATATGAATCTAAATGACAACGGCTGAATCAGCTAAATCAAATCAGAGCAGCTACAAATATTAGCCAAAAGGCCCAAAACTGTTGGGTACTTCACAGTTTGCTTTTCGTGAGATCTATTCATGTCCACCAACCAGGGTTTAGCTGATGGTAAAAGCAACAATCATGACACTACTTTGATAGATGATTCTCAGAAGATTCTATAAGCTATGTGGCATGCCATAAGCAGAAAAAATTACACTACCTTTATTAGAAGTTGTATGACATCCTTCATTGTGGATACACACTCCTCTGTCAAATTATCAACATACACACCAGATTTGACATCCTCTCTTATCTAAAAGAGAAACACAACACAAACTTAGCCAAAACATATAACCATGACACCAAATCAATCAACATAATTGATATCACAAATTCACCTGGAGATTTCTTTGGCTTGGATCCAGTAAATCAGTGATTTGTTCATTGTAAATCTGTCAATACAAAATATGAAGGATTCATTGGATCACTTCATTTATCTAACTTTGTTCATTTCTTGTAAAGAACTAAATCAAATTACTAACCTCAAGAAAGGAACAGCGACATTGATATATGAGCTGCTTGTCAGCGTGCTTACTTTGCTCCTATGAGGGCAAAAGAAGTGAAACCACAAAAATGTGAAAATTGTATATAAATTCACCACCAATGAGTTAGATGCTGAAGAGAATGGACTCACACCTCTTTTATCCGAGCAAAAAGTTGCTCAAAAACACGGGGTGTCAATCCCTGTTGATCACTTGATAGGTTATCTTCCAACAAGGCGTTGGCAGGTCCCCACATTGTATAAGTCTTCCCGCTCCCAGTCTGAATAAATGAAAGATGACCTTTTGTCAGTCGAAACAATATATTATACTAGGGTTCTGCATGTGTTCGATTTATATTTTACTTGCATACAAGCAACAGAATCAAAACAGAAGATACCTGTCCATATGCAAAAACTGAACTGTTGAATCCAGCTAGGCAATTTTCCACAAGAGGAGCTCCAACAAGCTGGAATATATCCAGCTGAAAGTAAATAATTACAAGAAACATTCAGGCACGCTGCTCACATAACCGTACAGGAATTTCATCAACTGAGAGAAAAGCACCAATGCATAAAATCGTTACCTGTGTTGACTCAGGATCAGCAACTGAGTCAAATGTAAATGTCTGTCCAAGAATTGTCAAAGAATCAACACCAATTTTCTGAACTATCAAGTCTCCTTCTTCCTCATCCTTGGTTGGCGGCCGCATTCGAACTACAACCTAATTCATATAACAGTTGCCACAACAACCAGCAACGATAGCTAAATTACAAATCCAAGGCACAAAATTATGGATGAAACAATTTTAAATTTTTAATCATCAGGAACCTCATATTAAAATCAATTGCCTCAGATGTTACGGGGAACATAAAGATTCCAAACTTCGTTATCTTTTGTATTTTCCAGTGTATTCTCTGGAAAAAAAAAGTTAAAACATAACAGAAATAAAGATAAAAGGCACAGAATTACACATATGATACAAACAATGATGGATCAAGGGGGTTAACCGAACTGCCAAAACATTCGAAAACCCTTTGTACCCATTTCAAACTTAAACAATTATCCGCACTCCAAAGTTGGAATCCGGGCATAGAAATTTTAATTTGAGTTCTCATTCCCCAATTTTAACCAAACTGTAAGCAAAATTCAAGTCAAAGGAAAGCAGGGTAAGGGTTTCACATTTATAAAACGGTATAAATTGGAAACAAACAAAGTAAAACAAAAACCCAAACATAATGAAAATTAAAATCTGCTGCTTCAATGGAGGTTATTTGTGCCCTTAATGAGCTTTAAGTTGGGCTTAGTATGATTGCTGCTTATATTCCATTTGATGTAGTTCAAGTACGGATCCTTCTACTCCAACCAAATCAAAAGATAGATTAATTAAGAGAGAGAAAATAACGAAAAGGGAATATAAAGAGCCTAAACTATACTATCTATTTGGTGTTTTTTGGGTTTGACAGCCAGGGGTGTCTGGACCAGTCAGGGGTTCGACTAATCCCCTCCCCGGTCCAGTCAAAGACATGCCATCCATGCCGGAACTAGGGGATTCACAAGAAATTACTTTCTCGCGGCCTGACCCCAAGAATTGACCCTAGTGAATTGTGTGGGAAGCAAACCCACCAACCGGACTAACCCTAGATAAAAATGATTAAAAAAAAAAACTAACCAAATAAGAGACGCACATCTATTTATGGACGCAAGAACACTCGTAAGCTTAAATGACACAAAAGGCCCCCAATTTTACTGCATCACACTGCTTGTAATAGTTTCAATGGTATAGGACATACGATGCAAAAGCTTTAATGTCAAGTAAGCTGTCAATTAGGGCTTCCAAGATCAAATCTTTACCTGCACTCCGGAATCGGAAGATCCAGCAGGCCCCGTCTCTAGAACAGTCTCCATGTTCAGCTTCCTTTTGAGAGGGTTCGAGGGCGGCGGCCGCGGAGGCAGCGGACTCCTCATCTTCCCCGCCGCGGCCGGCGATGGTTTCCCAGTGACTATGGGGGACTCCAGCATTGCGTTGAGATCCATCGGCGGGGCGTTCTCCTTCGAGCATTTCTGCTTCCGAGAACCGCTAGGATTCGGGGAAGACTTCTGCTTTATCATGGAACTAGGGTTTGGCGACGGGGAGAATTCGGAGTAGGGCTGGGCTTCTCTCAAGATCGCGGTTCTTGGTTGCGTCAAATGCTTCATAGAGAGAGAGAGAGAGAGAGAGAGAGAGAGAGAGAGAGAGAGTATGGTTGGTCAGACAAGGTACGGAGGAGGGGAGGAAGAGAGGAGAGAGGGTGAGAGTGGAGAGAGAAAGTGCCGTTGGAATGAGAGAGAGAGAGGGAGAGGCTGAATTTGAAATGGGAGTGTTCGATTTGGATCTAGACTTATCGTTTTTTTTTTTTTTTGGGGGTTTATTTGTGTTATTAAACTGGGCCGGGTTTGAGGTAGTGGATGAAGGTGGAGGAACCATTGGGCTGCTCATAGTTTGTTTGGGCCTGGCTGCATCTATACCAAGTATGAACTATGAAGTATATATGGCCCGTTAACTATGTATCCCCTCCTCAATAGATAGAATCATTCAAAGATCGATGGGGAATTTCCAGGCCGGTCCTACCTAATTTAATTTTGTCCTGTCCAGTCTTGGTGCGCAAAATACACACAATTACTTTTCTACCAAGTGCTTCCCTCGTGAGCGATACTCCATGCTACGGCCCACGTGCAATCACTTCTACAATGATGACTTGTAGTTGATAACGTGGATATCTATTGCAAAACAATCATACACAGTTATACAAACTATTGACATAAAAAATGGGAACCACAGTGTCGTGGGTCTCATTTTTTATGCGAAGACACTTTGGGTCCCATTTTTTATGTAAGTAGTTTATGTAATTATTTGTGTAAGTGTTTGTAGTTGTACATTAATTGATTGCAAACAATAATACTCAGTTAAGGACTTCATAGTTTAGATCCATTCAAAATATAACGAATATGTTTCCAAGTAATATATCAAACATCAGTCAGCTTCTGATAAAGATCTTAAAATGAAGACCTAAGTTAAGGACTTCATAGTTTGGAGGCTTTTAGATCATATTTTGATAATTCAAAACCGTTCAACTTGTTTAAAATATATTTTTAAGATTACCCGCGTGAAATAGGCTCAAAATATAATGGGAAAGTGCTTAATCCAAACATTTTTTTACATAGAACAGTTCCTGTTAAGGATAATGAAAAACTGTTTGGATCAAACACTTTCCGGTGTGGTTCAAAAAAAAAAAACACTTTCCGGTCATATTTTGAGTTGATTTTTCGTAGGTACCTTTAAAATAACGTTATGAACACATTGAACGATTCGGATCATCAAAATTTGATCAGGAAATGGAAGGTCTTTAATTTAACTCAATAAGGGATCCCTTATTGGAAGGGCCCTGTATTATGCAAATCTTTTGGTTTATATTTTTCTAATTTCTTTCATCGAGACAAACTAATAATTTAAAAAAAATTATGACGCAAAACTAACATAAGCCAAAAGAATTTAATAAAGATAAAAAAAAAATATTATTAAGTCAAACACCCCCTTAAAAGAGCCGAGCTTAGATTCTCTCTTTTATTTGAAGTTTTCTTTGACATTTATGGAGGTAGCATATCTTCTTATTTTCATTTTCTTTGTTCGATCTCGATATTTTCTTCTCTTCCTTTTCTATGTTTTCTTCAATCGCGTGATCTCTTTCGGCTGATCTCCTTATTAACAATTTGTTACTATTGTTTTCGAGACATGCCCAACACAGTCGGTCTTGATTTTTTAAGAGCTTCAAATAAAAATTAAAAAATAAGTCCTTTTGAAGGTAAAAAAGTAGGAGGGGCTCCTGAAATTCAAAAAAAAAAATTAGAGACCTGAAGCGTAATGCAAGCTTCAACTCAAGGACAACTCTGATGCCTAATGTGCTTCACAAAAATATTATAGAAGTATCAAGCTACTTCACTGAATCAGTACGCTTATTATTTCTGACTTCTTCTTCTTCTTCTTATTATTTATTTTGTGTGTATCTTTAATGGATTTTCATACAAATTCATCCAAAGAAAAATGGGAGAGTTTATTTAGAAAATGTAGGAGTGCCCAAATCAGTAGCCATTGTAGAAAATTGTTATTGATGCAAGTGTTTCGACGCCAATTCTTAACAAAACAAGTCAAAAGGAACGGTTGACTCTCCAACAAGTTGCTCGACTGATATGGAAGTATACAGTGACGTTAAAGAGTAAGATTACGAAATGTGCAAGTTGCTATTATGTATAGTCCATGCATGACAAAGAGATGTACTCATGTGCTTTCCACCTACACAACTAGAGCTGTAAATGAATTGAGCCGTTCGTAAATTGTTCGAGACTCGGTTCGGCAAGAGTTCGTTCGAATTCGATTTGTCTGCTAAACGAACTAAACCTGATCCACAATTCTAGGCTCGTTCCGTAAATGAGCCGAACCTGAGCTTAACGGTATTCAGCTCTGTTAAACTCGCGAACCTATGATTAAATTTAATTAATAATTTAATAGTGATCAATTTGTAAATATAAAAAATTTTAAGGTTGTTTATATAATTCAATATTTATTTTTGTCTCAAATTCTATATGATCAATGAGAGAGTTTGGGTTCGCTTGGGTTTAATGAGCTGAGTCGAACCAAACCCGAGTCTTGACAAGCTCAATTCAAGCTTAGATTCGGCTCGGCTCGGTTTCGTTTGAGTTTAAAGAGCCGAACTCAAGCCAAGATATTCAGGTTCGAATCGAACTCGAGCAAGACTAGTACCTTAACGAACCCAACCAAGCCGAACCCGAGCTTTGAAAAATTTTAACGAGCCGAACTCGAGCTAAGTTATTAGGCTCGAATCAAACTCGAGCCAAACTAGTACCTTAATGAACCCGAGCCGAACTTAACAGGGTTCGGCGATTCGGTTCATTTACAGCCCTATACACAACCCCCACAACAACCTACCCCTACCCCCCCCCCCCCCCCCCCCCCCCCCCCCCCCCCCCCCCCCCCCCCCCCCCCCCCCCCCCCCCCCCCCCCGTTTTAATCCCCTTTTTTTCCTCTTTTTTTATAATTTTCAATTCTTCTCTTTATTTGTTTCCTTTCCTATTTTCCCCCCTTCTTTTGTCCTAACAATGAATAATAAAAATAACTTCTAATCAACAATAATAAATTTAAACAAAATTTCATTTTATTATAATTGAGTACATATTGTCAAAACATGAAAATATATAAAAACACAAATTTTAATCAATATTTCCTCCAAATTCTGCTCTCGACGTTCTTATACCCATTACTTCGTACCACAATTGCATACGTGTTCCATAACTAGCAGCTCATCCTTTAGCTTCGTACGATGCATGCTCTTCCCACCATGTTGGGATGGGTGGTACAGGGTAATGAGGTTCTAAGAAAACTTGCACGAAGTGATTGTCAACACAGGCAATAGCAATTTCTCGACGGTCTTCGACTGGAACTGGAGGGGACCTCAATGGCAAGTGAGTAAAACAACCGAAAACATTTGCATCAAATGTATGTAGTACACGGTTGAATCTTGTTGCGATGACAACTCCCAAAGTCATAGCCTCCATCCAACGTGCTTTCGATGCCTTAGGCTCGAAGCAATTCAGTAAGTGTAGTAGTTGGTTTGCCCAATCATATGCTGAATAAATCAAACTGTATAGATAATAATTTTGTCGAATCTCTTCAATAAGCTCCTCTCACACTTGATTCCAATCATTTTCACTATACTCGATTTGTGCAGCTATCGCCCTGAATCCACAATGACCGTCACCAAGCACGTCAATAGTGTGAGAAATATAACGTTGATAAGCCTGAGGTAATCGCTAAATGTAACGATCAAGGATGGGTGGAACTGTAGATTGAGTGTTGCAAACCCCCGACCCCTTCCCACGTCTCCCTCTCTCTCTCACTCGCGATGTTGCAGTCCCTGATCCTGAAGTGGATGCTTCTGAAAAAGAAGGTATGCGATGTGTACTTTGCTCATCTCTACCTGCAAGTCGCCCTCTATTGTCACACCCCATCCCAGAAAACACCACATCAAATTATTTTCTTAATGGGATGGACCCACACCTTGGCCCCGCTTAAACAGTAAATAAAAAAAACACCAGCCAGGTGTCCAACTTATTAAAAAAAAACTTAACTTGCATATATACGGAAATAACTGTCATACAAGACGTACCCACAGGTATTTACAACATATACAGGCTCCAAAAATAGGCACATAATCAAAAATGTCAAAAAGCTCGACTACTATATACATAACTCCTATCTAGACTTTGCAGTGGACCCGCGTGCCGCCATGCACCTGAAAAGAAATCACTATGGGGGTGTGAGCTATCAACTTGCTCAGTGAACGTCCTTATCCATAATAAGAGAAACAATAAAGACAAGTGCTACCAATCAATTTAAACAAGAATATTCAGCTCCATAATAACGTTCCATTACGTAATACTCATAACACCACTAAGGCAATTTTCATATCTACGCCACTAAGGCAACTCTTTATGCCACTAAGGCAATAGTTGTCATGCCACTAAGGCAATATTTATCCACGCTACTAAAACAATATTCAATAACGCCACTAAGGCCATATTATAACGCCACTAAGGCTACGATCACATTCTTGCTTAAGACCTCAAGCCTAAAGTTAACCATTTTAATACAAAAAAAATAACTCTACACCATGTTTCATCTTCCACTATTAAAAACAAGAACACTCACCTCAAGGTCCAGCCAAAAAGGGTACCAACACAACACACACTCCCTACGTGGAGTCACGGTGCTCGTTGCCGCCTCCGAACCTGAAGCGTAACACATAAATCAACACATGTGAGTACTAACATTGATATACTCATAAAAATGAAAGAACTGCAACCATTACTCTAGCATCAAATACCTTCTAGACCACGTAATAAAATTCAGCACATCGGACCACATAAGAGAGTGTCATTTTCATAATAAAAAAAGTTACCCGATTAGACGAATAGCAACTAGAGTGTAAAATACTTCCTTAGACTCGTCCACACATGATAAAATTCTCTTTTGGTAACCATAAGAGAACTATGTTCTCTGTTCCACGTACCAAGCTCAGTCAGATTCGGCATCTCCCTTAATTTCGGCAACTCTAAACCCAGTTCAACACCTAGCAGTTATTTTAGACATCTCGGCTCACATCCTAACAAAAAACAATGAAATTAAACACTTACAAATTCATTTACAACAGCTATGGAGGTAATTTCCAGTATTTAGCACACAATTCCTTCACCCAGGCAACAGTTTCCTTCATAAAACATCAATTCCTAGCAATTAAGAAAACAATGATGCTACTTGCACATACATTTTTGCACATATCTTGCACATACATTTTTATGGGGTCTATCTTGAATCCCACCAATATGATCTGAACCGCTCATTATTTTTAAAATAATTTTTTAAGAGTTCCTGTAAAAAATCAACTCGATAGGATATCGGTAAGGGTTTTTTTAGAAATCATAGGGTGAAACAGTTTGATTCGCACTGCGATCTCTGAAAAAGCCTTACCGATATTCTACCGAGTTGATTTTTTACAAAAACTCTTAAAACATTATGTTAAAAATAATGAGCGGTTCGGATCATATAGGTGGGACCCGAGATGGGCCCCATAAAAATGTATGTGCAAGATATGTGCACAAATGTATGTGTCCTTAGCATTTTTGTTAAGAAAAGGATTACAATTCCAGTTTCAAAAATTCACATTCTAAGCCGTTAAACCAAGTTCTTATTCACAATCAAATTGGGTGCTCAAGTCGATCTATCCTTAATACCTAGTTCCAAAATCGAATTTGTGGTTAAAATTCCATCCTCGTTCAAACAACAATAGCAGTAAATTAGAAAAGAAATGCGTTCCCTTTCTCAAACTAGAGTTTAGTGGTGACCTACACCCATGTATAAATTATCATACCCTGTAAAACCAAAATCCAAACCCTTCAGACACCATTAAGTCTAAATTGAATCAAATTAGCCAGGCCAGAAAAGAAATTTAAATTACCTACTGCAATTAGGAACCCCTTTGTTATCTTTTCCCTTTTTCCACTTCACGGCTTTTCCTTTCAACTGCTTGCACAAGGGTTTTTTTTTTTACTTTGTATCTCTCTCTTTTCCTATACATATCCACATGCATACTAGCACTTCTTTTATAAAGCCACATGCACACACAGCACAACAAAGTCTTTTCTTTTCTTTTTTTTTTTTACAACCACACCCCCTTAGTTAAAGGAAATCACTTAAAAACCCACACACAAATAAAAGAAAAGAACTCTTTTTAATGTTCTATTTTTTTTTTAATTTATAAAGGTTGGGTCTCACATCTATGTTCTGTGTTGTACGATAGAGGTCAAACTATGCTACGAGATGGATCTACCATATTGATAAACCTGTCTATTATATGCTCTCGCATACGTGGATCCATCTAATCTAATATCTCAACAACCTGAGATGTCTTGTCAGGTCGTGTTCCCTCGTCATTAAACTCGTTTGCGTGCATAGACAACCTAGTCTAATGAGCATGGATACTACATAACGGAATTGGAGTGGAAATGGAACGATAATATGCAAGATCGTGCATGCATGGCAATCCGTGTGTAATTTTGATCGTACAGTTGCAATAGCTAGCCGACTATGTGGGGGATACTTCTAAAGTGCTTTCTAGCTCATCATGTATGAACTCCATTGCCTCTAATGAAATGTGACACCTTACTTGATCAAAAATGTCATTACGTAATTGTTTGTGGCGTGGAATGTTCAAAGATTTCTCGAACGACTTCTTAATTTTTTTGCACTGAATTTTCAACATCTTTTCTATTTTATCAAAAGATATTTGTAGCGATGACATGGTATCTCCCAAATATAGCTTTAGCCTCGCATGTGCAGACTCTGCCCTAGAATAGAACAATGCATTGTGTTTAAATAACAAAGTATCAAAAAGTATTCCTTAGTGTAGTAGAGAAATGCACAAAATTTTAATAGTAAAGTTATAAAGTAATTATACGACTTGAATTGCTTCTGAGGTGCATACATGTAACTATTCATACTGAAACAAATCGCTCTTTGTATGGCCTTAACCATGTTTGCCACAGGTAAGTTATGATAGTCTGGAATTGGTGAAAGTCGTCGCACATGGTTTGCCTCTTCTGTTCAAAAGACGACTGTGTAGATGAATTGATAAGCAAGTGCCATGACACGAAAAAACGCTTCCATTTCAGACCAAGCACACGGTTGCAGTTCTTCATGATGCACTGATTTATGTGCCAAATACATAGGATGTGACGTGCCGTGGGGAAACATGCTTCAATGGCGTTCATAAGCGCTAAATCCCAATCTGAAACAAACACCAATGGCAACGATGCCCCCTTTTGAAGCATCCAGTTTTTTAAGGTATCCAATGCCCATGTCAGTGTCTCTTCTCTATCATTACTAAGATATGCGAACAAAAGTAAGTAAGTTCACCATGTGGATATGATACTCACAACCTCCAATAGTGGTTTTCAATACTGCTTGGTCTTGTACGTGGCATCAATGACCAGTACCAATGGAAAGTTGACAGATAGCTCTAGGCTTATAGGATGAACCCAAATAATATCTGTGATTTCGTTGGTATCTGGATTTGTAAGAAATTGATGTGGGTAATCTTCCTCAAGTAATTGGCGTATGACATACTGAATAGGGGAAATTATACTTTGCCCCCTTAAACTATCACCCGGCCACACTTTGCCCCCTCCAACTACTCAATCGAACACTTAACCCCCTTTAACTATTATTTCGCTGCTACCCTAACCCTTCTGTTTGTTGTCTGTTAGGGTTTTGGATGGAAAAAATTTTCAGGCCATTATTTTTGAAACCCAAGGACAAAATTACCCTCTCCTTCCCTTTCTAGCATACACAACCATCTCAAAGTTGAAATTTCCAAACAAACCCATCTCTCTCTCCATTGATCAGTACATTTTCTTCTTCCCTCAGCGGAGTACAATTCCAGTCCATACCAATTGAGTGAGTAAACATTGTCCAAGAATCCAATCAGAATAGCAAACCCACGTAATTCCCAATAGCAACTAACGAAAACTACAAAGAAAACAAAACTTGTGTAGACTTCGGTCTCACAATTCATAAGATTTGACTTTATAAAAAAAAGCATAAACCAAAAGATAATACTCCTACAGAAAAAGAGATACAAAAAAGAAATAGAGAGTACCCAAATTAATTTGCCAAGAACATTCGCTATGCACCTGTACATAAGTTTCTCAAAAAATTTGCAACTTTTTTTTTTCTTTGGGTATTGGGATATATATTTGGGTAAAAAAATGGAGGGAAAACTCCCGCCAATTTTAGGGGAAAGGTTTTAGGGTTGGAAAAATCGTATTGTGGGTTGGGGAAATCGTGTAGGAGTGTCGTGTTTGTAGATCTACCTGTATTGTGTAAGGGTATTTACGTAACTTTGCTAAAAAAGTTAACAGAGTTAAAGGGGTGGCAGCGAAATAATAGTTAAAGGGGGTTAAGTGTTCGATTGAGTAGTTGGAGGGGGCAAAGTGTGGCCGGGTGATAGTTTAAGGGGGCAAAGTATAATTTCCCCTACTGAATAAGAGTTAGACCGTTCAATTTGGCTACTTTGTTTGAAAAAATGGCGTTGTAAACGCTCTTGATTCCCGAAGTGTTTAACGAGTCTTTTTGCTTCAAAATATTAAGAATTTCACGAGGCGTAGTTCTGTTGGCCATGTCGACCACAAATTGTTTCTCTATTGGTTTTAACCTTGACGGGTACTCATGGCCCTCAATTATTGTTTTGCTATTTCATGGTTATGGAAATCACAAATAACTTTTAAACCCCACATGACACCATATGGAGTTTGTGGTATACCTCGTAGTTGAAATGGGCAATCGCATATTTTAGTCCCAGTGTTTCATTGAAAAGATAGCCCTTCAACCAGATATCGTGGCGCGCGGTTCATACTTTCCTCATCTTTCACAACCAAGAATGCACTTTAGCAACTTACCGCCTTTTAACTTAGCAGAATTTAAAACAACCATCACAATACCATATTTTAGACCAACGCTCCGCGCCCAAGCTAACATATCTTCTCTACTTTCAAAAATCTATATAAAAAAATGAATATGTATAAGTACAACATTAATCAGTCTTAACATTTTTTCTCTATTTTAAAATAGAAAATTAATAATGCCAAAACAATAGAGAACCAAACCCCTGCCTCATGCCTTCTATCTGCGGAGATGTGGGATAAGTTGTATGGTATTCTGTAACTAAACATTACATGCTACTATTGATGATCCGAATTACTAAGATTTGCTAAAAAACGAATATTTTCACTAGTTAACATTTTCTGTAAACTAATACTAGCTTATACTTATTGGACTGAATAAGACAATATTTTATGTGCTACTTTCGAAGTATGGTACTTTACATTGGTTTAAGTTTGCAATACCAATCTGCAATGCAATAAAAAAATTCCTATGCTTATGGTACTTTTGCCGATTTCATGCTTCGAACATATATAGATGCTCGTTTTTATGGCATTTCATTTTTTGTCCTTGGAAGCCAAATCTAACTATAAAAAGTCATGGATTTGTATGGCTTTGTTGTCAACTTAAATATTTCCGAATAAACGATCACTGTGGATTCTAATTTTTTTTCTTATTATCTTCTGGCTTGCAGTATTATTGATCTTGAAAGTGAGCCTTGTCTTTTTATATGAAACAAAGAGGTAATGCGGCTAATGCCTTTCTTTTGAGTAGTTCCTTATAGCTTTTTATATCAAACAAATTTTCTATCTATAATGAGAAAATTTTCTATATATGGGTTTTGACATTATTAGCTCCCTTAAAATAAATAACAAATATGCAAAACAATAACAGTAATAACTAACCTGGTCTATGGTAAATTCGGGTCTATAATCGTGACTATTGTGGGAGATGCTCTTCCCACTACGAACATCATTCTCCAATGACCAACTATCTGAAATTGAAAAGTTGTAATCATCCATATTTCCGACCTTAATTTTTCGCTGAGAAAATTTTGTGTACCTATGAGGAAAGCCTAAGGGAAAGAGTCCTCCTTTTATAGCAGTCTATGACCAACTAAAACCAATCAACATGAATTGATACTTGGCACACGAATTAAAATGAATTGATACTTGTACTTTGTTCACACTCCAGGTGTAAGCATGAAGTGTATCCCTACCTTATCCGACTGTTTTTTTCTTTTTTTGTCCTTTATATATTAAAAAATGTAGTTACAAAAATAGGTATTTCAATTTTGAATCCGTTTGAACAGGTGCAAAAATGTTATTTTTCTGATCATTTCATCATAAATGGTCATAATAAATTTTTAGTTCTAAGGCCTTTCAATAGGCACCCCAAGAGAGCTCTGAAACAAATAAGGAGTTTTAGAGTACTTGTTGAAAGGCCTTAGAGCCAAAAATTTACTACGACCATTTAGGATGAAATAATCAAAAAAATAATATCTTTGCACTGGTTAAACGGATTGAAAATTGAAATACTTATTTTTTTACACTGTTTATATATTAAAAAATATAGTTAAAAATTAAGTATGTCAATTTTATAGTTAAAAAATATGGTTGAAACACAAAATCCTCCTATTATACCCTCCAGAAATAACATTTTTGGCACATAAATCAATATTTTTGGGCCAGCCGATCGCTGCCTTATTTTGGCACACGAATCAACATTTTTAATACTTGTCTTTTGTTCAAACACCAAGCATGAGGTGTAAGTATTGCCTCTAATGAATCCGACTGTTTTTTTTCTTTTATATATTAAAAAATATAGTTAAACAAATAAGTATTTCAATTTTCAATCCGTTTGAACCGGTGCAAAGATGTTTTTTCTGATCATTTCATCCTAAATGGTTGTAATAAATTTTTGACTCCAAAGCCTTTTAATGGACACCCTAAGAGAGCCCTGAAACTAGAGGTGTAAACGAGTCGAGCCAAACCGAGCTTCAACAAGCTCGAGCTCAGCTCGAGCCTTAACGAGTTGAGCTTAGTCATTTACTAAATGAGCCTTTTTAATTGAGTCAAGCCTCCTTTAAAGAGCCGAACTTTTGTCGAACGAGCCAAGTGGAAACTCGGCTTGTTTAGTAAACGAGCCGAGTCAAGCTTGCGAGCTGCTCGGTTCATTTACAGCCCTACCTGAAACTAAATAATGAGTCTTAGAATGCTCGTTGAAAAGCCTTCAAGTAAAAAATTCATTAGGACCATTTAGAATAAAATGATCAAAAATGATCTTCGTCCCAATTCAACTTAATTGAAAGCACTTAATTTTTTATCTATGTTTTTTAATATAAAATGGGTGTATTTTTAGAAATTAAATAAATAAAATAAAAGTAATCAAAAAAAGAAAGGAATTGGGAAGGGGGGAGGGGGGAGCAATCTACACTCAAGATTCGAAACCATGGCGAAGAAATCATTTTCTTAGATATCATGCGGAAGTCTTGTCAATCGCGGAATCTCAAGGATTCCATAAATCTACTGTAATTAATTAGTCTAAATTACTTTCGTGCTTAGAGCATCCACAATGAGTGTACTAACTAGTGTTTTAATTATATGTGTTAAGATTTAGCAAACAAAAATCTATTTTTTTCCCCAATCTAAATATTTGTCCAATTTCGTCCCCAACGTTTAAAATGTGTGTCAATTTGGTCCCCAGTGTAGACGCCATCCATTTAGGCTGTTAGAATAAGGGACTTTTTCGAAAGGTGAAATTACACGGACACCCCCTCATCTAGCTGGTTTGGACACGCACACCCCCTAACCTTTAAAACCGCCCATACACACCCCCTCATCTACTGAAAAGGGAAAAAAGCCTCAACGCCGTTAACGGAATGAACGAAATGTCAAATATACCCTTGGTGAAATTACACGGATACTCCCCCATCTATCTGGTTTGGACACTGACACCCCCTAATCTTTAAAAACGCCCATACACACCCCCTCATCTATTGAAAAGGAAAAAAAAAAAAAACCTTCAACGCCGTTAACGGAATGAACGAAATGTCAAATATTCCCTTTGTTATGAAATGGAGCAATAAGCATACGCCACACTTCACTCGATCAGAAAATTCTCTCCACCCTACTCGATCATGGCGCCTCTGTCGCCTCTGTCTCTCTTTCTCTCTCTCTTCAACTTGCATTGTAGATCATGGCTAACCCTAGATCGTGAAGAAAACCTAAGTTTCAAAGAACATCGGATCGTGTACATTGTAAAAAAGCTATAGATCATGGCAAACCTTACTTTGGAAGGTATGTTTTATATGTCAAAAAATTCTAGATTTTCTTATTAAATGGCACAAATGTAGATGTATATGTTCATATTATATGATATATGAATACATTAGGGTTTTTGTTTGGGAATAGTAGGGTTTTTTGAAAGGTGTTATACAGTGGTGACTTCGATAACTTTTAAAAATTGGGGCTTTTGTTGTTTTGCATTTGCTTATCATCCATTTTGTATTTGAAGTCCTCAAGGGGGCCATGATCTAGAATTTTTTTACATATAAAACATACCTTCCAAAGTAGGATTTGCCACGATCTTCAGCTTTTCTGCAGTGCACAAGATCCAATGTTCTTCGAAACTTAGGTTTTCTTCACGAACTAGGACTAGCCATGATCTACAATGCAAGTTGAAGAGAGAGAGAAAGAGAGACAGAGGCGACAAAGGCGCCATGATCGAGTAGGGTGGAGAGAATTTTCTGATCGAGTGAAGTGTGGCGTATGCTTGTTGCTCCATTTCATAACAAAGGGAATATTTGACATTTCGTTCGTTCCGTTAATGGCATTGAGGGTTTTTTTTTCCTTTTCAGTGGATGAGGGGGTGTGTATGGGCGTTTTTAAAGGTTAGGGGGTGTCCGTGTCCAAATCAGATAGATGAGGGAGTATCCGTGTAATTTCACCAAGGGTATATTTGACATTTCGTTCATTCCGTTAACGGCGTTGAAGCTTTTTTCCCTTTTCAGTAGATGAGGGGGTGTGTATGGGCGGTTTTAAAGGTTAGGGGGTGTCCGTGTTCAAACCAAATAGATGAGGGGGTGTCCGTGTAATTTCACCTTTTCGAAATTTCACCTACTAACCCTACCTTGCAGATAATAAAAAAAACCCCAACCCAAGTTCTTATCAGCTACTACTAGGACCACCATTTCCACCACAGTCGCTACCACCTCCACCTCCCCCTCCCATGCCCATTCCACCACCAAATCTCAAAAGCCCCATCTCTCTCACTCTTCAACTGACATAGCAAAAACTCAAATTGTGATTGAGAGAGAGGGAGAGAGAGAGAGAACCCAGGAACAAAATTGAAATGAGAGAGAGGGAACCCAGGAACAAAATTAAAATGCACATCCACGCCAAAACCGATTCAAAGGTAACAATCCGCCAACCCCACTATGTCTAGATCCCCTCACACAGACTCCCACGATGGCAAAAAAACCGCCATTGCAACATGCTCGCAAGGCGTGGACTTACGCACGGGGGCGGAGGTGACGACGAGGCGGTGAACGTAGGAGGAGGGGGAGATGTGGTTGAGGATGATGAGGGAGGGGTGGCCGATGGGAGTGGTGGAGGGAGATGGAAAGGTGGTGGATGGCGGCGGAGGGGAGAGGCGGTGGGGGATACGGCCCGTTTACTGCTTGTTGAAGCAGCTGTGATGTCAATATGTCAAATCTTAAATAATTTTTTCTTAATGAACTTGTTGATGTCAATGCTTTCATTCTTGGCTGTCCAATTTGTAGTAGGTGCTTGCTTTGAAATGTGTGTTAGAAAAAGTAATTTGTAATCTTGTTCTAGAATAATGTAGAGCATTTAATAAAATATCTAAGCTAAAAGTCTAAAGAAGAGTGTAGAAGATATAATTACCCTACGAAGATTTTTGTATGGGTAAAACTAGAAAAATCTAGAAGTTAGAAGATCTTTTTAATTAAAGCACATGTGTTTATCTCTATCTTGACAATTCTAGAGAATTGGATGTCGGTGGAAGCTAAGTGCTCTATAAATAGAGCCATGTTGTACTCACTTTTGTACAATGAAAATCTAATAAAAGTCTTTCACAACTCGTCCTTATAACATCTCTCACCCATCCTTTCTTTATAAATCCGACTCTCTTGTCTAATTTACTTTAAAATCTAACTAAGCACTCCAACAATGTGTGGTTACTATTGCTGCAATCTTTTTCATGAGAAAGCTATCATCTTTTGCACAAGTTCACGTACTTTTTCGGTTTGGAATTCTATGATGTTGGTCTATCTATGGAGATCGGTTGGAGTGGTGGTTGGAGGTCTGGTTGCCGCTGGAGGCGGAAGAAGCGATCGCAGTGGGTGGCCTGGTGGGGTGAAGTGGTGTTTGTTGATGGACGCCAATTTTGATTTTGGAACCTAAAAATGTGGGGTTTGTATGTTATGTGTGTTGGTTCTACTAAGAGAGAGTGAGGGGATGACAAGGGGTGAAATACGGCTAATGCCCTATATTTTAACGGACAAGAGGGACGAAGTTAGGGGCGGGGATCAAATTGACACACATTTTAAACGTTGGGGACGAAATTGGACAAATATTTAGATTGTGGACGAAATTGGCCACTCGTTAATACTTTGGAGACCAAAAAGGTAAAGAAACATTTTTATTAATCTGAGAATATTGGAATTGAACGCGGATCAGCACCGACGATCGAGGAAACTGAGTAGTGAGAATTGCAGTAGAAGGCAACGAGTTCATTTTGGAAAATAACTTACAGAAGATTTAAGCGTAGGTCATTTTCATCCAATTGATGGAAAATGTTTTACATGTAAAATATTTTCCTAATTTTTTACATAACCAAACTCCAAAAAATCGGTAAAACATTTTACCGGAAAACATTTTATGCCCAAACAAACAGAGCCTTGAAACTTTAATGGTTCCATTAATGACTAATTAAATCCCCAAGATAGATATGCTAGATTCGCTCCTTGATTTTTCTAGATTTGCTAGATTTGTTCCTTGATATCCAAACACCCAAAGATCAAATTTTATCTTGCAAGTGGATAACTACATAATAAGGGATGATGGTTTTCGAATCTTATCTCTCTATAAATTTTAATTATTGATTTACTCCATAAATCCTATGGCTCTCCCTCTCTGTCTCAAACAATATGAATTGCATAATTACCACTAATTAGATCTCACGTTGCGCTGTGCCTGGCAAACCCTAGTCTATATAATAAAACAGCTCAGTATTTGAATTCTATATACATAAATCTAACGGCCCAAACTTATTCCTCATAAATCCTACGACTGAGAAGATCATAGGGCTGGAAAATCATATTTTCAATATTCTCTAATCTTTCCTATTTCAACTCTCTTTTGTTATGGAAAGATAGAAAGCAATAAAATTTCATTGCCAAAAAAAGACTGGGATTTTGAAATAAGAAAGGAAAGTAATTTTTGAAACCTTAGCACTCTCTCTCTCCGAAACAAGGTGAAATTTTCTCTTACTTTTCCTATCCCAGCTCTCTTTTGTTATGGAAAGATAGAAAATAATAAAATTTCATGTATAAAATTAGTGCAAAGCAGATCGTAAACTAAACAAAAAGGTAAGAAATATTTTTGTTTATTGATTGATCAATTTCAATTTTTTTGTTGTGTGTTTTTTTTGTAAACTAAACAAAAGGGTAAGAAAAAAATTTGTTTGATCCTAATTTAAGGAAAAATCTTCCCGTATAAATAAGTTTCGTTGGCGGGGATGGTCAATAGTTTCACAATTCATTTTAATTGTGTTCAAAACGCGTTGCGTCGTGCCTTCAGGCACGAGCAAACTCTAGTCCAATTAAATGCTATGTCATGTGTCAGCGACAAAAATAAAAAGAAGATAAGAGCTTCCCGCATAGACATACACGTGACTTATAAAAGTCTAGCACCAAAAAATGTTAAGAAATTAATATTAAAATATGAGCAAAGTCCACTTTGACCCCCTATGGTTATCGCCATGTGTTGATATCCCCCTCATGGTTCAAAACTGACCACATAACCTACCTGTGGTTTTGAAAATGTGCGGATAGACCACATGCCGTCATATTTTTCATCTAAATTAACAGACACAACATTAAAAGACCGATATACTCTCATCATGTCACTTGATTTTTCTTCTTTTTTAATTCTAACCACACCATCCCTTATATCAAAAATTGAATCCAAATCGTTGATATGGTAAATTTTGACGAGTACTACGTCTATGCCAAAATTCAAGTCAGCCAAAATTCAAGTCAATCAAAAAAAGAAAAGTTCATGGTCGAATCGATTTTGTTATGAAATTAAAATTTCAAATTTGAATTTACTAAAAATTAGATCACTGGGTTATTGATGCCTGATCGAGATGGTTTTTTTACAGAGATACTCTATTCTTTATTTAAAACATTATGAACGACTCAGATTACATTCTAGAGACGTGTGAGATACACCTCTGTTAATATGGATGGAAAACATGACGGCAGTGGGTCAATCCGCACATTTTCAAAACCACAGATAGGTTATGTAGTCAATTTTAAACCATGAAGGGGGTATCCGCACATGGCGATAACCACATGGGGGTGAAAGTGGACTTTGCTCTTAAAATATCCAACTCATAGTTTCAATTGGTAGTTGAGCGACAAATTTAAAAGGTTGTATTGAAATAGTTTAGGGACCAAAGGGATAATAAACCCAAATTGTCATAGCCGACTCATAAGATTCGATAAAAGAATATTCCTTCCTTTAATTGTGTCGAGAAAAAATATATCCTTCCTTAATCCTGTCGAAAAAAAGATTTTCCTACCATTTTCTAGTAGTTGCCTAACATGTTCCCATGACAAATTCTAGTGCCCAATAGGATTCCAATTCATGTGCCTCAAACTCATGTTTATAAATAGATCCAAGTTTTCTGAATCAATCTATTCAACGAGTTCAAGTCCTCTCTCTCTTACACTTTCTCTCTCTGTAAATATATACCTACGTTAGTATCTTTACACATGATGATTCCCTTAGCTAATTTCTTGTTTACTAGTCAGTGAATCTAACTTATTGTACTTGCTGTTTGCATTGACAGATATATATACAACAACATGAGAAATCCTAATGTCCCAATTGGGTATAGATTTTCGCCTTCGGTCGAAGAATCTCTGAAGGTGTATTTGAAGAGGAAGATTTTGAATCAGGAGCTGCCTGTGGATGTTATTCCTAACGTCGACGTTTATTCCTGTGGCAACCCACGGCAAATCCCTTTCGGTAAGTTCTGTTTTCGTGTAGGTTTTGCTCTTTCCTCCATCAGATTTCATTCATGTACTATAATTTTGTTGCTTCTGAAATTGGTTATTGAATGATGATGTGCAGGTGAATTTAAACACGGGCCGGATAATGAATGGCAATTTTTCACGAACAAACGGAACGAGAGTCCCATACAAACAACTTCTGGGCGATGGGAAGAACTTGGAGATGAGGAAATACAAGATGGCGACGATGGAAGCATTGGCTTCATGAGAGAACTCGTTTTCAAGTATTCGCACCCGGAAGATAAAGAGAAGGAGAAGGAGTGGTACATACATGAATATAGAGCCACCCCTGCAAATTTTACAGCTGATGAACTTGTTGGTGACAATGTACAAGAGAAGGTGATTTTCATTCATTGCTAATTTAATTTAGACTGTTCAAAGATTTCCCATGAAACTATAGAATTTTTCTTGATAGTGAAGTTTTGGGTCGTCTTGTATATTTGCGTCCATGATCCATAGATCTATTTTCTAATAACTCAGCGTTCGGGCCAGCTTATGCACGCCTCCTATAAAAAAAAGTTGGCGAACTTTTCTCCTCCTCGAAAGCTCTATATTCCATTGCAGTTCTTATATACTTAAGTCCTTTCCTGGTTTTGGTACTCACTTAATTTTCAAGTCGGGTTTCCTTCTTTTATACTTGTTTTTTCTCAAGTTAGCATTTTTTATTTTTTATTTTTTACTTTTAAGTAAGTTTTCCTTCTTTCTTCCAAGTCAGTTTGTTTCAATTTTTTTGGGCTCAGCACAGTTTGGTCCAATTTACCATGAAGCTGAAGGTATGTCTAGCAGTTTCCTGACTATGTATTCAATGTCTTATTTCAGATATCAAATTTGGTACTCTGTAAGGTATTTTGCGAGGAAGAAATTCCTCCCAGCAAGCCACCAACAAATAACAGCTCAGATGAAGGAGAAGACAGTAGTTGATGGGGCAAATCCATGATCCTCTAATGTCGAGATGTGCGTAAGCTGACTTGGATGCCTAAGTTCTCAGAAAAAAAGAAAATAAGAAGAAGAAGAAGAAGAAGAAGAAGAAAACACAACCTAGTTATAGTTTGGTTATAAGAGGGAGGTAGAGTTTAGATACGTATGGTTCAGATTTTTTGAAACCTTTACCTGTTATAATATATTTTTACTGGTAAAAGATTCAACAAAGCTGAACCATTAATTGTCAATAATAACAGAGCCGGATCCATTTTTTTATAGTTGTTTCCCTGTTCTAGTTTTTCAGCAAGTACTTTTTTTTTTTTGTTCGGCAATTTTTCATCATGTATTGAGAGATGAAGTGAAGTATCAAGGTCTTGAAATTCATACTAGCATTTATTTTGTTATTCAGATGGCATCCATTCTTCGTTTCGTTGCCGCTATTCTCACATCTTCAATGCGTTTGAGCAACTGCAGAAGACTCTCTTTTGGTTAAACACTTCGTTATTCTTTCAAGACAAAAGCTGGTTCACTTCACTTTCGCTGCTGTCACGGTAGTCGGGTGGCCTGGCACCACCTAGCGCCTAGGCCGATTAATCAGCACCACCTAGCGCCTAGGCCGATTAATCAGCACCTCGACATCAGGCGGATTTTCTATTTTTTCATTTTTTAAAATATTCTCCTACCCCCTCTCTAAGTTTTGAAAGCAAATATAACAACATAAGTAAAACAAAACATTAAATATGGCACTCCAATAAAAAATTACACCGCCGAGCCGCCTAATCGTCCGCCTAGCCCCGCCTAATCCAACTAGCGCCTAGTTCTTAATTTAAAAAATTACACTGCCGAGGCGCCTAATCGTCCGCCTAGCTGTCTAGCCCCGACTCGTGCCTAGCCCGCCTAGCCGATTAATCGGCACCTAGACAAACAACTAGGACCCTAGGCACGGCGGCAGGGTACCGCCTAGGCTGTCTTTCTGACCTATGGGTGTAGCCCAATTGGTCGTGTAGCTCCCTTTGGGAGTGAGAGGTCGCGGGTTCGATTCTTATGGATAGGAGATCAATCCATTGTGGTAATCCTAACTTCTAACACCCCCCCACTAACTCCCGTCCCCGCAGATATATACAATATTGACAAAAAAAAAAAAATCGGATTCTCAAGCATTTATGGTGCATTCATACTAGTATATACTAGAAGTAGCGTTGGGTTTATAGAGTTCTGTTTGTTTTTCGCTTTTACAGGTGACGATTACGGCTCTGTCCTCTGATATGGTTTCTTACGACTGCAGACCTATTTTTTATACGAAAAATAAAAAGTGTATTACACCAGCATATTGTTTAATGTCTGGCACTCTACTATCAAAGCTTGATTTTTTACAAGTCATGAGCAGTCAACCTCTACACAGGGAACGATATACTTGTTCTACTTGAAAGTAGCCTCAGGATTAGGTAACATTGCAGCAAATGAGGACCAATTCTTCCAGATTTTCAGCAAGTTTACGCGCATGTGCAATTCTAAAGACCAAGAGGGGCCAAAGGTGGAGTTACCTTTTTAGGCCAGTTGGACCACTTGACTCCACTGATTCCCACATTTATATATATTTAACCTATAAGAAATTTTGTTTTTCCTGACATTTCATAAATACCGTTAAAAATTCAAAAAAATGCCGATAAAGAGTATTATTGGCACTTGTCAAGTATTACCGGCATTTATTACAAATGTCGACTACAAGTGTCTCGGTAAAGGTACAAATGCCGAAAAAAGTACCTATAAATGCCGGGAATAGTTGGATTCATTTGTAAAATTGTACGATATAAAACAAAATGCCACGTGGCGCGCAAATTTTGTGGAGAAAATGCTTACCTCAAGATTCGAACTCGTGACCTTTGTCTCGCGCATGCGTGAGGCTATCAACTGGGCTAGCCACCATATTAGCTCACCTTGCACAATGGAAAATATTTATATTATATGGAGGTTTTACCTGGCGTTTTTTTGAACAAATGCCGGTAATAGTTTGGCGGGTATTATTTTGGCAGAAAACTTGACTTTTGCCGGCATTTTTTTAAACAAACGCCGGTAATACCGGTAATAGTGGCTTTTCCGGCATTAATTAAAATGACAGGAATAAAAATGCCGGGAATGACCATTTTTCTTGTAGTTATACATGGTCAAAATTCGACTCCTTCCGTCCCTTTTTTCTTATAATGTTTTCATACAGCGTAAGGAGATAAAGTGGAGGTAAAAGTTAATGTGAAAGGTGTAATGATAATGTCTTTTTAATAAGTTAGAATTAAGAAGTATGACACTTAAAAAGGGACGGAGAGAGTACTACATTTCGTGAATTTGACCCTAGAATTGTTAACAAAATTGTCCCAATAAAATTTTGAACTTGCCCTATTTTTAACACTAGAATTTCACTAACCGTCGGTTAATAAGAATATCCACAATGCTATAATCAAAATTGAATAATCAAAAGTTGCCACATCAGCTTTTGATTATCCAGTTAAGAGATTATTAAGATTCGCAATGTAGAGGTCCACAATGACATAATAAAAATTGAATAACCAAAAGTTGTCACATTACATTTTTAAATTATAAAAAAACTAATAACTGTGAACATAGAAATAGTTTTTTATAAAAATAAATTTTGAGACTAATAAAACTATTTATTAGAAATAGAAAATAATTTTTAAACTTTTTTTGAAATTTTTTTATAAAAATAGTTTTTGTGTAACTACGGTTTTTGAAAAAATTATTTTTTATATAAGAAAAGGTTTTGAGAAAAAAATTTCTTCTACAAAACAATTTTTCGAAAAAAAAACATTTTTTTTTATTTTTGAAAACAATTAAAAAATATTTTCTGGGGGGCAAACAGTTTTAAAAAAACAATTGTAAGTAATTTTTTTTTTGAAAACATCGTTGGAAAAGAAAAGGAGAAAGAAAAAGAAAGAGAGGGGAAAAGGGAAGAGATATAACGTTTTTTTTGTAATCATGTGTGTATTTGATTGAGAATGTGAGGTTAATTAAATTTAGTTATTGACAAAATGTTGTTAGTTTTGGTTATCCAAAGTCCAAAATTTGATTATTTCTAAGGAGGTTGCTAAGTTTGATGATAACATTGTGAGCTATATTTTGTACAAATATTGCTAACTTTAAAAATCTAGCACTTTTGATTATGCCATTGTGGACACTCTAAGTGTGGATAATATTCTCTAAATGTTAAAAAGTTAGAATTTAAATGCACACTTTTCAATTAAGGATACACATTCGAAAACTTCTCCGTACGCACATTTCATGAACATCGCCATTTCTTTGCATAATTACTGCTTCCCTAAGGGCGATCGATCACTAATTTTCTAGAAGTAATACATATACGTACAATTTCGAGCCATAACCATAACTCTCCCGATCCTTCTTCGTTGAATGTCAAATCCCAAGTTTGATTAAGGGAAATTAAATAAAAATTTGAATATATCCTGTTTATTTTTTTATATTTTTAGTGGAGAAGTGTATCTGTGTATATTGTTTATAATTGGACATGCATAAGCAATTAATCCAGTTATATATATTCTCTATCGTATTATGCCAAGTTGAAATCATAGGGAAATTTTTACAGCCAGCTTTTGTTTATTGATTTAATCACAGGGCAAAATGACGACTTCCTCTAACACACAAAAATAAAATAAAATTACAGGGCTAAATATGTTGTTTCAAGGTAAATGTTAGTAGAACGGATAAACAAAAACAAAATTAGAAGGAAAAAATTAAAGGGAAAAATTCAAAATACCTCCCAACCTATACACCCAAATTCAATTAGACTCTCAATCTTTTAAAAACTTCAATTTTACTCCCAACGTTATATTCCGTTAATCAAAATGCCTCATTCCGTCCAAATTACTAAGGGATTCCGTTAAAGGCTCCGTTAAATAGTATTCTGATCGAATTTCGATGATCCGAGCCGCTCAATGTGTTTAAAACGTGATTTTAAGGGTACTTGCAAGAAATCAACAAAAAAAATAACCGGGAAGGGAGCAAAATCCGGACGTCCGTACTTGAATAAAATCGGATCGATCCACACCTCCCCTTTTCCAATAGAATTTCGATGATCCGAGCCGTTCAATGTGTTTAAAATGTGATTTTAATGGTACTTGCGAGAAATCAACAAAAAAAAATGACTGGGAAGGGATTCATCTAAACAGTTTTTTATTGAATCATTCAATAAAAACTATTTAGATGAATCCCTTCCCGGTCATTTTTTTTGCTGTTTTCTCGCGAGTACTCTTAAAATCACGTTTTGAACACATTGAGCGGCTTGGATCATCAAAATTCAATCAGAATACTATTTAACGGAGTCTTTAACGGAATCCATTACTAATTTGGACGGAAGGGGGCATTTTGATTAACGGAATATAACATTGGGAGTAAAATTGAAATTTTTAAAAGGTTGGAAGTCTAATTGAATTTGGGTGTATATGTTGGGGGGTATTTTAAATTTTTCCCAAAATTAAAAAATCCGAAACCTTCCATTGCAATGATAACTTTCCAAATCTCAATAGATTGTTCTCACGCAATTTTTCAGGCTTGCATTCCAGGGGATAATTTCCCAAATACAAATTAAGTAGATCCCAATTATTTTCATATTTGATAGGTTTTTAATGCTAACAATGGTTACTCTTGGTGGGACCTAAATGTTAAAAGAGCGAATCAAAGTGAGGGTAATGTTCACACTCATTTGGTGATCAGAGTGAACAAAATTGGACTCAAGTATGTTCTGAAATAGACTCTACTGCCAATGATTCATAATTCTATCCTGAGCCGAGGCCCAATTAAAACTGGAACAATGAAATTAAGTGAAGAAATTATGTCCGGCTCACGTGGAAAACCCATCTTTTCCGCCCCGCTAATCAATAGGTGACAACTCAGCATTTTCCTTAAAGTGTACATGAACGGCCCATATTCACTGTGCGGTGCATATGAGCCGTTACATTTGAATCGTTTATGTACACTTTAAGGGTCGTTTCTTTACCCATTTTCTTTGCACTTACATTTCTCTAGTTGCTGTGAAGAAACACGTACAAAGCTATTAGTACTATAAAAATGATATTGACACTCTAAAAATTGATGGAGGCACTCTAAAGAATAAAAGAAAGTTGCTTTGGAATAACATTGATGATTTTGGAGTGTCTGCATTAATTTTTGAAATGTTAATATCATTTTCCTAATATTACTGTGGTTATAAACAGCAAAAAAAAGAAAACCTACCGTGATTACTTTTAACTAGGGTTAGTTAAAAGAAAAATTAGCTTGATTTACGATCGATAGATATATGAACAAAATAGATTTGTATAAGAAAAAGGGAAAAATTCAAAATACCCCCCAACCTATACACCCAAATTCAATTAGACTCCCAACCTTTTAAAAACTTCAATTTTACTCCCAACGTTATATTTCGTTAATCAAAATGCCTCCTTCCATCCGAATTACTAACGGATTCCGTTAAAGGCTCCGTTAAATAGTGTCCCGATGGAATTTCGATGATCCGAACCGTTCAATGTGTTCAAAACATGATTTTAAGGGTACACGCGAGAAATTAGCAAAAAAAATGATCGGGAAGGGCTTCATCTGAACAATTTTTTATTGAATGGTTTAATAAAAAAACTGTTCAGATGAAACCCTTCCGATCATTTTTTTTTACTAATTTCTCGCGGGTACCCTTAAAATCACATTCTAATCATATTGAGCGGCTCGGATCATCAAAATTCGATCTGAAAAGGGGAGGTACAGACCGAAGCAAAATCCGGACGTCCGTACTTGAATAAAATCCGGATTGATCCACACCTCCCCTTTTCCAATTGAATTTTGATGATCCGAGCCGCTCAATGTGTTTAAAACGTGATTTTAAGGGTAACTGCAAGAAATCAACAAAAAAAATGACCGGAAAAGGCTTCATCTGAATAATTTTTTATTGAATAGTTCAATAAAAAATTATTCAGATGAAGCTCTTCCCGGTCATTTTTTTTTGTTGATTTCTTGGAAGTACCCTTAAAATCACATTTTAAACACATTGAGCGGCTCGGATTATCGAAATTCAATCAGAATACTATTTAATGGAGCCTTTAACGGAATCCGTTAATAATTTGGACGGAAGAGGGCATTTTGATTAACGGAGTATAACGTTGGGAGTAAAATTGAAGTTTTTAAAAGGTTGGGAGTCTAATTGAATTTGGGTGTATAGGTTAGGGGGTATTTTGAATTTTTCCCTAAGAAAAATGCAATGACAAAAATTAAATTGAAACTCATAATTTTCCATTTTTTCTTGTACAAATATGTTTCGTTCATGTATCTATCGATGTTAAATCAAGCTAATTTTTTGCGTGGATACCATTCTCGACGAGCTCTACATAATGAATGATTCCGATCATTGTTGTGGACCCGGGAGGAGCCCACAAAGGCCCAAAACTGAACTGGATTGGAGGTTAATATTACTGGACTGGACCTTAACCCCTATTCTATTGAGAAGAGAAGCCAAGAATCAGCTTTCTCTCCAAGGAAGAAGAAACGGAGACGATCTTCTTGTCTTCTTCGACGGCGGGACGGTGAGTTTACTCTATTGATTTCTTTTGTCTCAATATTAATGCACGAGACATTGTGGAAGCTCTATTGTTTTCGAAATTGGGAATTTAGGGATTACATTTCTAGAATTTTTTTTGATAGGCATTTGGATTTTTCTAGTTTTGGTTCAAAATGGTTTATTCGCCTTTATGAAGGCAAACAAGTTTTGACTATATATACACCTTTCCTTCTCTGTTACCCTCTCTCTCTCTCTCTCTCTCTCTCTCTCAACAATATGTACACGTACGTATCCACGATCAATGCAGTAGTTCTCTGTCTTGTTTTTTTTTTTCCGGTAAATAATTCTCTGTCTAGTTCTTTGTCTTGTTTGTTAATCAGTGCGTTCAAATTACTACTTGCTGTTTAAATTGGCAGGTCCACACTATGGCAAACCCTGGTTTGCCAATTGGGTACTTATTTTCCCCTTCGGAAGAAGATTCTATGGAGTATTTGAAGAAGAAGATACTGAATCAAAAGCTGCCTTCAGATGTTATTCCTACAGTGGATGTTTATTCCTGCGCTGACCCTCGTCAGATTCCTCTCAGTTAAGTTCTGTTTCGCCTTTTGGAGCAAAATTATTTTGATTTCAGTAATTTGTTTACCGATTTCAGCTACCATGTTTTTGTTTCGATGTTGGAATTGCTTTAATTACCTAACCGAGCCTTATGTTCCAACCAATTGGGGCCGGCTACATGAATCCTATTTTTCCATTGAGTTACGTCTTCACTTAGATTTAGTAAACTCAAATCCTTCTGTATTGCTGGATTATTTTCATAAGAAGTAGAATATTTGGATTATTGTTTATATTTCATCTTCGTACTCTGTTGTGGGGAATTTGAAGATTGGGTAGTAACGCAACGGTTTGGGTAATGAGCCTTTTTAGGCAATTGTTGAAAGTTAGGTTTAGGTGGATGTAGTTCTAGCATAATATTCTCTCACCAAGCCCACTCCAAGCAAATAAAGTTCCTCGGGCACTTATCCGATTGCACTCATATTCTTTAATTTTGTGCTTCTGAATTTGATTATTGAATGATGATGATGTGCAGATGAATTTAAACATGGGCCGGAGAATGAATTAGGGATGGCAAGTGTACCCGCCCCGCCCCGCCCCGAACCCGCCCCGAACGGGGTGGGTTTTTCACTCCATTTTCAGGGGTCGGGTCGGGGTAAAATTTCTAAAACCCGCTCGGGTTCGGGTAGGGTTCGGGCCGAAAGTACCCCGCCCCTAAACCCGCCCCGAACCCGCCCTGAAATTACCCGCCCCCGACCCGGTGTGTGTGTGTATATATATATGTATATGTATTTATTTATATATGTATATATACTTATATACATGTCCTTTAATTTTTTTAGCATTAATCCAAAAAACAATGCCTTTTTACTGTCAAGTAGTCTAATCAAATTTAAAAAAGAAATAAAAATTGATATTTATTGGTGTTTAGTGGATTTTTAAAAAAGTTTTCTTCAAATATTTATAATAAATTCTACACATAAAGAAATGGAATGAAGTATCTAAAATACTGATTGCAATTAAAAGTATAGATAAAACCGCGATACCACAATTAATACACAAAAATAATTTCAAAACTTTATTTTTTAGATAATTTTCATTCTTATTTTGCATTTTTTTAATTTTTTACTTTTAGTTTGATTTTTTTAATTTTTACGGGGCGGGGCGGGTAAACCCGTTCCCCGATCGGGGCGGGGACGGGGGTACCCCAAAAAAACCCGGTCGGGGTCGGGGCGGGGGAGGGTAATGATTTTCGGGTCGGGGTATGCAAAAACCCGCCCCGCCCCGCCCCATTGCCATTCCTAGAATGAATGGCACTTTTTCACAAACAAGCAGGAGGGAAATCTCATAAAAACAACTAATGGGCGTTGGGAAGAACTAGAAGATGGAGAGGACGAAATAGAAGACAGCGATGGTGCAATCATTGGCTTCATGGGAAGACTTGATTTCCACTATTCCAACCCGAAAGATACAGAGAAGGGGGAGGAATGGTACATACAGGAATATAGAGCCAACCGTGCTTATTTTACAGCTGATGAGCTTGCTGATGACAATGTCAAAGAGAAGGTGATCTTCATTCATTGCTAATTTAGAGTGTTCAAAGATGTCCAATGGAATTGAAGACTTTTTCGTGATAGTGGAGTAACTGGAGTTTTAGGTCTGGTATATTTGTCTCCATAATCATCCTATTTGCCTATGTTCTAATAAGTGGGTGTTGGGCGAGCTTATGCACACCTTGAATACCGTTACCTATAAAAATAGCTTGTCGAACTTTTTTTCTCCTTGAAAGCTCTTTCATTGCAGTTCTAACTAATATACTAGATCTTTTCCTGGATTTGGGTCTTTACTGCATTTTTGAATCGGTTTTCTTTCTTTTATGTTGGTTTTTCTCAATTTAGCGTTCTGCTAAAAGATAGTAAGGAAAAACTCCATTAGTTGACAATAAAAATACCTTTATCATTAACCAACCAAAGTTAATTTGGGAAAAGTTATAGTCCTCCTTTCCTCCCTTTTTCCAGTCAGTTTGTTCCAATTTAGCATGAAAATAAGCTTGTTTCCTGACCATGTATTCAATGTCATATTTCAGATATCAAATTTTGTACTCTGTAAGGTTGTTTGCGAAGAACAAATTCCTCCCCCCAAGTCACCAACTTATATCAGCTCAGATGATGATATGGCGGATGATGAAGAATAAGACAGTGAAGTAGTTGATGGGGGGAATCCATGATCCTTTCATAACCTAGTTATAGTTGAGATGCGCGTAACCTAGTTATAGTCAAGATAAAAGAGAGGGAGGTAGAGTTTAGATAAGTCTTTTGTTCTAACTGCAAACTGTACAAGCCTCTTGCTGACAGGCGTTCTTCATAGTTGTTTCTTTGTTCTAGTTTTTTCAGCATGTTTAGAGAGCGAAAATATCAAGGTTTTGAACTTCAAAGCATTTATTTAGTTGGAATCTATTCTTCGTTTTGTTTCGTTTTGTTTGTGATGCTCTCACATCTGCCCAGGGGATTGATCTGAAACACCTGGTGGGAGGAAAGTGGCCTCAGAATTAGGTAGAGATTGCAGCCAGGGCCCATTTAGCAAAACTATGCCAAGCTTACTGAATATCAGACCACCCTCATGCTTATTACTCAAATGTATAATAGCAACCTTTAGAGATAATCAAGTCTGTCCAAACAGTTGTTGCTTTTCCCCCCCTTTCCGCCTGACTCTTTGATCTTAAGAATGCTGGTTTTAAGAATGAGTGATTGCCCTTCTCTGACCCTTACTGCCCAATCTGAGAGCGGAGCTAATGCTTTCCACTTATTGAGCAGGGTTCTATGGTCAGGTTGTGACCCCTGAAATCCTGAACAACTCCTCTGTCAATACCATTACCTCTGTTCTTTTGATTTTTGTTTTTTACACTATTGAAGTCACCAAAGAGAAACCAAGGTTCATTGTCAGCACTGGAGGAAGAATAGAGTTCAGTTCAGACCAGAGCTGCCCCCTCTGATCTCTTGTATTAGAACAATATCCAACAGTGGCAGTGAAGTTAATTCTAAGCTGCTTATGGGACACTTTTGCAGACTTGCAGTAACAGCTTGCTCTTTGGAGCCAACAATTTGCATATCCGAGACGTAGTCATTCCAAAGCAGAATGATTCTAGCTTCCATCAGCAAGATGATTACCAGAAGACCTCATAGAGTCAAAGATGCTATGGAGAACATTTTGAAATTTGACCAGTCAAATTTTAGCCTCCAATAGTCCAATAAAATCTGCTTTATTTTTGGTTTAGAATTTGGTGACATCTTGCTTAGAAGGGCGATTTAGCCCCCCTACTGTACCAAGATGCAATATTCATCAAAACCTTTTGGGGGTTTTTTTCCTAGTATTGGCTGGAACATCCATACCTTTGCCTTTGGCATTTAAAGGCCTAGCACACAGAGAGATCCTTTTAATGATCATTAGTGGTCTGGCCATCGTTCCCTTTCTTTTTTACCTTCCTTTTGCTTTTTCTTGCCTTGTGTAGCATGAGGAGAAGGGTGCGGCTCCTCCTCTTCTTCTTGACTGATAGTGACTTCATCAGAATCATAAGCTTCCTTGGTGTACAAGAATTAACAAACTGGGCCAATGTGGAGCATCAATTTGGTGTGATGATAGATGGAGTGATTGCATCGTGTTGGTGCAGAGTACTAGATGCACGTTTAGGCAGACCTTTATCCATGGACGAGGGCTAGTAGAAGGGGGAATAGACAGCTTTGACGAAGGGTTGGCAGGAGATGGCAGAGTAACCAACGCAGTGGGAGCAGGCAAGCGATGTACAAGAGGCCCTTTCTCAGTAGCTAAGATATTGACCTTAACAGCGGCCAAGGGGGCAGCTTTGGGTCTCCAATGTTGTCCAGGAGCTTTTATGCAGCTAGCAGTTAGCATTTTTATGACCAAAGTAGTTGCATAGGGTGCACACATGCTGGAGTGGTACATATTCTAATTCTCTGTTGGTTTTTAAACCCATCAGGCCCTACGATTTTTGAGAAAATTTTCAATTCAATGGTTGCTTGTTACGCCTCTCTCAGATGGCGTGGGACCAACACGTACTTGAGGCCCACATCATATGAGAGAGCGTTACAAATAACCATTGTAGTAAAAAAAATTCCTACAACTTTCAAAGACGTAGGAGAAGAGGAGGAAGGAGTTACAACTACACATATACGAGCATAAGCAAGCCTCTTCTTTTCTGCTGTCATGTTACTCGGGAAACATAGGTGTCCAAATCAATGTTGTTGATCAAGCAGAGTGGTTAGTTAGTGAATGTACTCTTATATCCGCCTATGTGTAGCCTTGATCTGTGTAAACTCTGTAAACCTTCGATTAATGAAAAGTGAAAACTCTGTTTCGTACTCCACCACGAAGTTACTAATAATTCGCCCTAATGCTAAGGAGGCCGACCAACTCCATACCGATGGGGTACCGACGGGCACGTGGGGCCCACTCCGGGTCCCCGCACGGACGATCCGATCCGTTTGATAATTTTCAACAAGAACCGTGTGGCTTTTTGGTAAATAAATACTTCATGGAGTCCTATTTCTTGCATGCCAAACTAGGCTGTAACCTGTCTTGGGGTTGGAGGATTCACCAATTTTGAGAGGGTGAAAGTTCTTAAGGACCCAAAATTCAAAAAAAACAACCTGAATTTTGAACCCAATGTCAAATAGGCACCTGAATTTAAATAAACTTCAATTGAACACCTGAACTTTCACTCCGTTATTCAATTTACCCCCTGCAATCTCAATCCGTGACTTTCCTAACGGCAACCGTTGAGCTGGACACTAACAGACAAAACAAAACGTTAGAGGGAGAAATTGGAGGGAAACAACAGTGATCTGGCACCTTTTTAAGGCCCCGTTTGGCTAAACAAGCCTATTGGCTTATTTTTTTGTCTTTATTCAACTTTTTTTCATATTTGTTAGTTTTTCATCAATTTTTTTGAAAATTATTGCATCGTCATTACGAGAGGAATCTAAAAAGTAAAAAATTATGATCGAAATCCATTTTTTAATAAAGACAAAAAAATTGACTTATTGACTTATTTTTGTCTTTATTCAAAAAAAGTGGATTTCGATCGTAATTTGTTACTTTTCAGATTCCTCTTTTCATGACGATGCAATAATCCCCAAAAAAAGACCAAAAAAAAAATACAAAAAAATTGAACAAGGACAAAAAATATGCCAGTAGGCTTATTTAGCCGAACGAGGCATTGAAATGGTGCCAGATCATTGTTGTTTCACCAATTTGTCTCTCTAACGTTTTGTTTTGTTTGTTAGTGTCCAGCTCAACGATTGCAGTTATGAAAGTCACGGATTGAGATGGAAGGGGGTAAATTGAACAACGGAGTGAAAGTTCAAGTGTTCAATTGAAGTTTATTTAAGTTTAGGTGCCTATTTGACATTGAGTTCAAAGTTCAGGGGTTTTTTTGAATTTTTCCCCACTCACGTAGTTCGCGTTTAGTTCTGTTGGTTTTTCTTCTCAAGAAACAGCAGAGGGGGGTCTTTGGATGCCTTGATAAAGGGCGCGGCTATTCGCAGCCACGTATTTTCTCCCACAGCCCGTTAAAAATTTTCAATTAGACTCGACAGCTAGTTACTGAAATTAAGATATATTTTCAACATCAAATTACCGAAATATGATATTTTTTTCAACAGCTATTTACCGAAAATGCATGTTTGGCTGTTGTCTACCGAAAGTTGAATATATTTTCGACATGTAGTTACCGAAATATAATCTTATTTTCAACAGCTATTTACCGAAATGTTAGTTATGATTTTCAACAACCACTTACCGAAATAGAGTGGAATATGGGAGAAAATACGTGGCTGCGAATAGCCTGGCCCTTGATAAATTCAGCAGTCCCTCTCTTGCCAAACATAATATACCATAGCAGCCTAAACAATTTTCCTTATTATATACTGCATAAATATTTCCCTTGAAATGTCTATTAGCTTGAAGCATGATCGGTCAAGGAGAGTGACTTGAGATACCTAGAGAGAGGAAAGTAGCCTTAGAATTAGGAAAAGAATTCCTCCACCACCCGGCGTGGTAGTTAAGATGGCAATCCATGGATTACTCTCATTGGGTTTAGCTCTCATGTTGATGTAGTCAAGGATTCGAAGCATGCCGGCACCCTTCGCTCCGGCCATTTGAATCCAATCCGCCTATATGCTTCGGCCTCGGGTGGGGCTGTGCATATATAACGATGGATTTCGGGTCTCCTTCAGGGGCACCCTAGTCATGGTTCAGAGTTCTTATGGTCACACCTAGGAGAGGGTGGTTGTGCTTGGTAGCCCCCTTCTCCTCCCTTTTACAAGGCAAAAAAAAAAACCAAGACCAACTCTTTGAGGTGTTCGGCAAGTTTACGCGCGTTTCAACTAATTCTAAAGACCAATTCCACCCAGGATGCACAAGGTTTGAATTGTCTCGGTTCATTAGAGATCAATTAATCGGATCATTCTGAACTGTTCTAGAAATTTGAGAACCAAAATCTTACCAACATATGTGTGTAAACCTGCCCAGGCCCAAACCGGCCGCAACACCGGAGAACGTGTTAAATTCCTGTAAGGTTGCAAGAGATCGAGAGAGGTATTCCCAATGGGTAATGGAATTGGAAAGGAAGCAAAGAATTGAAAGTATGTAAATACGGAGGATAAAGTTTTTAATGTGGGGGAAAGGAAATTATAAAATTTGGAATAGAAAGAGATTGAAAATTGGAATTGATGAATATTCTAAAAATAATCCTTATGATTAGACCAATGAACCGCATTGCTAAACCAAATAGACCGGACCGGTCCTGATCGGATATGTTTAGACTACACCAATATTGTCAATTCCGTTTGTACCGGCCCGTACCAGACATAAGACGGTACACCTAAGTAAGTGTTTCGTAATGTCCCAAATATCGGTCTGTACCGAGCATACCGACCGGCACAAAAAAAAATTCTATTTTTTTTCTTTTACTTAAAAAATGCTTGAATTTTAAGATAATTCAACGAAACTTGGAGTCTATATTATGTTCATCATGTTAATTTGTGACTAGGACTAATTTTAAGGTATATCAAAGCGTTAGAATTTATTTTATACCTCTACTTTGAGTTTTCTTGATTTTCTGTACATATATTAAAATTTAAAAAAGAATATACTATATTTTACAATTTTTCCGGAACAATATCGAGATATACACCGCACCACCACACACCATCCCAACAAAGGAAACAGTACCTTGCCAATACGGGATTGATAACTTTAATCTCCACCGTTTGCGAAATTCGGTAACATGTTTTCCGTTTTTTCGGTCCAACTCCTTGTGGGCATCAAATCAATATTCCAGCTGGCAGCTAGCTGCCCCAGCTCATCCAGAGTATATATATCTCAGCTGCACAGCCCGAAGTTTTCCAAAATAAAATTCTTCGAATATATACTCATATATTCTGTTACTCTCTCTCTCTCTCTCTCTCTCTCTCTCAACAACAAATATACGTACGTATACATGATTAATTCTGTAGTTATCTCTCTTGTTTATTTATCAGTGAATTCAGCTCACTACTTGTTGTTCGAATTGGCAGGTCCACACCATGGCAAACCCTAGTCTACCAATTGGGTACAAATTCTCCCCTTCGAAACAAGCTTCTATGGTATATTTGAAGAGGAAGATTCTGAATCTAGAGCTGCCTTCTGATGTTATTCCTACAGTGGATGTTTATTCCTGCGCCGACCCTCGTCAAATTCCTCTCAGTTAAGTTCTGTTTCGCGTTTTGGAGCAAAATTATTTTGATTTCAGTAATTCGTTTACCGATTTCAGCTACCATGTTTTTGTTTTGATGTTGGAATTATTTTGATAACCAAACCAGACCAGACCAAGCCTTGTGGCCAATCAATTTAGTCGACTACACGAATCCTATTTTTCCGTTTTTCCATTGAGCTGTATCCAGGGCTATCTGTTCACTTATATTTAGAAAGCCTAAATACTTCCGTATCATGAAATTATTTTAACAAAAAGTAAAATATTATTGTTTACACTTCATCTTCATACTCGTTGTAGTGAATTTGAAGGTTGGGTAGTGAAGCAACAGTTGGGGTAATGTGCCTTTTTTAAGCAATTGTTGAAACTTAGGTTTTGGTTGATTTAGTTCCAGCATAATATTAATACAAATAAACCTCCTCGGGGGCTTATCCATTTCACTCATATTCTTCAATTTCGTGCTTCTGAATTTGATCATTGAATGATGATGTGCAGGTGAATTTAAACATGGGCCGAAGAATGAATGGCACTTTTTCTCGAATAAACGGGAGGAAAATCTCATAAAAACAACTAATGGGCATTGGGAAGAAAATGGAGAGGACGAAATAAAAGATGGCGATGGTGGGAGCATTGGCTTCATGAGAATACTCGATTTCTACTATTCGAACCCAAAAGATACAGAGAAGGGGGAGGAGTGGTACATACAGGAATATAGGGTCAGCCCCGCTTATTTTACAGCTGATGAGCTTGTTGATGACAATGTCAAAGAGAAGGTGATCTTCGTTCATTGCTAATTTAGACTGTTCAAAGATTTCCAATGAATTGAAAATTTTTCCTTCATAGTAGAGTTTTGGGTCTGGTATATTTGTGTCCATGATCATCTTAGTTACCTATGTTCTAATAAGTGGGTGTCCAGGCCAATTTATTCGCATATCTTGTACTGTTACTTACCTAAAAAAATAGCTTGTCAAACTTTTATTCTCCTTGAAAGCTCTTTCCATTGCAGTTTTAATATACTAGGTTTTTTCCTGGATTTGGGTCTTTACTGAATTTTTGAATTGGGTTTTGTTTTTCTTATATTGGTTTTTCTCAATTTAGCATTTTGCTAAAAGATAGTAAGGAAAAGCTCCATTAAGAAGACAATAAAAAAGCCTCAATCATGCACCAACTGAAGTTAATTTTTGAAAATTCATAGTCCTTCCTTCCTCCTTGTTCGAGTCAGTTTGTTCCTATTTAGCACAAAGATAAGTTTAGCAGTTTCCTAACTATGTGTTCAATGTCTTATTTCAGATATCAAATTTCGTTCTCTGTAAGATCGTTTGCGAAGAACAAATTCCTACCCCCAAGCCACCAACTAATAGCAGCTCAGATGATGATATGGCGGATGATGAAGAATAAGACAGTGAAGTAGTTGATGGGGGGAATCCATGATCCTTTCATAACCGAGTTATAGTTGAGATGCGTGTAACCTAGTTATAGTCAAGATAGAAGAGAGGGAGGTAGAGTTTAGATAAGTCTTTTGTTCTAACTGCAAACTGTACAGCCTCTTGCTGACAGATGTTCTTTATAGTTGTTTCTTTGTTCTAGTTTTTCAGCATGTTTAGAGAGCGAAAATATCAAGGTTTTGAACTTCAAAGCATTTATTCAGTTGGAATCTAATCTTCGTTCTGTTTCGTTTTGTTTGTGATGCTCTCACATTTTTTTCGTTGTGTTTGAGCAAGTGCTGGAGACTCTCTCCTTTGATTAAACACATTGTTTGTCATGCCCGATACTGTCAGTGTCATTGATCGATAGAATCTTGTTCGTAGCCCTGTGAATAGGTACTTTTTGTGGAAGTAAGCTGTGTTTTGATCACCAAGATCGATCCATTTCTCTCTAGTTTTTGGTTTGTAGAAAGATTCATCTACCATAAGGAGATTGGTGTACTTGATAAGACCTTCCATCTCAGCAGACAGAAGGGAAGAAGGATCCGAGCTGGCTAGAACTTTAAGCTGAATTTGCTCAAGATACACCTTTGGTGCAACAACTCTAGCAGAGATATTACTACAATATGAGGAATTGAGTGCCTTACTGCCTTGAGCTCAGATTTCATAGTTTTCAGCTTAGAACAGAGCTGATGCTTAGGGTGACCTCTAACAGTTTCTTGCCAAGCATTAGAGACAATCGCTTCAGACTTTGGATGCTTAGTCCAAAAGTTAAAAAATGTGAAGGGTCTGCAACCCGTGACAGTTTTAGCTTGGACCACAGCCAGTCCAGGAGAGTACCTGGAGGGAGGAAAGCAGCCTCAGAGTTAGGTAGGGATTGCAGCCTGGACCCATTTACCGAAACTCTGTCAAGCTTATTGAATATCAGACCACCCTTGTGCTTATTACTACATGTATAATAGCAACCATAAGAGGTAAGATCAAGAACGTCGTCTGTCCAAACAGTTGTTGAAATCCAGAACAGCTCCTCTGTCAATAATGTTAAAGCATCCAACTCAACATGAATTGACAATGAGTGGAGAGGCTGCCCATGCTCGTATGCTAGGTTTGGAGCTTATATTTAAGCAATGTGGGAAAAGCTCCAACACTCCCTGTAGGTGCGACCCCTGACTCGCACTTGGTGAGGCAAACAACGATTCAACACATACGACAACAATCAACTATTAACGACTAACAAAGGGGGAACCAACCATCAACCACATAGAGTCTTGTCCAAAAGCCTCTGAAAACCTAGCTCGGATACCATGTTAAAGCATCCAACTCAAAGCCAATTGGCAATGAATGGAGAGGCTGCCTAGGCTCATATACTAGGTTTGGAGGTTATATTTAAGCAATTTGGGACAAGCTCCAACAAATACCATTACCTCCCTTCTTTTGATTTTCTTTTTTGACAATATTGAAGTCACCAAAGAGAAACCAAGGTTTATTATCAGCAGTGGAGGAAGAAATAGAGTCCAGTCCAGACCAGAGCTGCCCTCTCTGATCTCTTGCATTAGAACAATAGACAACAGTAGCAGTAAAGTTAATTCTGGGCTGCTTATGGGACACTTTTGCAGACTTGCAGTAACAACTTGCACATCCGAAACATCGTCATTCCAAAGCAGAATGATTCTAGCTATTTCATCAGCAAGATGATTACCAGACGACCTAAGATGATTATCAGACGACCTCATAGAGTCAGAGATGCTATGGAGAACATTTTGAAAATTAACCTGTCGAATTTTAGCCTCCAATAGACCAATAAAATCTGCTTTTATTTTGGGTTGATTAGGTGACATTTTGCTGCTTAGAAGGGTTATTTAGCCCCCTAATGTTCGAAGATGCAATATTCATCAAAACCTTTTGTGGGGTTTCCTAGTCTTGGCTGGTATGTCCGTACCTTTGCCTTTGGCATTTGAAGGCCTAGCATAGAGATCCTTAGAATGATCATTAGTGATCTGGCTATTGTTCCCTTTCTTTCGCTTTTTCTTGCCTTGTGTAGCATGAGGAGAAGGGTGCAGCTCCTCCTCTTCCTCATCGTCCTCTTCTCGACTAATAGTGATTTCATCAGATCATTCACTGCCTTGGTATAAGAATTAACAAACTGGGCCAAGCGAAGAATTGATTTGGTGTGGTGATAGATGGAGCATTGCATCGTGTTGATGCAGAGTACTAGATGCAGGTTTAGGCAGATTTTTATCCATGGAAGAGGGCCTAGTAGAAGAGGGAGTAGCCAAGCTTTGATGGAGGGGCAGCAGGAGATGGCAGGGTAACCAACTCAGTGAGAGCAGGTAAGTGATGTTCAAGAGGCCCCCTCAGTCATTTGTGCAGTAGCTAGAATATTGACCTCAACAGGTGCCAAAGGGGCATCTTTAGGTCTCCATTCTTGTCTAGGAGCTTTCATGCAGCTAGCACCAAGCATTTTTATGACCAAAAGAGTTGCATAGTTTTCACACATGCGGCCATGTGGGAACCATTTGTACTAAAAAATTTCTGATGGTTCTTTAACCCATCAGGCCCTACAGTTTCCACTGACGTAGGAAAACAGGAAGGAGGAGTTACCTCTACATATAGGAGTACGAGCATAAGCAAGCCTCTTCTTTTCTGCTGTCATGTTATCCAGAAACCAAGGAGTCCCAATCAATGTTAGATGATTAATCAAACTGGTTAGTTAGTGAATGTATATCTTTGCTTCTCTGTAGCCATTATCTATGTAATCCTTCCATCAATGAAAATTCTGTTTCATAGTCCATCACTTAGTTACTAATAATTTGGACGGCGGGGTGGCCGAGCGAGTGGAAAGGGGAGAAGGCAATTGACCCTTTGTAATTAATGGATGCCTTGCGAAACAAGGGACGTACTTTGTCCTAATGTACAGTTTTTTCTGTCCAATTTTTCCTTTCGCTTGGGCAAAAAGAGAGAGGAAGGAGTTACAGCTGGGTGGCTTTGGGACAACACTGAGGTACCCCTTCCAAGTTGCTTTCTGGTAAATACTTCAAGAAGTCGTATTTCTTGCATGCCAAACTAGGCTGCAACCTGTCTTGGGGTTGGAGGATTCACCAATTGAAAGGATGAAAGTTCTTGAGGACCTCACTCACTCGGAGTGAGTATAGTTCTGGTTGTTTTTGTTTCACAAAGAAATAGTGCTGTTTGTTTTTCCCCTTTGCACTGGAAGAGTATAGCTAGTTCCTCTTATATTCTTCTGCAAGACCTAGTGTTGATACGAACTACAAAGGTATCACGCCAACATATTCTGTGTCTAGTACTAAACTATGAACTATCGAAGCTTGGTATTTTGATTAGTTTGTCTTGATTTCCGCTTGCCCATGGCAATTATCACGCTTGTAGTTGAATACCATTTGCAGTGCCATTTTGTGGATCGAGCTGATGGTAAGTTATCTCATTCCTTGGATGTATGCATTATTGTCAGTAATTACAGTTGTTTTGAGTATAATTCAGAAAGATGGAGGTCGAATTAAGCTGCACACAAACTCCACTTTTTTGTGAGAATACTCTTCTTTGTGTGGGTTTGTTGATATTTGAGCTGTTGGATGTCCTTTTATGCGGAATATCAAGCGCCGAGGTGGAGGGAATTTGAGAGAATGACTGGACCAGGCTTTGGTTAATGAGGTGTTGTGAGTTAAATTTCCAAGTGCAGTTTTGAAGAATTTGAGTCCTATGGATGGTATGGACCTTTGGTCTCTGATCATTATCCAATTTCGTGATTTTGATCTTACTGCAACCAGATTTAAGAAGCCAAATACTTCAAAGAGTCCTCCTTGCATGCCAAACTAGGATATAGTCTGTCTTCGGGTTGGACAAGTCCGAATAAGGGGAGGGAAGCTCGTGAGGCTGGCCTTTGCTGGAGGACAGGTGATGATGGTATGTGGTTGGTGCATTTTCAGTTCGTGAGGTTGGCCTTGCTCATTTCCAAATTTTACTTTGTTTTCCAATCATTACCGTATATCTTTCTCCAATAATTACCCTATTTTTTCAATTATTAATTTTATTTTTTTCTCTATCTCTCTCAACTCATTACTCCTATTTCCGATCATTACTCTATTTCTCTTTCCACCTACTACTAATAAAATACCCAAAGCTACCAAACGAACAAGGCCAATGCTTCTTAATTTGGATAATTACCTTTCCCAGGGTTCCGAATAACTCAATAAGGCATTATATTGCATCCAGCATCAAGGCACTACGCTGTTTTTCGTGTTCAATGAAATGGATCCAGGGGGGATGTGGAAGTAACGCACGCGGGTATATGAAGGGATTTTGAAAGCAGCTATGGGAGAACCCTATTTTGGGCAAGATAAAAACCACATGTTTTGGATGTCATGATGTCCTTCCTGTAAATAATGTAACTTTTTTATTTTTATTTTTTTTTCGAGACGGTATGATGTTAGAATGTTACTAGTAGAGTTAGATTACTACAACAAGACAATATTGTTTCATCGACTCGAACCTTAGAGCTCTCACACAAAATAAGAATAAATTCTATTCCGCTGCACACAACGTGAGGTGGAGTTCTTGTTCAAGATAAAAAAAAAGGTGGAGTTCGGACTATGTCAATTTATTTTCTTAGGTGACCACTTATATTAAATGCTAATAATTTTTTTTAAAATCTTGGTACAAATATTTATTTAGTTATTTCGTACAAAAAAAAAAATATGGACAAACTTAAAAAAAATGAAAAACCGAAATGTAGTAGGTAGTATTTCCTCAACTTGTGTGTTCTAGTATTTTTTTAATTGTATTTTTAAATTTCCTAAATGTTTTTCTCTAGATGAATAATAAATTATCAAAGAAATTAGTCATTGTTCCGCTAAAATTCTTATTGTTTAAGTATTTATTTTCCGTTTTACTACCGGAAAGGTTATTCTTTCATAACACATCACGTTTAATTCAATTCAATTCAAAAATGAATTTTTATTTTAGTTTGCGGAAGGAAGCCAACACAAAACTACTCTAATTTTTTTTCTTAAAAACGACAATAATAGTCCAACTAGCTTCTCCAAATTCTTATTTTCTTCTTCTTACTATTTTTTTTAGGTATACAGCTTGTCCAAGTTCTAAAACTTACGTTCACAGATACACACAGTTACTTACATCCATCCATCCTCCTCTCTCTCTCTCTCTCTCTCTCTCTCTCTCTCTCTTGACTCCTCAGAGATCAGCCCCTTCCTCCCTCCCTTCTCTCTCTCTCTCTCTAAAAACCTCAACGCTACGGGTACAAACGCCGCCATGTCGGAGATGGCCCAGCCCGATCCGGAAGGCATCGACGGCGTCCGCATGACCTGGAACGCCTGGCCGCGAACCAAGGTGGAGTCCTCCAAGTGCGTCATCCCCTTGGCCGCCTCGATCTCCCCGATCCGCTACCACCCTGATGTCCCCCACCTCCCTTACCCCCCTCTCCGCTGCAAGACCTGCTCCGCCATCCTCAACCCCTACGCCCGCGTCGACTTCCCCGCCCTCCTCTGGATCTGCCCCTTCTGCCACCAGCGCAACCACTTCCCCCACCACTACTCCTCCGTCTCCGAAACCAACGTCCCCGCCGAGCTCTACCCCCAATTCTCCACCGTCAATTATGCCCTCCCCGCTCACCCTGACCCCGCCATGTCGAATCACCCCCCCGTCTTCGTCTTTTTGCTGGATACGTGTTTGATCGAGGAGGAATTAGGGTTTGCGAAGTCGGCGCTGAAGCAGGCGATCGGTTTGCTGCCGGATAACGCGCTGGTGGGGTTCGTGTCCTTCGGGACGCAGGTCCAGGTGCACGAGCTAGGGTTTTCCGACATGTCCAAGGTTTACGTGTTTAGGGGGGAGAAGGAGTTGGGGAAAGATCAGGTTTTGGAGCAGTTGGGGCTCGGGAGGAGGGCTGGGCCTGGGGCGGGGTTTCAGAAGGGTGGGGTTGGAGGTGGTGGTGGTGGTGGGCCGGTTCCAGGGCTCTCGAGGTTTTTGTTGCCGGCTTCGGAGTGTGAATACACCCTTAACTCGGTAAAGATTTTTTAGTGTGATCATTTGTGCCTGTTCAATTTTCCAACTTGGACTTGATAAATGCTATGTGTACTAGGATTGTTTTATCACTGTTTGTGTCAACCCTAGTGATTGGTTATATATTTTTGGAATGATTTACGTCAATGGAGAATTGGAATTTGATAGATCAGGTCTTTTAAGTATGATCATTTGTGCTTATTCAATTTTCCGATTTGGAATTGGGTTTTTTTAATCGTTGTTTGTGTTGCCGCTGGTGATTGGTTTTATATTTTTGTGGAAAACGTTAAGGAATGCAGAATTAGGGTAATTAATGTGAAGTATATCCTACCAAGTATGTAGTGAAATTAAACGGTAGCGAATGTCAGTGCTGTATTGCAGTTATCTGGGAATGGTTAAGTTCTGAGATTTAGATTTTGCGCGAATCTTAGGAGGTTTTTGGTGCCTGCTTCAGAATGTCAATACACCCTTAACTCGGTAAAGATTTCATACTGCGATGATGTGCTCTTATTCAATTTTCCAATTTGGATAAGACAAATGCTATATGTTATTGGACTTTTTTGTCACTCTTTCGTCACCATTGGTGATTGGTTCTATATTTGGGTAACATTAGCGTGAATGGAGAATGATTGTGAATTGTATCCTACCAATCATGGTGATTAATATCAGTGGTACATAGCAGCCATCTGTGGATAAATGGTTTAATTTCGATATTTTGACTTTTTGTGACTTTAAGGTATTGGACGAGTTGGGCACAGATCAATGGCCTGTGGCACCGGGAAATCGAGCATTGAGGTGCACAGGGGTGGCATTGAGTATTGCAGGTGGCTTGCTTGGGGCTTGTTCAGCTGGCACTGCTGCTAGGATTATAGCTTTGGTGGGTGGTCCATGCACTGAAGGGCCGGGTACGGTAAGTCCTCTATGTTTTTTGTTATGTCTTGGAAATTGTGTTAATGTCTTTTCTAAGTAGGTTTAGTGTTGGTAGAGCTAGTTGGTTGATAAAGTTCATTTTGAGTTTTGTATGTAAGAACATGTTGTCATCACTGGTTTGAGTTTTGCTTTCCATGATAGGCTATAATGCATTCATCCTGATGGATCCTGGATTTTGCATCTGTGCCGCATTTAACAATTGTAACAGAACACATCTTTAGATTTTGATTGTCCAACTGGATTAGGTCCAAGTTGCAGCGCATATATGTAATGACCTTGGTAATTAAAGTTTCCTTGAAAAAGATCTGACAATTCATGCCAAAGTGTGAAAGAAGTCGATGAATGTTAGAGCCACTTAGAGGTAACTCATAGAGTGACTTATAATATATAAACGAGAACCTATATGATGCATTTAAACATTCCAGTGAATTGTTAAACATTTTATTGCAAATTTATAACAAGTAGTCGTTTTATTGGAGTTGAAAAGTGAACCAACCAGAAAAGGAGTGTGAGGTGGGAGGGACTTCATCCGGCAAGGTGATCGTTTTCATTTCCTTTGTTAACCTATGGTGGAGGGTGCATATTTTGGTATAGATGAGTTGGGCGCGTAGTTCTTAAAAACATACTATATGGGATACGTATCCTAGAAGTTGTATCATCTCCTTCCAAAAACGATACGTTGCCCATTCCGTATCCTTTTTGTATAGAAATTCTACGTACGATGACGTGTCTTGCCATTAAAGCACGGCTTTTAGATGTGTTGTATGCACTTTGTTTTGGCAATATGGTTGGAGAGGAATGAAAGTGTGTGTGAGGATAAATTGGAAGACAGGAGATTTATGGGACAAATGTTTTTAGTTGGCTTCTTTTTGGGTATCAATGATCACCATGACTTCTTGTTATTTCTTCTCTTCCTAAATAATCATTTTTATTACTGATGAAATTATAATAACAGATCCTTTTGAACATTCCTTCAAATGCTTGCCATCGCTAGTGTCCTTTTAACTGTTTTGACTTTTAGGTGCCATGTGGCATGTTTTGTCAACAAGTTGAACTGGGGTTACCGACTGGTCTAAATTGACAAGTATTTTGTTGAAGGACCTAATTGGGACAAATTTAAAGGACAGACAGAGAATTGGCGAATACTTTAAGGGTGCAAAGTGTACTTTACCCTAGAGAACGACCATACAGTTAATTTGGTTAAATTTTTTAGAATAACTGAAAATATTTAGTCTCTTGATATTATTTTGTGTTGGACAATCTGGCATTAGCTTTTGCCTTTTGTTCATCAATAATTGATGTACCTAGATAACCTGGTGGCTGAGATCGGATTCCCCTATGAAGAGATTCAAATTTGATTCTCCTGAACTTGCAAATAACCAAACGAGAGCTGATTTCTTATTTATTTGTTCTTCCTTTCCAACACAGATTATATCAAAGGATCTGTCAGATCCAGTGCGTTCCCATAAAGATCTCGACAAAGATGCAGCTCCATATTTTAAAAAAGCAGTTCAATTTTACGAGGAACTTGCAAAGCAGCTGGTCAGCCGGGGTCACGTCGTAGACCTATTTGCTTCTGCACTTGATCAGGTTTGCATTTGTTCTTTATGTTTGTTTTTGCATATTACTACTAGATAAATTCTACTGTACATCTTCAATTCGTTGATGATGCTTTTTAATTTTAATTTTGCTGTTTCTGTATGAAGTTTGGAATATGGAAAATGTTTCCTTGTCGTTTTCAGAATGAAAGTTGAAGATGGAAACAAATATTGAAAATGAAAACCGAAGATAGGTACCTGGCTTGAGTTTGATAGATTACTTGCATATCTTGTGTGGGTCTCAAATGTTTATGGTGATTCATATACCTTCCGAATTCATTCTCATTGGCATTGCTCTTGTTCTACTCTTGGTTTTGCCCAGGTTGCACATTTTTGTTCAAGTTAGCTTGACCTAAATTTGACCAAATTTTTTATGCTGATGGAGTTTTGGCTCTGTTACTGAATGTGTGCATCTTATACCTTACCTGTGTGAGGCTATTGTGCTTCTAACCAAAAGTACCTATGAAAAATGTTGTCGTTTCTATTCTTCCGACGGCCTTATTTAAGAATTTCATTTTCCCCCATTTTATTTTTGAACCGTTTTGTAAATGGAACTCTTTGTTCCTTTAAATATTTGTATTGTAACTTGCCTATCTTCATTTTACATGCATGTTGTCATGTATGATCTAACCTTTGTAAGGTCTTAGGTTGGGGTTGCAGAGATGAAGGTTGTTATTGAAAGAACTGGTGGCCTTGTTGTTCTAGCTGAAAGTTTCGGTCATTCTGTTTTCAAAGACTCTTTCAAGCGTCTTTTTGAAGACGGGGAACAATCTCTCGGTCTCTCTTTCAAGTGAGTTGATCATTCATGAAACATTTGGTACTGTTATTACTGACCTATCATTTTCTTTTTCTTTATTTATTTTATTTTATTTTATTTGCACCTCCCAATGAGCTGTGGTTAGCATTTGTCCCTAAACCAAATCAAAGTAAACCAAAAAACCAAAGCTTGTTTCCCAATCACTTGACCTTGGTTGCATGTTTTAGCCTTTGCCATTCCCCTCACTCAAGGGCTATATGCGACTGCCTATTCTGTTTTATCTAGGGGAGCAAAAAAATTTGTTCAAAAACAGAACTTATGTTTCTGCGCCTGTAAACTAATTCTTATGAGCGTCTTAGGAATGACTATCTGGTACTGATTTGAAACTTAAGGGAATTTAAACCCCATAATACATGGCTGCATCTTGATCTTGTTGTGGGTTGTATTTGGATTTTTTATTTTTTTGGAAAATGCTTTATTCGACTAGTGTATGTTTCCTGACCCCATCCGGTCACTTGGTGGACAATTTTTTCTGCTATTCGTTTTTAAATACTCCTGAAAAGAAGATGCATGGCCTTGTGGGTGTCAATCAAACATTTTCGTTTGCATTTTTTTACTTTGTTTTGTCAAGGTCTTTTATATAAACCAGAAACACTGAGGTCAAACTATGCATGCACAAGGATGCCAATTAGAGGGTATTCCTATATGTGGTAGCTTAAGTTCTGGTCTCTTTTTTCATTCTGTGCCTGGCCCTGGTGTGGTGGATGCATATGTAAACCTAGACCATTAGTCCCTTTTACTTTTGGCTTGAAAATCCATTAACTCTGATGATGGATCAGGATTACACCTATGCCTTTGAAACTCATTACCAAATTGTTTCTTTCAGTGGCACACTTGAGATCAACTGTTCAAAGGACATCAAAATTCAGGGTATTATTGGACCTTGTACATCTTTGGAGAAGGTTGGTGCATATAATATTTATGTGTATTCTGATCTTTTTTAGGATGACGATTCTAATCAGACAGCTAGTCTCTACTTTATTGCAAAACATAAGCTGGATAACTATTATTTTATGGTTGATACTTATTACTGAGAGCCTTGCAGAAAGGACCTGCTGTTGCCAATACAGTCATTGGACAAGGGAACACTACAGTCTGGAAGATGTGTGGAGTCGACAAAAGTACTTGCCTCACTGTTTTCTTTGATGTTTCATCCAGTGAAAAGTCAGATTCTTCGGCAGATATAAATCAAATGTTATACATACAGTTCCTTACAAGGTATGTAAGTGCTATATAACATGGCTTCTTTCACAGAAGGTAGTCTGATAAGCTTCTGTACTTGATTCAGCTTGTTTGTTTGAACTATCTTGCTTTATAGATCTGGGAGGCATATATGCATCTAGTAGGGTGTCGTGCTGATGCATACATGTACCGGACACTGGCCGTTGTTGAGACATACCAGCTTATGACAAATACGTGACCAGATGTGTTCTATTTGGTTAGAAACATGTCACTTTGGCCACTTGAGATGCTTTTTTAGGATTAAAGAAAATAGAATAGAAGGCAATCATGAAAAGCCTTATTTTGTCTACTTCCAATTTGTGTGGAATAAAACTTTAGGCTTCTAAAGAAAGACGGTCGGACTTTCTACTCGTTCTTCTTTTGTGGGATGCTAAAGTGAATTATTTGCTATTATGTTGTAAATGGATAGAAAAAGAGGCATTTTGTTTAAGTATTGGATTTTGTAGTTCTAAGTGAATAACTCCTGTACGTTCGACTTGTCACCTAACCTTATTGTGTCCTTATCTTACTTTTTCTGAAATTCTCGTGCTGATATAATGGATTATGCTGGTGAAACATTGAAATACAGTTATCAACTTCCTGACGGGCAAACAAGGTTGCAAGTGACAACTATTACTAGAAGATGGATAGACAGTGCTGTTGGCACGGAGGTATGTCAGTTAACAGGATCATTTTCTAGTCTTAGTTATTGTCATGTGATAGCTATTTTTTAGTGGTTAGCTGGGTTGATGAGCCGCTCTCTTCTGAAACATTTCTGGGTTCACCTTGTACTGTGCACTGCAGCTTTCCATTCCTCCATTCTTTCCTGCACAATCTATAACTGCTGAATTTACAGAAAGTGTCTGGAAGTTTGCAAAATCAGATGTTTAAGATGCAAAACTTTTCAGTTGGTGTTTGTCATGCAAATGTTGTTATGGTGCTTTTTGTGCGTTATTAGGTTAGTATGTTGATGAAGCATTTGCTTCTCTCTTTGAGGCCTTTTTTGTTTGAAGCAAATTCATCGCCAGATAATAAAATATAAACTCACTAAAGGTGAAATTAATTGATTACTAGATATGCATTATCTTAGTATCTTTCTCCCTCTGTTCCTAATTTTTAGTTCCTTTGGGTATTCCAACTTTTTGAGGGTATGTGTAATGATTACACTTTTTAAGTCAAACTTCAAGTTGTTATTTCCTTGACTCAATTGAAGTACAATGATTGATATTGATGAGGATTGTTTTGGAAAATAACCAGTTTTAGATTCTTGACTTTCCAAGAGGGTCTAACATTTTGGAACATCCCAAAATGTGGAACAGAGGGAATAGTATATTGGGAAAATTATCTCCCAATGTTTGAAGAAGGATCAAGAGACTTCTGAAGTAGTTGGATTTTTGTACTGATTAAAGGGCATCTTTAGGGTCTTAGGCCTTTGTGTTTATCCCCATCCTAGGTTCCAATACAAAAATTCCTGAATTGGATTTGTCTTCAGTTAATATTTTACCAAAAGTTAAGTTTAACTGACTCTGAATGGTGGAAGTCAGTATTCTCCTTTATTAGTGAGTAGAGCAAGAAGTGTGGAGCTGAATTTATGTTTCTTTGAATGCAACTAATACCGATTAAAAAGGAAAAGAGAAAAAAGGATGCAACTAATATATTATCAACTCCTTTCTCCAGCATTGGTTGGGACTCTTAGGAAGGATTGCTGCCTTTGCGATTTTATATTTCGTTGAATTGTACTGTTTGCAAAGGCATACTGAGATGAAATACTTTTGACTTTGCAGGAATTAGTACAAGGGTTCGATCAGGAAACTGCTGCTGTAGTCATGGCAAGATTAACTTCTTATAAAATGGAGACGGAGGTACCTTAGAAAATTTTCAAAAATTGTCTTTGTATATTGGCACGCTCACCACCGAGGCACGAAAACGGAATGTGCATTGTTTTATTTGTGATAGCTTAATGCTGGAGTCTGGAGTCTATAAAATTACTTTCATTTTCTTTATTTGAATAACTAATTCCGTTTTGTTTTATAAATTGTCCTCTAGTTCCCCTACAATTTCTAATTCATTGATTTCAGTGCTGTGATCGAGGCGGATGTAAATTCCCCACCTAATGATTGGTTTTTTAAATTCATCAGGAAGGTTTTGATGCCACACGGTGGCTGGATAGAAACCTTATTCGTCTCTGTACCAAATTTGGTGACTACCGGAAGGATGATCCATCATCTTTTACATTAAACCCATGTTTTTCATTGTTCCCTCAGTTTATGTTCAACCTACGCCGGTCCCAATTTGTACAGGTATTTTTTTATTCTGTCCTTTTTTTCTCATTTTTGAACTTCTCTTTATCCAATGCACATAATTATTTGTTTTCCTTCTTTGCCCATCATCTTACGTTGGCAGGTTTTTAACAATAGTCCAGATGAGACAGCCTATTTCCGCATGTTGCTATACCGGGAGAACATAACAAATGCTGCCGTCATGATTCAACCATCACTTATATCCTATTCATTCAATTCATTGCCTGCACCAGCTTTGTTGGACGTGGCTTCCATAGCAGCTGATCGTATCCTCTTGCTTGATTCTTATTTTAGTGTAGTTATTTTCCATGGAATGACAATAGCTCAGTGGCGGAACATGGGTTACCAGAATCAGCCTGAACACCAGGTATATGCTGATTCCAACGAAAGCTCTTAAATCTTATTCAGTTTCGTTTCCAATGGAAGTTTTTGCTAATTCCAGCCTCTTTAGATTTTTCTGTAGAAGAGAACTACGTTTTCAAGAAACCTTTGTATGTGTATCTACATGTGAATAGAGTCATTTACTAATGAATTATAATCTCTTTTCCCGTATAGGCATTTGCACAGCTATTGCAAGCTCCTCATGACGATGCCCAAATCATTGTCCGGGAACGTTTTCCGGTCCCAAGGCTGGTGATCTGCGATCAGCATGGTTCGCAGGTCATTGTTTTTTTCCCCTTACATCAGAACATGAAGCTTTCAATTTTCCTTATTTTTCCTTCTCCGTTGTCATTTTAAAAATTTCCTCTAGTTTAGTTATGACCCGTTTGCCCATGATATTTTGTCCTGTCACCCAATGCATAAAATAATTTTACTTTGGTTCCCTTCTTTACGATAAGGAGGATATCATCCTGTTATTCATATTTTGTGCTATCACCCAATGCCCATGATATTTTGTCTTATCACCCACTGCATAAAATAAGTTGACTTTTGTTCCCTTCTTTGCGATAAGGAGGATATCATCCTGTTATTCATATTATAGATGTATGAATGCTTATAAATGTACATATGTATACACGCGTGCACCCAACAACACACATTAATGTGATTTTTGGTTAACAAAGTCCACCTTGCTTCCATTTCCCTTGCCATTGGTATAATTTGGCAAAATCTAAGTCCACCCATTGCCATTTATTCATTCCAAAAATGGCAATGCCATTTCTCCCACTTCATTCAGGCTGTTTGATTTGTTTTGAAATATGGATGAGTTTAATCCAATGGTCTGGATTTGATATTGTGCCAGTAGTGACATTGCTATTTTTTGGCTATTTGACACTGTAGCAAGCCAAAAGATGACTTTGGCAATGCCATTTTGGCACTACGGTGGACTTGCTCTATTACATCCCATTTTAGCATCAAGGGCTTCATTGCAAAAACATTGTACTATTAACTGTTTCCTCTTTGTGGTACTGAATTGTTTTTTGATTTCATGACCTTTTGAGCAGGCAAGATTCTTATTAGCTAAGTTGAACCCATCGGCTACGTATAGTAACGCTCATGAGATGGCTTCCGGGACAGAAATGATCTTCACTGACGATGTCAGTCTTCAAGTGTTCTTTGAGCATCTCCAAAGGCTGGCTGTACAATCATCATGAGACACCACAATAGAGTTGGCTAATTACTGGTTCTTTGTGTTTGTTACAATTATGGGGTCGAAGAACTCTATCCCGTCCAGTCCTCATTTTGTCCATTTTCTTGGTTCACGAGATGAGATGTCCGGACCCCAACATTATTTGAACAATAAGAAGAGAGCGTTGGGGAGGTGTTTGATTCCTTAAAGGAACAAGGTACAAAAGGTGAGTTCGCGGTAGATTTTGAGTTGTATGAGTATGACAAAAGAAAGGGTGAGAATATAAGTGACAGGGAAACTTTGCTCCAGCAGCAGGCTTGGTCTTCTTTCTTTGTGGTCCATATGATTATATCTATTTTTTTCAAATGTCACCCAGGTCCGAAAGTTTTCTGGTCTATTGGCAGATTACTGATATTTATATGTAGTTTGTAGCCTCGGCTCTTTGGTTGAAAAGTTTTGGATAATGATGTTTGAATTTTTGTTTTCATGGTATCGTGGAATATACCGCCTCGGAATATACCGCCTCGTCTGCCAAATTTGTGTACCCCTACGGCCTAGTTTCTGCCAAATTTGTGTACCCTCACTGTAAATTTTTGTATAAACTTCTGTTCAAATTGAAGTGGCAGGTAAATACAATGCGGTTATGAGGAGCCCTCACCACCATCTCCGGAGGGCTAGCAGAAACACCTCAGCACCTTCCCCGTTTTAGTAAGCAATAGCAAACATGTCATAATTGCTGGACTCTACCTGCCGCCGTTTGTATCCACACTTCTAGACTTGCAGTGGAGATTGTAACGATAAAGGATAGTAAGTCCATACTAGTTGTCCATATACCTTTTGTAGGTTAAGAGGGACTCAGTAACTCTACAAGAACGAAACGCCTGTGAGGCAGGACTTGGGCTCCCAGTAGCGTGGCGGAATCTGAGGAGCCAGTGGCTAGAGAAGGAGGAACACTAGGGTATTTTAACAACAGTATAGGGGGCGTTTTCATTAAACTAAAGCTTAGTTTGGAACTTGTGGGAGAGAAGGAAAATTAAAAACTTTAACTCCTCTTATTTGGATTCCTAGAGAAAGAGGAGGCAAATTAACAAAATCACTTCAGTTTTCTTCCCAGTTCTCCCTCCATTTTTCCCTCTACTTCTCTCTTAATTATTTTTCCTCCCTATACCTTCTCTTTAACAATTTCATTTTGTCTCTATTAAAAAAAATGTGAGTTTGTTAGTTTTACACACATTAATGGATTACTGGTTTCTCGATGAGAAGAATCAAAAAACGTACAATTGTAACATTGTAAATGGTTGAGGCACCATGCTCGGAATCTTTTCCATTCCACTGTATATATGATCATTTGCCATCGCCTGTCCGTTATAAATTCTGCCGGTAATAAAAGTGAACACCGCGCCTAAATTTGATTCTCCTCTCTTAAAATTCTCACCTCTCCACAGTCGCAGCCATACACACTTGACATCACCACGCTATCATTGCTTACACAATGTACTTACAACGGTCCACAACCAAGTTTTTGAAAAACATAATTCGAGGGAGCCAACTCCAGACTCCTCAGCATGCTCATAAGGCTAGAATTCGAGAGGGCGTAGGAGAGGATTTCTGTTAGACACGGGGAAACGATACCGTTCTGCGCTGAACACCGCATTGTACGCCCAAATACAGCGCCAAAAATTGACTATGTAATCTCTCTCTCCTTCATCAACTTGAACACCGAGACCAGATTGTAATCATTTAAAGTAATTCGCAATGTAACTGCAAAATCAGGAACTGCAAAATTTGAGAGCTGAATCAGGAACTGCAAAATTTGAACCCGCAATGTAAACCCGCATTGTAAGCCCAAATACCATGCCCAATATATATATATATATATATATATATATATATATATATATATTGTCAATAACGAGCCCAATGCAAAAAAAAAATGCATGTTGGGTCTTTGAAACAGCTTGGATCATTTTGATTCCAATTTTTAGATTATGGAAATGAAAAAATGGACTATTCTTTTGTATCCCTATCCGAATCCAACGAAATTCAGTCTTTGATACCACTTAACATAAGAAAGTCGCGGAGTGCATAACTTAAGCGGCTTCAAAAAAGTGTAGGGAATTGGTAAGGCTTTATTTCTTACTACGTAATAGTAGAAATATCCAAAGACGCTTCAAACTGAGCCCATGTGGGAAAGTCCCCATTCCAAGTCAGTGGAGAACAAGAGATATGACATACTTGACTAACAAATAAGCCACCCTATTACACGTGCGAGGAATAAAATTGAAAGAACAAGAGTTTAGAGTAGAAGAGGAAGCTAAAGTATCATGAATGATGATATCCAAATAAGCCTTGATCGAGCTCCTTCGAACTTTTGGTTGGAAGCCTTTCCCCTCTTCCTAATAATATATTACTTTTGCCGATAAAAAAAGAAGAAGAAAAAAGCTCCATCCTTGCAGCATACGAATGATCTTCTGAGCATCACCTTCCAAGATAGTGAAGATACTATAACATTATTCGTTCCCAAATTCTGCAAACGGGTCACAGCCATATGAAATCCCATCGCTTCCACCATGTCAGTTGGGAATGCTTTTGTGATTGGAATGTCTTCCATACTTAGAATGCTTCCCAGATGATCTCCAAGGACAAAACCCCCTCCCCCTTTACTTGTTTCCTTTATAAATGCACCATCCATGTTGATCTTCAACGTCCCCCATGGCCTGTTGTGGTCTCTCCCGCGACTGTGTTTCCACTACTTGACTGGTTCCATTCTCATTTCTTCCCTCCTCCGTAGCTTGACAATAATCTGTGAATTCTGCCACTGCCTTTGCACTGATCCTCTCTTCCCTTTGTCTTCATCCATTTGCCTTTGTTCAATTCCCATCTTTGAAAAATATTTTTCACGTAATGAGTGGAGGGATAGATAGAGAAAATTATTGAGAAATATGCAGAGAAAAAAATGGGTTTCTCAAAGATGAGAACCAAACAAAGATATCATTCCGACCACACTGAGCCCAAATTTGAACTCTGCAAATTGGCCTAGAGTTGGCGCCACGTGTACGAGGTAATATTTCCGTGGCTATGTTCATTCATTTTGAATGCCAATAATTAAAAGTACGTAAAATAATCAAAATTAATTCGCAAAGTTTTGAATTGGTAGAAAAAAGTAAATATACTATAAATATAATACAAAACCTTAGCGCCAATGATTTAGCCTAAAAACTCTTGAGAGTCAATGTCAGAAAATTCCATACCTCGAACAATAGAAAAATGGAGCACCAAAACCCAAGCAATGAGGGGACAACATGAATACTCAGGCAATTGAACAATTGTCATCAAGTAGTTGTCCTAATGTGATCATGAGAAACGGGCTCTGCAGGCACGACTTCTGTTTCGATAGAGCTGCAGAAACTTGGTGCATAGTTGGTCGGCACCGCGGGTTGGGGCGCAAGCATGCAAGTGCTAGCTTGACAACAAGAACCACTGCTTCCTCCGCTTGATTCCTTGGCTGTGGGAGCCTTTTATCCAATACATCCTTCATGAAAATACCATAAGAAGATGGTGGTGAGGGATCCAAAGTTGATGGAAAAAGAGAAGAGATGAGATCCCCTGGATGCCTCCCCATTACAACTTCCAGTGTTAAAACTCCAAAGCTATAGACATCTAACTTCTCATTCACCTCCATTGTGTAAGCAAGTTCTGCCCAAAGAAATGAGGGGTACAAATAACAAGAAAAAAAAACTGCTAAGAAATTGTAAGGGTGGCTTATAGGAATTAGCCAATTCAAAAGAAAAACACTACACTAGTATATATTGGTGGCTAAGATGAACTGTGCAAGTACCTGGAGCAGCATATCCCAAGGTGCCTGCAAAGGAAGTCCAATTTGACGAATGCAAGCTTAGAAGTCTAGCAGTTCCGAAATCGGAGAGATGAGCGACGTCTTCTAAGTCTAGTAGAACATTCTTGCTTGATATATCGCGATGAATGAATGGGGGTGAACAACCATGGTGCATATATGACAAAGCATCTGCCAAACCTTTAACTGCATTCATCCTTTTACCCCAATCCAAACTTAGTGCTTCTTCATCACAACTAAGTTTCTCGTCCAAGCTCCCCCCTTCCAAGAACTCGTAAACCAAAAATGAGTGTCGTGGATGTGAACAATAACCCAAAAGCCTTATGATATGTCGATGTCGTATCTCTATCAATGCGCGAATCTCACTCGTAAAACTTCGCAGATTAGCCAACTCGCCATCTTGTGAAGGAGAAAACTTTTTTACAGCGACAACTTGACCACTTGGCAGCTCAGCTCTATAAACAACGCCATATCCACCAACTGCAATGCGATGCTTCTCATTGAAATCTTCGGTTGCTTGGATGATATTTTCATGCACCAATTTTCCATCGAAGCTCCAAATCTCAAACATATCTTTATTAGCTTCTTTATTTGGCTCGATTTCATTGTCTCCCATTTTGTTGTGATGAACAAGGAAAATCATAGCAACAGTAAGAAATAAAATCCCCAACGTAGGAACTATAACTGCTAGTACAATTTTGTAATGATTTCTCCCATTATCTCCTTTGCCCTGCTTCAGTGAACATGGCATCAAACTAGTTTTATTGCCACACAATCCATCATTATTTCGGTATGCCTGAAATGGAGCATCATCAAATGCTTTTATGTTGGGTAGAGGACCTTCCAAGTGATTGTAAGATATGTCAATAGACGTTAAACTTGACATCCCGTTAAAAGACGAGGGGATAGAGCCGGACAACAAGTTGTAGGAGAGGTTCAGTGTCTCTAAGGTTTTCAAGTCACCGATCCCTGGTGGTATCTCTCCTGTTAATAAATTATTTCCAAGATCGAGATTTTGAAGAAAGTGCAACTTTCCTAATTCATAAGGAATAGTCTCTCTGAGAAGATTTCTGCTCAAGTTCAAGTTCAGAAGATTCACACACTCACCTAGCTTTCCTTGGATTGGTCCACTAAGATTGTTTCCAGACAAGTCTAGATGCTGAAGACTAGACAGGCTTCCAATTTCTGCTGGAATATCGTGTGAAAGTTTGTTATTGCTAAGTGTAAGATTGAACAATAAAACCAACTTTCCCAAATTCCTAGGGACCCTGCCAACTAGATGATTTGAAGAGAGGTCGAGTAAATGCAACTGAGTTGCGCTTCCAATGCCATGTGGAATGTTTCCAGAAAGGTCATTGTTCGAGATCTTTAGGCTAGTCAAATTAGGAAGCTGTTCCCATTTTTGCCAAATCTCACCGTCCAATTTATTATAACTGAGATCTAGATACAACAGATTTGGGAGTGCCTCAAAAGCTTCTGATATATGCCCCTTCAATTGGTTTCGATCAAGCCTGACACGACTTAACTTAGTACAATTTCTCAAGCCGTTCGGGATACGACCTGCTAAATAGTTGTCTGCTGCAATTAATCTTATAAGTGATCCATGAATGCACATGTTCGGCGATAGACGACCTGTGAGGTGGTTTGATATTATGTTAAGAGTCTGTAGATATCTAAGATTGTCTAGTTCTTGAGGGATAGATCCAGAGAGAGAGTTCCAAGCAAGGTGCAAAATCGTGAGGTTTTCCAGGTTCCCTATTGAAGCGGGAATGGAACCCGTGATATTATTCGTTGACAATTCAAGATTAGTGAGAGATCTTAGCATTCCTACTTCTTGAGGGATAGATCCAGAGAGAGAGTTCTCGAAAAGGATCAATCTTGTGAGGTTTCTCAAGTTCCCTATTGAAGTGGGGATTGATCCCGTGAGATAATTCGTTGACAATTCAAGATCAGTGAGAGATCTTAGCATTCCTACTTCTTGAGGGATAGATCCAGAGAGAGAGTTCTCGTAAAGAATCAATCTTGTGAGGTTTCTCAGGTTCCCTATTGAAGCGGGGATTGATCCCGTGAGATTATTCGTTGACAATTCTAGATCAGTGAGAGATCTTAGCATTCCTACTTCTTGAGGGATAGATCCAGAGAGAGAGTTCTCATAAAGGTACAACGTTGTGAGGTTTCTCAAGTTCCCTATTGAAGCGGGGATTGATCCGGTGAGATAATTCCTGTACAATGCAAGGTTAGTGAGAGATGTAAGCATTCCTACTTCTTGAGGGATAGATCCAGAGAGAGAGTTCTCGTAAAGGTACAACGTTGTGAGGTTTCTCAAGTTCCCTATTGAAGTGGGAATTGATTCCGTGAGATTATTGGTTGACAATTCAAGATCAGTGAGAGATCTTAGCATCCCTATTTCTTGAGGGATAGATCCAGAGAGAGAGTTCTCGTAAAGGTATAACGTGGTGAGGTTTCTCAAGTTCCCTATTGAAGTGGGAATTGATTCCGTGAGATTATTGGTTGACAATTCAAGATCAGTGAGAGATCTTAGCATTCCTATTTCTTGAGGGATTGATCCACAGAGAGAGTTCTTGTAAAGGTACAACATTGTGAGGTTTCTCAAGTTCCCTATTGAAGTAGGGATGGACCCTGTGAGATTATTCCCTGACAAATCAAGGTCAACGAGAGATCTTAGCATCCCAATATCTATAGGAATTGTTCCCGAAAGATGATTGACGGACACATAAAGAAATGTGAGTCTCGCAAGGCTGCCAATCTGAGAGGGAATGGTCCCATATATTAAGTTGTTGGACAGATCAAGTTTCACTAGATGAGGTAACGAAGAGAAGTTAAGACTGGAAAGCGTACCTCTTAAACCCATACTGTCAAGGGTTAAATTGGTTACTTTACTGGCGTTGTTGCAACCAATTCCGACCCAAGTGCAATGACTAGTTTCATTCCATGATGAAAGGAGAGATTGGCTTTGATTGTCAAGGCTAGCCTTCCACTTCAAGAGAGCGACTGCTTCAATTTGTTTTGCAACTGTTTTAGTTGCGGGAGAAGCATGAGCAACGGCGGAATCCGATGAAGAGAGAAATGGAATTAGGATGATAACAAAGACAAAAATGATTATGGAGTGAACTGCTTGGAAATTGGGAGCCCTTTTAGGTACGGATGCCATGGCTGGTTTCTTATTACAAGCTAGGAGTAGAAGTTGTGTTGCATAGAAGGTTGAATGCTTTAAATATTCATTTTAATGGGGTACTATATATTTATAGGAACACGATTTATCTCTCATGTAAATTGCGTGGTTGGGATAAATTGATGCGTATAATGAAATTCACTAGAGATAGCAAACGAGCGGGTCTGGGCAGGTTGAAACTGGCTGTGGGTCAACTATAGGCGGATCGAATATGGGTCAAAAAATGAACGGGTTGAAACGGGTCGGGTTGAATACCAGTCAAGTCAAACCCAAACCCATCCGCCCTGACCAGTTTTCCCTTTTTTTTGTTTTGGGTGTTGTTGTTGTTGTTATTTCCGTTCCCCTCTCTTCTCCCCTTTTCTCTGATTTGTCTCAATAAGGGGATTCAGAAAAGTAAAATTTTATTATTAAAACTCAATTTTTTTTGAATAAAAATGAAACAATTAGAAGTTAAAAAAATTTTAAAAAATCAGGCTTTTACTTTTTTTTTTTTTCATTTCCAAACAGTAACGTAACTTCGACGAGGAGTCAGAGGCCGCATCAGAGAATTTTATGAAAGGCGATGATTGCACCGATTGTACAGTTTCGGTCTTTGTTGCGTTCGCCGAAACCACCGCTTAGGTTTGGATTAAAAAGTCAAGTGACTTTTTTTTGTCTCTATTCAAATTTTTTTGTATTTGTTTATTTTGTGACAAACTTTTTATCCCTATTAGTTCATCTCAATGAAAGAATCGAAAAAGTAATTTTTTTTTACTTTTACCATATTTTTTTGTAATATTCAAGATAAATCCCAACAACCGACTTTTTGAGCTTTATCTTGGATGTTTTAAAAAATATTTAGGTAACAGTCATAATTTTTTACTTTTTTGATCGGAGCAAATCAAAAATTGTAAAATAATTATGGAGAATTATTTGAGTTGTGCAGGTTTCCGGACATGCCGGCACCACCTCCCGTGACCTCGTCCGCCCTTGGAACTATTACTGCGGACCGAGCTTGAAACTAACAAAAAAACAAAAACAAAAGAAAGGGGGGAGAGAGAGAGAGAGAGAGAGAGAGAGAGAGAGAGAGAGAGAGAGAGAGAGAGAGCGGGGTGACGAAGAACTGTAGTTGTTCGATTTCTCGTACTGTTAAAGGGAGAAACGGCAAAAAAGTCGAAGGGGAAATGGTCACATCACGTGAATTAAGGGATGATGCTATGGTGTCCTCGGTCATTTTGGAGACACCGTAATTTTTGGCATAACAAAATCCTTACAAGCATAACAAAAATCATTAGAAGTATAATAGAACCATAACATGGCATAACTAAGGCATAACCAAAAACTAATCAAGGCATAACCAAAAATCAACCAAGGCATAACCAACCAAGTTATGCCTTGTTATGGTTTTGGTTATGCTTATAATGGTTTTGGTTATGCTTGTAATGAATTTGGTTATACTTATAATGGTTTTGTTATGCCAAAAGTTACGGTGTCCCCAAAATGACCGGGGACACCGAAGTCATTCCCGTAGAATTAATGAATTAAGTAGGAGGCTTTGTTTGGGTCTTTTGCATTGCAACCCATATTGAATCTATTTTTAACCTATCTAAATTTATATAAATATGGGTTGATATGGTTTCAACCCATATTAACCCATTATACAATATGGGTGGATTGGGTTGGGTTAAAAGTGGGCAGATATGGACGGATTGAAAAATATAGGTTAAGATTGCCACCTCTAAAATTCACATCACACATTAAGTCTAACATGTAATTATATCTACACGACTTATGCTTACAGTTTGTGGAAATTCTGCCAAATTTGGTCCGGACCAGTTTGGTCCATTTTTTTCTTTTTTTATCCAGAAGACATAAAGAGAACAAGTGCATAGACTTCTATTAGTGATGGGAGCTTTCTGTCAATTATCAACATCAGTATATTCTGGGGCCACATAGACTTGACTACGGCGGCTATTGGTGATCACCTTCGCTTGCCTTGGAGAGTTGGAGGCCTCTGGGAAGCAAGATTATTCAATTAGCTATGTATTGCCATTCATAATTGTCATTGTCTATTCTATGCTTTCTGCTGTGGTATCATAGCTGTGGGAGGGGATATTTATCCAAGCAATTATTCAGCGTTTCCAGAATATCAAACAAATACACCACAAACTTGCTCTTTAGCAGAAACACAAGCCAGAAAGCACAACATGACTACCCTGCCTACAGGGAAAGGATCGAAAACCAAACATCAAAGAAAGAGCGATTTGCATTCCATAGTGCACCTATACTCTGAGAAATTCTTGGTTGCAAATTGGGTACCACGTGGTGCCCGACGCGCACACCCGGGCCGTTCGATTTTGCAATCGACGGTCTAGATTGAAAGTACCGAACGGATTTAAAAAAAGAAAGAAAGGTAAAGTGTGTTTCAATCCGGACCGTCAGTTACATCGTTGGAAGCGTCATAAACCACGTCAGTTGTACCTTATTTGCACCCAAAAATTTATCAATGGGAAGAGCTGGGAATAATTCTGCGCACAAAAGATAATGGAGGGAATCATTATTGAAACATATTAATGCGAAGAGAGTCATCCACCCTGATTCTACGGACGTAATACTGTCAAACACAATGATCGCCGTGGACTAATGGAAAGACCTGGGAGAGACTAATTGGAAGACTTGGGAAAAAATA